>JAPEIP010000010.1:70643834-70666216 GCA_026120095.1 Capsicum chinense
AGACGGTGATTTAATTGGAGGGGAGTTCCTTAGTACCCTAAGGGGGGTTTATTTCTTATCTTAAAGCTCATAAAATAATCACCAAGGGGTGTCTGTATCATTAAGTTTGGGTTGAGGATTCAAATTCTAAAAGTCATTCTTTGCAATCTGTCCCCATGGTTAATGAATGTCCCAAAGTCTTTCCCGATGATCTTTTAAGGATTCCTTCTGATAGGGAAATAGCTTTTGGGATTGACCTTTTGCTGGATACTCGTCCTATTTCTATCCCTCCTTATAGGATTACTCTGGCTGAACTAAAGAAACTTAAGGGGAAATTGAAGAATCTTCTTGATAAGGGTTTCATCCGTCCTAGTTCTTCTCGGTGGGTTGCTTCTGTACTTTTTATGCATAAGAAAGATATGTCCCTTTGGATATGTATAGATTATTGTCAGTTGAATAAGGCTGTAGTGAAAAATAAATACCCTCTTCCAAGGATTGATGACCTTTTCAATCAGATCTAAGGTGCTAGGTATTTCTCTAAGATTAATCTCTGTTCGGCGTATCATCATTTGATAATTAGAGAGGTTGATATTCCAAGGACTACTTTTCAAACCCGATATGGCTATTATGATTATTTGGTTATGTCATTTGGGTTGACTAATGCTCTAGCTGCTTTCATGGATCTTATGAATCGGGTGTTCAACTAGTTTCTAGTTTTATTTGTTATTTTCTTCATTGATGACATCATGGTGTATTCTAAAAGTGAGGAGGATCATCCCAATCACCTTTGAATTATGTTGTAAACCCTTAAGGACCAAAAGTTATATGCAAAATTTTCTAAGTGTGAATTTTGGCTGAGTGCTGTGACTTTTCTTGGGCATGTTGTTTCTAGTAAAGAGATCAAAGTGGATCCACAGAAAGTTGAAGCAGTTAAGAAATAGCCTAGAACTATGACTCCAACCAACATTAGGAGATTTTTGGGTTTGGTAGGATACTTTAGGAGGTTTGTGAAGAGTTTCTCATCTATTGCTGCTCCGTTAACGAAGTTGATATAGAAAAAAGGTTAAGTTTTTGTGGTTCGATGCTTGTGAGGATAGTTTTGAGAAATTGTTGGATAAGTTAATTTCTGCTCCTATTTTGACCCTACTTAAGGGTACTGAGGGGTTCGTAGTGTATTATGATACATCTCATGTTGGACTGGGTTATGTTTTGAAGTAGTATTGTAAGGTTGTAGCCTGTGTTTTCAGGAATCTTAAGATTCATGAGGGGAGTTACCTGACTCATGATTTAGAGTTGGCGGTTGTGGTCTTTGCTTTGAAGATTTGGCATTATTATTTGTATAGGGTGTATGTGGATATTTATTCGGACCATAAGAGCTTGTAGTACGTATTTATGTAGAAGCATCTGAATCTCAAGCAAAGGCGGTGGCTTGAGTTGCTTAAAGATTACGACATGAGCTTGCACTACCATCTAGGTAAAGCTAGTATTGTTGCAGATTCCCTAAGCAAGTTGTTTATGGGGAGCTTATCTCACATTGATAAGGAGAAAAAAAGGTTAGTGATGGATATTCACTGGATGGCTAACTTGGGAGTTCGTCTCTTAGACTCTAAGGATGGAGGAGTAATTATTCAGGAAGTGGTTAATGATCTCTTAGTGCTGAGGTAAAGAAAAGGTAGGATTTAGATCCCATACTGATGCTAATTAAAGAGAATATGGGTCAGCAAAAAGATATGACTTTCAAGATTTGGGGAGATAGCATCTTGAGGTATCAAAGAAGGTTATGTGTTCCTTATGTTGATAGGCTGCAAGAAAGAATCTTGGATGAGGCTCATGAGTCCAGATATATAGTTCATTCGGGTTCGACTAAAATGTATCATGACTTGAAGGAAATCTACTGGTGGAATAATATGAAGTGAGATACGGAAAATTTTGTTGCGAAGTGTATGGTTTGTCAGTAAGTGAAGGTAGAGCATTTGAGGCCTGGCGACATGTCTCAAGAGATAGAATTGCCCATGTAGAAGTGGGATATGATTAATATGGATTTTGTTACTAGTCTTTTGTGGCCTAGGAATTAGTATGATTCTATTTGGGTTATTTTGGGTAGAATGACTAAGTCTGATCATTTCTTACCTATAAATAGTAACTACTCATGATAGGATTATGCTAAGTTTTTAATTCAGGGTATAGTAAAGTTGCATGGAGCGTGGGCATCCATCATTTCAGACCAAGGTATGTAATTTTTTTCTCACTTTTGGCATTCATTTTAGAAAGGTTTGGGTACTCCGGTGAACCTTAGCGCCACTTTTCACCCTCTAATAGATTCTTCATAGTTTAGAGGGTATGCTAAGGGACTATGTGATTGATTTCAAAGGTAGTTGGTTTTACCATTTGACTCTTATGGAATTCGCTTACAATAGTTACTATTCTAGCATTCAAAAGGCTCCTTTTAAGGCTCTTTACAGTAAAAGGTGTAGGTCTACTATTAGGTGGTTTAAGGTTGGTGAGACTAGGTTGTTTGGTCCTGACATGGTTCAATAAGCCATGGATAAGGTAGAGGTGATTAAATAAAGACTTAATACTACTCCGAGTCGCCAAAATTCTTATTCGAATGTAAGGCAAAGAGAGTTGGAATTAAAAGTAAGTGATTGGGTGTTCTTGAAGGCTTCTTCTATAAAAAGAGTCATAAGATTTGGGAAGAAGGGGAGCTTAGTCCCTGTTACATTGGTCCATATCAAATTTTAAGAAGAATTATGGATATCACTTTTGAGTTAGATTTACTAGTAAGTTTGGCTTCGATTCATTTTGTTTTCCATGTGTCTATGCTGAAAAAGTGTGTAGCTGACCCTTCTTTAATAGTACCATTGAGGATATTGGTGCTAAAAGTTCTCTGTCTTATGAGGATGTCCTGGTTGAAATATTGAATAGGCAAGTTTTTAGATTGAGAAAAATAGATGCAACTTTGGTGAAGGTTCTTTGGATGAATCAAAAGGTGGAAGAAGATACATGGGAAGATGAAGAAGGTATAAAAGCCAAGTACCCATTCTTATTCCCCGGGTTGGATGAAAGTGCTTAAGGTATGATTTTTTCCCTCTTATTGCCTTTCAAATTGGTTTGGATTCTATGGTATTCTTTCTAGTTATCGTGCTAAAACCATCCCAACTCATTAATAGGGGATGAATGATCCTTAGGGGGGATAATGTGAGACCCCGTAAAAATTTCAACCATTTTCTGTTTGACCCTCCCGCGTGCTAATATTAATTTTTTACTTGAATTATGATTAGAGATGTTAAAAGGGTATTTTGGAAACGATTTGAAATTTTTGAAAGGGGTCCGCGGCTATTTTGGGATCTCGAGGCAGTAACCCTCAGCGATAGTAGCAGAACACCCCACTTAGCCTCTGCAATAAGGGCTTGGCACGGAGGTTAACCTTCACGATAACAAAGTTATTTTTAGTCTAGTTTTTATTTTTTCACTTGGAGTGATGGGCTTTTGGTCCCTTTATCCCTCACACGACTTATAAACATCAAATTGATCCTTTTTCTTAAGTTTTAAAAGATCAAACTCCATTCTTTTCTCCTCTAACTCCCAAACCATGAAAGCTCAAGGGTTTTCCAGAAGATTCATTATTCAAGCTCCAAACTTTGATTTCTCTTCAAATTCTTTGGTATTTCATGCATGTTTCTCTTTTTTTAACTTGAATTTTACATTATGGCATTAATTTAATCAATATTTATGTGAATTAAATTGATGGATTTGAATTTAGGTTGAGGGTTTTTTGTTGTTATTGCTTGAACTACTTTTCCCATGTTCTAAATGGATTATTCATGCATTAATTGATTGTTTTGCGACTGAATTGGTGTATTGTAATTATGGTTAAAATAGGTGACATGGGTTTCACAAAAACTGATGAATTCTTTGGCTTGGTAATGGAAATAACCTCAACCCACATTGTAAACTTTATTTTGAATATGGATATTTGCATAACTTAACGTGTCTTTTGAACCCATGTCATTGCATTAAACGATAAATGGATAAATATGATTTTGGAATTTTCTTGGTGGCCATGGTTTTGGATTTTAAATGGAACTGGGGAGTCAAATGGTTAAATGGATTAGTTTGGCATAAATGGAATATCTTGAAAGCATATTGGTATGACGATACCAAGTTATTAAATGCCTAAATAAATGATTCCTTCGTTAATGGTTTATTTATGTGTAAATTATTTTAAATTGGGCTTAAAGGGAATTGTGTAGCTTACCGCAAAGGTGTATTCCCGGGAGGACCAACACTGAAAACAACTTTTGCTAATGTTTGAGGCCTATATGATGATGTGTATGGATACACATTATATTTTAGATGGCTATAGCCTTGTGTTTAGCCTTTCCTTGGTTTCCTCAGTTCGTACGGATAACACGTACTGGGCGGCCCTTCTGGCAGGGAGATCCAGACCCATATAGCCCATAGGTACCTATAGGATGGAGCAAGCTACATAGCTCAGGCTAATGGTTTAAACTATTATGTTAATTGGTATCTGCCCCTATCCCGACATCCTATATATATGTTGTGCTTGTGGTTTGAACTAATTTTCATGGCAATGGCATTATTTTATCTCTTTACCCAGAGTTACATGCTAGTTCTCACCCCACTAACCATCCCTGGACGCTACATCATATCATGATGTAGGTTCGGATGACTTTTCTGTTGCTCTTGTGCAACATTAGGTGGTTCGATATATCTGTTGGTCTATTGTGAATTAGTGAGCCTCCATCTTTCAGAATGACTAATCATTTCATTGTTCTTTCTTATTGGTTTTAGTACTTTTTGGATTCCTTTTGTCATAGTCGGAGGATGTCCCAACTTAGTTGGTATTCTTGATTTAGAGGCTTTTGTGGACAGGATTGGGATGTCGTTGATCCTTTGATTTGAGTCTTCACACTTTCTTTTGGTTTTAATTACTTATCATAGGTTTGGTTGGTTTCCGATATTTATATTTATGTGCACTATAGGTAAGGGTAAGGGGGTCTCGACCCATGGTGGGCTTGAATTACCCGTCACGGCCAGGCCCAGGTTCAGTTCGTGACAGAATTCATTTTAAAAGTGAAGTAGGAATAAATTCCTTTTTAGAAAACATTAGTAAAATCAAGGTTTTAGTTGGAATCATATCACTAAGTGAGCATAAATGCACCCAAAAGTATACATGCCATCTATAATACCCCGTATTTCCTTAGCTTAAGATTAACTCTCAGTTCATAAGTTATGCAATATGAGAATTTTGAAATTCTCATTATTTATCAGTTTTGAGCCTGCTATTGCGTAGGAAATTGAATTAGCTTCTCAACGATATAAAATTTGCCTAAATCTAATAACCAAGTAAGAAGTTATGGCTATTTTAAGTTTTTGTCCTCAAACACAGTCATTCAGTCCAGCAGCGCATCACGGAGTATGCCAAAATGGAAATTGTCAGTTTCCAGTGTTGCTCCGCGATATTAGTGTGTCGTGCCAAGGCTTATTTTTACGTTTGTCAATTTCCAATGTATCAATGCGATCCCACCGCATCACGGTGAACTTCCAGGTCCCAACCAAAGAATTTCTCCAAGAACAAGTATTTCAAGGTATGTTAGGTATTTATTCATGGGATCCTTTCACCCATGAAGTCCAAGAACCCTTTTTAAACATTCAAGATCTCAAATTCATTATTTCTATGTCTGAATTAGATTGAATTTATGTTCATGATATTAGTTGGGTTTCAATCCAAGATTTAATTGCAAGTTTCATGAAAATTGAATGGCATGTGTGATGAATATGTGATTATATTGATAAACCCTTGAATTTAGAAATTGATTAATGTATCATGATGTTCATGTGTTGGCCATTATCATGTAAATAATCCATGCTCCCCAGGTATTTGCTAAATTTCCTATGTGAAGTAAATAGCGGAATCATGACATGTTATTATGTAGTGCCAATCATGTACAAGCTTACGCCCTACAAGTGTTTGATGAAATTCTTATGTGATTTGACTAGTGAAAGCATGACATGTTATTATGTGATCCCATTCATGCACAAGTTCATGTATATCAAGCGTTTGACAAAATGTCTAAATGAGTGAATTGTTAGCAAACAAGTATTGTTATGCCTTTATGGTCATGATATGCCTTTCTTTTTATGCTATCAAGTCCTAGGGGTATTTAATACCCAACAATCTAGATGTTTACCTAGAGCTAGTGTTAGTTATAGAATAGTATCAGTCATGTCCCAATCAAAATAATCCAGTCAGTTACAAAACTCAGTAGAACTAAGTTAGTTACAAGACTCAAGAAAACTCAGTAAACTCAGTGTCAGTCTAGTCCAGTTCAGTATACTCTGGTCAGTGTCTTTCAGTTGGAAGTAGGATTTAGCACCAAACAAGTACAGGGATAACGAATTCCTCGTTAGAGAGACAGAGTTGTTGATAGAAATCCCTGTACTCCAAAACTGTGTAGCCAGCGCAGGATGAGGAGTCACCCGTCAGGCTAGGCTAGACCACCTCCCAGGGGTCACCCATCAGACTAGGCTTGGCTTCGCCCAAGTGTCACCCGTCATTTAGTATTGGAATCCTGGTTTTTCAGTATTAGTACCCGTGGCATGATATTATCACCCTCCAGCTGGGGTTACAGGTTGGACCCCAATCAGTTCAGAGAGTGGTATGTCAGTTAGATGATTACCTCCCACAGTTTTTCTTTTAGTCTTCAATTTAGAACTTAGTTTAGTTCTACAAAATCAGGACTGTCAGACACAGTCAATCAGTATCAGTAATTCAATTATTAGTAACTTTAGATATCAGTTACTAAGTTATCAGAACTCAATATTTAGCTTCGGAAAAGCTCAGTTACAGTATACATATATGCACAGTATTACATACTCAGTATTTACAGTATTTTCAGTTATCCATGTACTCTTATGTTCAGTTACTGTATATTAGACAGTCAGTTATTGTTCATGCATATAAACCCTTGCATTCAGCCTTACCTCATCTAGCATACCAGTACATTCCACGTACTGACACATACTTTCTCTTTGTGCTATGATGTCTCATATCATAGGTTCGAATGCTCAGGTTCCTGACCGCACTTAGGTAGATCTTGTCAGCAGTCGCAGATTTAATAGTGTGTCCTCATCTATCGAGGATGTACTTTTATTTCTGTATTTCAGTTTATTAATAGTTTAGTAGTTAGAGTTAGTTGGAGGCTTGTCCCATTAACTCCATATTCAGATAGTTCAGTTATAGGCTTTTAGACTAGACCAGTTCAGACAGTGTTTAGTTGTAAGACCCCTCAATGTTCTCTCATAGTCTGAGCCTTAGAGCGTGTTAAGTAAAGTATAATTTCGGCCTTAAAAAATCGAGGAGTGACTTCCAAAGTGATAAATATTTTAAACTATGTAGAATTTTCCTAATATCAACTTTTTGTCATGTAGATAGTTGAATAAGCTTTCCATTGATACCAAATTTTCCTAAATCCGATACTCGAACAAAGAGTTAGAGCCATTTTAGTTAGACAGGGTGCCACCTGGCACATTAGCGCGTCGCGGAGCCAGCCCAAATGACAATTGTTTATTTCCAGTGAGCCTCTGCGATTCCATCGCATCTTGGTATCTTTTCAGTTTGCAACCAAGGTAGCAAGGCGATTTCCACCGCATCGTGCCAAGGCTCAGTTTCCCAATTATCTAACTTCCAGTAAGATGGCGCGACTGCATAGCCAGTGAAGCAGAAGGAGTCACCCATTAGATTAGGCTTGACTATCTCCCTGGATTTGCCCGTTATATTAGGCTTGTTTCTAACCAGGTGTCACCCGTATATTAGGCATGGCATCCTGGGTTCAGAGAGAAGTGTTTTTACCCATAGCACGGTACTGACACCCTTCAAACTAGGGTTATAGGTTGGACCCCAAGAAATTTAGAAGGGGCATGTCGGTTAGATGACTACCTCCCACAGTCTCAGTTTCAGATTCAGTCTCGGTAATAGAATTCAGCTGAGGAGTTACCCGTTATACTAGGCTTGACTACCTCTTAGAGATCACCCATTATATAGGCTTGATCTCAGATTTAGACAATCATATTCATTATCAGTAGATTCAGAGATCACCCATTATATAGGCTTGATCTCAGATTCAGTTTATCAAGTATTAGATATCATTACCAGTAAACTCAGATGTCACCCATTATATAGGCTTGATCTCAGATATAATAAATCAGTATCAGTATCAACAAGATTAGACATTAATCTCTATAGACTCAGCTATTTAGTCTCTCAGTATTAGTAAATTCAGAAATCAGTACTAGTAGACTCAATCATCAATAAGTCAGTATTCAGAAACCAGCATTTAGAATTCGTATCCAGTGTTACTATGATTTCAGTTATGGTTTGTGCATTTATGTATATGTCCTCATTCAGTACTCTCATGATTATTCAGTTAAGTTATATCCATACATAATCCCTTGCATTTAGCCTTACCTCATCTATCATACTAGTACATTCAACGTACTGATGCATACCTTTCTCTTATGCTATGGTGTCTTATACCATTGGTTCCAAAGCGTGAGATCCAGAGCACCCTTAGCAGTCTAGACTCAGTCAGCAGTAGTAGACGTAGAAGTGAGTCCTCTTTATTTGAGGATGATCCTTATTTTATTATGGAATTAGACTCAGTTTATTCTCAGTAGACGGAGTTAGTTGGGGACATATCCCATTAGCTCCACAGTTCAGACAGTTTGAGGCTTTTCGGACAGATGTATTAGTATTCAATTCTCAGTATTAATTATTTTAGATGTTTTGAACCTTATGGCAAGTTTTTGCCATTTTTCTGCATTTATTACCTATATTATGTAGTGCTCAGGTACAAATATCAGAAGAGGGTTAGTTTATGATCCTTCAGGGTCATAATCACCGTGTGGCATTCCGATTCCAGAAAATCGGGGTGTTACATTAGTTTTCAGATCTTGTTATTATTTATCAATATTTAGATTTTGAACCTTATGGCAATTCACCCTAATTTCACATTTATTTCAGTATTATTATTCAATGCTCATAGCAGATATTAGTCATGGGTTAGTTTATGGTCCTTTGGGATCATAAGCACCGTGTGATGCCCAGGGTGTACTCTTGAGGCATTACAAAATTGGTATCAGAGCCTAAGGTTCAATAGAGACCTAGGAAGTTTAAATGTTGCATCAAGTAGACTCTTGTGCATGGGTGTGTCGCGCGCCACACTTATGGACAGGAGGCTATAAGATGTTTTAGGAAATGTTTCCCTTCTTTTAGTGTTCATGTAATGTGAGTGAGCATAAGCTTAAGTTAAACTCTCAATTTTATATTTTTCTTCCTTACGGTTACAGAACATGCCTTCCAAAAGAACTAACAAAAGAAGAACTGGAAATCAATTAGTACCTCAGCCCGTTCAGGCAGATCCCCTGTTCGAGCATGTCTCTTATGCAGAATTCAGAGCTGCTTTCACTACTTTAGCCAATTCAGTGGTTGCTTAAAATGACCTACAGGTTGTTTTACTATCTAGGTTTGGGGTTCATACTTAGTAGAGCAAGGGGGAGAAGTGTAGAAAGAAAGATAGAAAGAATAAGAGAGTCAGAACAAGTGGATTTAGGCCAAGGTCAGAGGGTGGTAACCATTTTTAGTTCCGTCAGAAATTCTCAACCCCAAATCCTTCTGTAGCTAGTTCTCCTGTGCCAAAGTTTAGAAATATCAGTCGAGATAGCACGTCATACTTGAAGTCTCAGGGTAGCATGAAAAGAGGTCGTACCCTTCTACTTTGCCAGAAATATGGTAAAAATTATCAGGGTGTATGTAGGGCTGGTAGTGATGTGTGTTTTGGATGTGGCGAGTCAGGCCACAGAGTCCGAAAATGTCCTAAGGCTGGTCCATAAAGTCAGCATAGTCATCCTTCAGCTCAGTCCAATCGCCTAAATCAGTAGGGTGCCACTTCCAGTACCGCTAGTGGGCAACGCCCAAATAGGCTTTATGCACTTTAGTCCAGAAAAGATCAAAAAAGTTCTCCTGATGTGGTCACTAGTACGTTACAGATCTTCCATTTATATATTCATGCCTTATTAGATCCAGGAGCTTCTCTATTTCTTGTAACTCCTTGAATAACAGTCAAATTTAAAGTCAGACGAGAAATCTTAACAAAACCTTTCTTAGTTATTACCTCAGTAGGAAAATCTATTCTAGCCACATGAGTTTACAGAAATTACTTAATTACAGTATTTTGAAAAATCTATTCAGTTAATTTCAGTAATACAGTCATTCTATTTCAGTTTCCTAATGGACCAAGCATTGAATGAAGGGGGTAGTACCTCAATTTTGGTTGATCTATGTTAAATATCTAGATTGAACTAGTAGAAAGAGAAGTTGAGAATTCTAAGTTAGTTAGTGTTGAGGTTGCTATATGATGATTTTTGGGGAAATAGAAAGCTAAGAATCATGTATCAGAAGGAAGTACTAGCAATGGACCTTACATCATCAGGAGTAGTCATTCAGAATGAGTTTAGTTTTTACGAGTATTGTCATATCTCAAACTCTAGAGTAAAGTGGTCTCAGTTAGATTTAGAATTGATTAAGTGCCTCACGATCTTAGAATAGCGAATTTAAGCCAAGGGGGAGATGGTAGCACAGGTAACCAAGTGAGGCTTTCAGATTTTTTAAGTAATGCCAGTATGTGTAGAAAATCAGTGGGAGAGGTTGATTTCCAACCCGTCCTTACCTCAATGTAGAGTTTTGCACTTTAGCTATC
This sequence comes from Capsicum chinense, assembly GCA_026120095.1. NCBI lineage: Eukaryota > Viridiplantae > Streptophyta > Magnoliopsida > Solanales > Solanaceae > Capsicum > Capsicum chinense. The sequence continues at coordinate 70,654,595 of JAPEIP010000010.1, forward strand.
ACGATATAGATATCTACTCATGCAGTACATATTAGCTCTATGATCATAGCTCCTATTCGTGTGCATTATCGAAAATAATGTACGCTTATAGTTCCTAGTATGATGAGTTACAGTTTACTCGGTGTTACGAATCACGTTCCCTGAACACAAAAACTCCAAACTCAGATCATGCAGCTCATGACTCATATAGTTACCATGACTTATGCTATACTCCTAATGATCAGCTAAATTCAAATTTCGTCATGTACATCCTTATTTTAGGTCTCTTAATAAAGTCCAGGATATTGATGTTCTATTCCTTAGGCCTCAGTTAAGTGGCAAGTTTAGTATAGTGTTCATTCATGCTTCAAGTCCTCATATTTTAACCTTCAATGAACTCTCCTTATTAAATGATGTAGTGATGAGTAGTTGCTTAGATGGGAGAGAGAAAATGTTACATGTTTAGAAAAGATTATTGCATACTTGTTTTACCCAAGGCTGTAGTTATAAAGATAGGCTTGAATGTCATTTTAGTGTGCGGGTGAATAGCTAGCAAGGGGTTGTATTTAGTTATTAGAGGAAAAATTGGAATTCTTCCCGAGATAAAAATTTGAGAAATGCAGAGTATGAGTGTACGTTTAGATCCTTAATTTATGACAGTCCCCATCCTGTAGCAATCAAAACTAAGTCACAGTCTCAGTTCAGCATTCAGTACAAAACTCAGTCCAGTTTCATATTTGCCTGACCAACACATACAGTTATCAGTTATTCAGTTGTTAATATCTCATTATTTCAGAATCATGTCATGCGCTTAGTCTTGCATTCCTAGATAATATTATTTCCACAAACTCATGCTCAGTTACCTCATGTTCCTCAGTCAGTCCTTACCTTAGATGCATAGTACTCTATAGTTTCAGTCCAGTTATTCAGGTTAAGTACAGTTTAATCTTACATGACCAGCATCCAACTATCAGTTATCTAGTTCATAAAATAAGATAGTATGTTTATGCATTCATGCTCAGTGACTACGCAAATATTTTCAGTATCCCCAAGTAAAATGCGATGTTGAAGTAGAAATTATAGTTGAGGGAATAGTTGAGAAATATGGCTAGGAAGGCAAGCTAGTAGTTTTAGTGCATGAGGTGTAGTAACTCTGTCTTAGATGATGTTTCATAGGACTCGCCCCATATTATAGAATTAAAGCCATGACGTAATTTTTTATCCAGATGTCGTATTCAGACCATGCCAAGATTTCCTTGCTCTCTAAAGTCAGTAGAACTTTATAGAAAGAGTGTCAAGAAATGCTCCAGTTGAGTATAAGTTTTTAGCATGAGATAGTCCGTACAACCAAAAATTCAGTTTAGCAGTCAAGCAGACAAGTTCGTATGTTTTCCCATCTTTCCATATAGTCGTACTATCCGAAGTCTTATGAAGGTAACCATTCTAAGATAGAGCAACCAGGTAGTTGCGTATTCAGCCCAGTTCATGTGTCACGCATCAATTTTAGGCCTTAGATATTCATTCAGGAATCAATTCATAGGTGCCTCGTGCATCGTCTCAGTTTTCCTTCAGAATCCCAGTCAAGTCAGCGTTCTTCGGGGGATATAAAGTCCCAATGGGGAGATGCACTATAACCCTCCTAAGTTTTTATGACCTAAAACTTCCATATTATTTTCTCATAAAGAATCCAGTTTGGAGTAGTGGGTACTCCCAAGTTGACCCTCAAGTCCCAATCCCAACCGTAAACCATGTATTCAGGGGTCAGTTCAGTTCATGATATCCAGTTTATGTATCAATTTTCAGGCTCAGTTCTATTCTCACATTCCTATTTATGCTTGTTTAGTAAATGATATTGAGTTGAGATCGATGATTCTATATTCTTGAAAATCTCTCCTATGAAGGGAGTGAAGAGGTTCGATAATAAGGGAAAACTCATCCCTACTATGTCAGTCCTTACAAAATTCTCAATCGTTTCAGAAGGTTATCTTATGAGCTTGAGTTGCCTTCAGACCTAGCTTCAGTACACCCAGTATTCCACATCTCCTTTCTAAAGAAATACATTGGTGACCTAGCAATCATAGTTCAATTAGAGGGCATAGATATTTAGAATGATCTCTCTTTCGAAGAGGTTCCAGTCCAGATCCTCGATCGTCAGATTCGTAGACTGAGGAACAAAGAAGTTTCCTTAGTCAAAGTCCTTTGGAAGAATCAGTCCATAGAGGGAGATACTTGGGAAGCAGAAGCAGATATACATACCAAGGATCCTTACTTCTTCTCCGCAACCTCCGATCCAGCTTAAGGTAATAGTCTTCCTTAGCTTTACTCAGTTCCATGTTTAGCTATAATTATAACCTGGTATCCATTACCATTGCATATTCAGTCATTCATTCATGAATCAGTTAAGTAATGTACTCATGCATCAGATATACATGTTCAGTATGAAAACCCATCTTGTCAGTAGCTTCAGTCATAAATTCCATACATCATATATGCATGTTCAGTGTAAGAGCTCAGTTTGTCAGTAGTCCAGTCATGTAATATGCATCAGATATGCATGTTCAGTGTGTAAACTTAGTCTAGCAGTGTCTCAGCATAATCAGTCTCATTCGAGGATGAATGTCCCCAAAGGGGAGATATTGTAATACCCCGTATTTCTTTAGCTAAAGATTAACTCTCAGTTCATGAGTTATCCAATATAAAAATTTTAAAATGCTCAATATTTGTCATTTTTTTAGCATGCCATGGCGTAGGAAATTGAATTAGCTTTCCAAAAATATAAAATTCGCCTAAATTTGATAACCGGGTAAGAGTTATGGCTATTTTAAGTTTCAGTCATCAAACACCGTCATTCAATCCAGTAGCGTATCGCGGAGTATGCCAAAATGATAATTGTCAATTTTCATTATTGCTCCGCGATATTGGCGTATCGCGCCAAGGCTCATTTTCACGTTTGTCAATTTTCAGTGTATCAACATGATCCCACCGCATCGCGGTAAACTTCTACGTCCCAACCAAAGTGGCAACGCAATACCACCGCGTCGCATCACCATGTATTTTTCTAGTTGGCAATTAGCGTTGTGTCGCTCCTGGTGTCTATTTTGGAAAATTTTGACGGAAACTAAATGTTTCGTCCAGGGTTAAAACAATCTTTTCCCATGATCTTAACACGCCCAGATACGGGATTTAATCCTTAAAAACATTTTAAGTTATTACTCACTCAATTTATCCCCAAATCAAAAGTATTCTCTCTCAAAACTACAAACCCTAGCTTCAAGAATCAAGGTCAAAACTCAAGAATTTCTCCAAGAACCTCCAATAACAAGTATTCCAAGGTATTTTAGGTGTTTATTCATGGGCTCCTTTCACCCATGAAGTGCAAGAACCCTTTTTAAACATACAAGATCTCAAATTCATGATTTCCATGTTCGAATTAGATTGAATTCATGTCCATGATATTAGTTGGGTTTCAATCCACGATTTAATTGCAAGTTTCATAAAAATTAAATAGCATGTGTGATGAATATGTGATTATATTGATAAACCCTTGAATTTAGAAATTGATTAATGTATTATGATGTTCACGTGTTGGCCATTATCATGTAAATATTCCATGCTCCCCAAGTGTTTGCTAAATTGCTTATGTGAAGTAAATAATGGAATCATGACATGTTCTTATGTGGTCCCAATCATGTACAAGCTTATTCCCTAAAAGTGTTTGATGAAATGCTTATGTGATTTGACTAGTGAAAGTATGCCATGTTATTATGTGATCCCATTCATGCACAAGTTCATGTATATCAAGTGTTTGACAAAATGTCTAAATGAGTGAATTGTTAGCAAACAAGTATTGTTATGCCTTTATGATCATGTTATGTCTTTCTTTTTTACACTATCGAGTCCTGGGGGTATTTAAAACCCGACAATCTAGCTGTTTACCAAGAGTCAATATCAGTTACTGAATAGTATCAGTCATGTCCTAATTAGTAGAATTCAGTCAGTTATAGAACTCAGTAGAACTCAGTCAGTTATAGGACTCAGGAAAACGCAGTAAACTCAGTGTCAGTCCAGTCCAATTCAGTATATTCTATTTAGTGTCTTTCAGTTGGGAGTAGGATTTAGTACTGATCGAGTACAGGTATGGCGATTTCCCTATTAGAGAGGTAGAGTCGTTGGTAGTAGTTTCTGTGCTCTAGAATTATGTAGCCAGCACAAGATGAGGAGTCACTCATTATAATAGGCTTAACTACCTCCCAGGGGTCACCCGTCAGACTAGGCTTATCTCCACCCAGGTGTCACTCGTCAGTTAGGCTTGGCATCCTAGTTTTCTAGTGTTAGCACCTGTGGCATTGTATTAGCACCCTTCCAGCTAGGGTTACAGGTTGGACCCTAATCAGTTTAGAGAGGGGCATGTCGGTTAGATGATTACCTCCCACAGTTTTAGTTTCAGTCTTTAGTTTAGAACTCAGTCCAGTTCTACAGAATCAGGACTATCAGACACAGTCAATCAGTATCAGTAATTCAGTTTCAGTAACTTTAGATATCAGTTACTCAGTTATCAGAACTCAGTACTTAGCTTCAAAAAAGCTCAGTTATAGTATACATATATGCACAGTATTACATACTGAGTATTTACAGTAGTTTTAGTTATCCATGTACTCTTATGTTCTATTACTCTATATCATACAATCAGTTATTGTTCATGTATATGGACCCTTACATTCAGCCTTACCTCATCTAGCATACCATTACATTCCATGTATTGACGCATACTTTCTCTTTGCGCTATGATATCTCATATAATAGGTTCGGACGCTCAGGTTCCCGACCGTGCTTCGACAGATCCAGTCAGCAGTCATAAATTTAGTAGTGAGTCCTCATCTATCGAGGATGTACTTTTATTTCTATATTTTAGCTTATCAGTAGTTCAGTAATTAGAGTTAGTTGGGGGCTTGTCCCATCAACTCCATATTCAGACAGTTCAGTTAGAGGCTTTCAGACTAGACCAATTCAGACAATGTTTAGTTTTTAGATCTTGTTACTCCCTCCATTTCGAAATAAATGAATTCTTGGATTTTGGCACACATATTAAGAAAAAAGCATCAAATACATAAATTTAACATAAATTTCCATTTTTACCCTTGAAGTCTCTTTTACCTCCCAAAAAAGCTGCAGTCTTTTTTGCTTGTCAAATCATAAGGGTAATTTTGGAAAATATTTCAACGATTCACTTATTTTGAAACACCAATAAATACCCCAACAATTCATTTATTCCAAAACGGAGGATTATTTATTAGTATTTAGATTTTGAACCTTATGGCAATTCAGCCTAATTCCGCATTTATTTCATATTATTATTCAGTGCTTACAGCAGATATCAGTCATGGGTTAGTTTGTGGTCCTTCGGTATCATAAGCACTGTGTGACGCCCAGGGTGTACTCTCAGGGCGTTACACCATCACTAGTATCCACACAATATAGTCTATAAACTAGAATCATACCCTTTTTAGGGATAAAAATACACACTTGGAGTCCAACTGGTATCGTAACCACAGCCTCGGGCCCAATAATATATAACTCAACAAGATATTTATACAATAATTTTGAAAACCAAGGTAAACAAGGGCTTAAAGATACTAGAATGGCCTAATCGGCGAATATTGTCCAATTCACTAAGTAATAGGATAAGTCATATGCTAAAGGATTGCTTACGCAAATTTATAGTTAATCAAGTCTATCTTCAGATGTAATAGGATCCTACAACATTGACAATTATTCAAGGCTAAGGTTCGGGTCATAATACTATTCTATATATCTTAATTAGGTCAAGTCTTGATATATCTAGCTATAAACATAACATATAATCCCTGCCTACAATGTGAAATAGAGAACTCTTAAATCGCACCCGAATATCTTGTGTTTGCTCTATGATAATAAAATGTTGCCATATTATCAAAATAATTATCTACATACTATTACGAGTAAAACAATACCCAAATTTCAGCCCCTAAATTGGGTAAAAAATGGGCCCGTGGGGCCTGCTAACAAAATCTCAAAGTTGAATCTGTCATGAGATTCATTGAAAGGAAAGGAATTTTGCTCAAAATCTAAGCCCAAATAGAGTACAAATCGAGGTTCAATCAACCCCGAGATATGGGTAAAATAAAGGAGAAAACAAGAATTAAACGTTGGATTTTGGCCAAAAACTTACAAAACATTTAATAAAAAATAATCATCTCAATATCCCCTATACATCCTAACTCCAATTTATGATTCCCTACTAATTCTTGAGCTCCCAGTGCTAAAAATAGTAGAAAATGGCAAGAAATGGTGAAGAAATCGAGAAGAGGAGGTTTTATACAATTAGGGATTTGGCCTTTGCGAACGCGGGGGGCCAAGGTCCACGAACGCGATGACTAAGAACAATACTCTTCACGAACGCAGCCAATGGGTTGTAAACATAAAGGTAGAAGAATCAAACCATGACAAAAGCGGGCAACAAGTCACAATCGCAAAGAAGACAATTGACTGGGTCGGGGATAACCCACATACGACTTGTACCTCGCAAATGAAAAGAACAAAAGGTGGCTTCATAAGATGCTGAAAACTAGCATTTTTTCTAAGTCCCAATGGACTCAAATTGGGTTCTCAGGATTCATCCAGAACCCCGTGCGCACAAACAAACTATGCTATCATACCAAATTTGATAATTTAGCTTAACAAAACCTTCAAAACTTTCATCTGAGATCTTTTCAATTAGATATTGTTCCAACACCTAGCTCTATTTCAACCAAATTCTACCCAATAGTGCAAAATGAGTCAGAAAGCCTTATAACCCAGACCAAGGGTCCCCCAGCCTAAATTGATATTCTGGAGCTAATAGCATTGTCAAAATTCTCATCTAATGTCGTTTACTAAGAGTTTGGGCCTGAGACCAGTTCCTTAACATTGAAAGATCCAAAATAGAGAAATGAGCCTAAACCCAAACAAACTATTCAAAAACTAAACTGATAGATTAGGCAAGTTATAAATGACGTGTAGCCGCTATGGAAAGGCACGCAATACCAAAAATACACAAAAACTGAGGTATTAAAGGACTTTCATCTAAAAAGTCAATGGATAGAATAAGCCCAATAGCTCAAAATAACAAGGTATGAGGCCCGCATACCCCGAGCATGATTCCTCAAACAACCTCTAAGGCAAACATTGCTTCTAAGAAATTTTTCTAAAGGTATCTATTTTTTCTGCACATCCTTATTTTAATTTCTGAACAACTAAAATTCATCCTCCACAACCAACTTACCTCCAACTAAACCAAGCATGAATGAAACATGCAAACCTAAACCACAACATGTTGTTATCACATCGAAACAAGAACAGCCAAGCAAATACCAACCAAGCTAAGGACAAACCTAGGATATGAATTATACAACCAATTCTAAACTATAAATCTAAGATTTTCTTGCCTTTTTTAAACCTAATGTCTACTCCAAACTGCACCAGATCTCCCTAACATCACTCATTTCCTACCTGTGTGATCATATTACACTAACCTGAAAGACTGAAGTTGACCCATTCAAAATCTACACGGATTAGCATAAGAACAAGACCATAAGGTTCCACTTGGAGACACAAATGATAGTGACTAAAGTATGCAAATTCTATCAAAGCTAATAAGCAATCCGAATGACCTCAATACCTATCATCACAAGTTTGATGCACAATATCTCAAAGTTGAATAATTTGCTCCAAAATGCTTCATCAACTATGAGTGAGAACATGATAAGCCTAACTCGAGTACACTTCTTCCGCTAAGTAGACATAAAAAATTTCTCATGGCAATCTAGAAACTAAGGTCAAAAGTAGTAGAGACCAATATCATATGCCGACGAACCATCCTCCAAACATCTATCAAGTACAAACTATCCAAACTAAAGAAAACTAAACTAGTAGGAAGATAGTTGCCTTAGTCAACTAATCAATGAATGCCCAACTAAATCAAAACCCCATAATGGGGTTGTAATCATGTTATACAATCCATAAGTACAACCCATCCCTAAAGATGAGCTGCTTGAGCTCAACTAACAAAATTAACCCTATTGGTGAGAAAGAATCCACATACTGATATCCATCACAACTCTCAAACCATCATTCAAAAAGAGTCAAAATCCCAAATGGAGCAAAACCACCGGCTGAAGGTATATATGGGCAATCAAATCCACACCTATTAAGGATATAGCACACCAAATCATAGCCCAGAACCCACCAAGGCTGCAACGAGCACTAATAGTATCCAAATCTTGAGCAACTCAAATGATACGATCTTATCCTAAATTTGGTCAAACCAATAGTCAATCTATAACAACAAATACTCACTTCCAAAGGACTAGTTACTGACAACTAATACAAAAGCACATCTCCAAGACAAAACATTCCATGAAGTTATATTGGATCAAAATAATATCAAAATAAGAAATTACCAAATTACCTATTTACACCAAACTTAAACCAGCTGGACTATAAACCACATTGTAGAAAATGTAGAGCACCCAACATAACACCAACACCAAAATCAAGACTACTACCAGGTGATGACCCAAACCAAATCAAAATATCAAACCATAATTTATCAAAATCTGGAGTAAGCTATAAAAAGGTATCATCAATGCTAAACCATAACCAAACCATGAAAGTCCAAACTTACCCTCACTTCCACAACCCACTCAACAATTGAGTTCGCGGTAACCAAAAAAAAGACCAACCAACCAAGGCTCTAGGATAAACGAACAAGAATCATAAAAGGGAGAATACTAACTAGATGACACTAGTCTATCCATCTATCATATAAAATTAATAACAACTAAAATAACAATAATAGCATTTACAACATAAGGTGCAGGAGGCACTAAAAATAAAAAACATAACCAATACAACTCTAAGGTCATAACAAAGACAATATGCCAAAGGAAACATATACTTTATCCAAATGCTACAAATAAGGAAATCACAATACTAATCCACTCTATCAACTACTAAAAGAAATAATATATGGGTATAGACACATAAGTATAAAAATCTACATAGAAGCTACAACAACTAATACAGCAACATCAAGGAACATAACCATTGATGTGTATAGAAACCCTAACTCAACTATGATAGAACTGAAAGGATAGAAAAGCAAAAGTGCACCTGTATGATGAAATTCGCTATTGTAGGGAATTACTTGGTGGGGGTTTTATTCTTGTTATGATTCGGTGTTCTATGTTTTATTACGAATTTGTGTGCTTTCCTCTATTTTCTAATACTTATGGGTACCGTATTTATGTTATGTAATCTAGTTCTATGCTTTACTATGAGTTTGTGTGGTATCTCGTGACTTGAGCCGGGGGTCTATCGGAAACAGCCTTTCTACTTCTTTAGAGGTAGAGGTATGGACTGCATACATCTTACCCCCCCCAGACACCACTAGGTGGGAATACACTGGGTTTGTTGTTGTTGTTGTTGTAGTTCTTGACGTGCCTGAAGAAGTATAAATTTGTATGTGTCCAAACTCAAACTAAGAATCTGAATGAGCAACTCAAGTGCTAAGGACATCATCTTTAGCCGAAGGTTCCATAACACTAAGAGACTTATTTATCTATACTAAATGCTCACTAATCCCTCATCGGGACACTCTTTGGACAAATGACCAATCTTTACGGTTATAACAAACCCCTGAAGCTCTAACCTGGCAAAAAACATGAGTTGACCTCAACTGATTGACCAACTTATGCCTGGTAACTCCTTAGATGAGTGATTTATCACTCCATACTCAAAATATACTCGTATAACCTTCTAATGCACTGCATATAATGACCCAAAATGGTTGTCATAGATTGATGGCTTAGAATTAATAACTTGTCATACTTGACCAGAACTTTGTCCAATGTGACTACTATAACCTATTTCAGAATCACCCATAACCTGAGGTGCTACTTGTATAAACTTGATAGGTTGCAAGTAATTCTCTCTATTGGGAGGATTCCTACCTTATAACAAAACCTCACTAACACTATACCACTAACAAGGCCTCTTACCACTACCTCCTTATATATCAATATATGCCCTTTCTATTGTCCTTGCATGATCAACAACCAGAGAAAAAGAAGACCTAACTTATATTAAATACTCCATCTCTAAGCAAAGTGGTAAAGTTAATAAATCTACACACTATCTTATGCTTTGAAGAAAATAACATAGGTGTATGTATGCCCCACTCACAAAACCCATTCTCATACTTTGAAATTAATAAAAAACCTACTAAAACCAACAAACCCAACTCTACCCTAAGAACCACTAAATATATTGGGAACCATCACTTAGTGTGAAGTAACCATGAAAAGACTCAAAATCCCCATTACAGTATCCTAAAAAGTTATGGCAATTACAAACTTTATCATCCTGGGATAACCGCATACCCTTTGGATAACACTGAATTAAAACTCTGGTAATATGTTGTGAAGTCCTATCTACATTTATCGACAACCTCATGCTATCCATCTGGGAAAGAGTGGAGTCAAATGAGGTACTTAGAGGTCATAGAAGTATAGGCACATGACAAGGACCCTTGATCTGAATCTCTAACTCCCTAGTTTGAGGTTGAGCTACACTCTAGTAACATGCACCGAAGTCCCATCCACATCTATTAATAATATCATTCTATACATCTAGGAAAGAATAGAGCCAAAATAGGTACTTAGAGATCATAGGAGTACAGACACATAACAAGGAATTAAGGAATTAAATTTCCTAAAAATGCCTTATATCCTTCTAAAGATAAGATGTAGATGTATCCCTACCGATCCATATGACTCTACTAGGCACTTGGATTTTCTATTAAAAATATTGGCAAACCTAGGCTATGATACTAATTTGTCATGACCTAATTTCATATGTCACGATTGACACCTACTATAATCAACTAGTAGGTAAGCCAACTTGTAGTCCAAACCTGTTAGTAATGAACTACAAGAGAAATAAGGAAAATAATGGAAAGAAATCTAATAACGAGACTAATATAAAGATTAAATTTCAAAACTTGGTAGAGTCAGTATAGGAGCTTCCAATATAATAGAGGTACATGTGAAATAAAAGAAAAATATATAGACAAAGATGTTTTTAAATACAAAATAGAGATCAGTCTAATAATAAAAGGGAGAGAATGAATGCTTTAAATGTTTGGAGCTCACCCTAAATCTTTGATCCATGCCTGCTCCGCACGATGCAAACTTTAATGGCGAGAACTCATACTGTGATATGTAGGATGCAAAAGTATAGTATAAGTATAAAACATGTGGTACTAAGTAGGAATCTCCTGACTGATCCCCAAAGATAATAAAAGCATAAATAACATATAAAGAAGGAATATAAACTACAAGCTACTATCCTAGAAACTAAACATAGTAATTCTAATGGACAAATAAGGGAAAACTATTTTATTAGTATTCAAGAACTAAAGTTCAATGACATATATCACTAACCAATATACAAATAAAGAGTAAAAGAAGGATATATTAAAGTTATACAGGTCAAAGGATATATCCCTCATATTTCTTGTCTATTCATATTTTATATGTATCCTTTGGCCTGTATAACTTCAATATA
>JAPEIP010000010.1:70666403-70677477 GCA_026120095.1 Capsicum chinense
AAGGTAATAATCAAAGGGAACCAACCTAATATTTGGAAGATCATAGCCAAGTAAGAAAGCTAATACTAGCATATTCAAGGCCTCTAACAAAAGTATGGATAATCATGAGGTAATTTAACAATAATACATCTTACTATAATAGAAAGGGGGATCAAAAGTGTACCGACAATCTCAGCTACTAGCCTATAATCATCCCGCCATAAACTAACCATAATAACCAACAATAAAGTAACCGGCTAGTCCAAACTAACAATAACTTAACCAATGCCCTATAAGCTCGATAGGTCTAAAAAAGAACTCATCATATAATAACCACAAGTTATACCTATACAGTCCCCCATAACACTAATTGGTATACATGTCAAATAATTATACTGGTGATAGGCAATGTAAATAAATTCATGAATGGAAGTGTAATCCAGTTCCATCAACCAATCAGGTGTCGTAACGTCTATGTGTATACACCTCCTCCATTTTAGTAGCTCATAAAGGTAGGACCTACGATAATCATCCTTCTTTGGCACTTTAGATCACCAACAAAGCAGCCCATAAGGGACTCGAGATATGTGTATACACTACCTGGTCCCAAACCAGGACTTTCAATAACTATCATAATCAATCTACTCCATTCAGTAACGGAGGGATATATAAGGTATAATAAGTGATTAGACTTGAACCAAGGATAAATAAATGTAACTTTGAAGATCCATTGCTAGAGATCGAGTTTAGGAACAAATTGATATAATCGTGTATAAAAGGTTTGAATCTCTCTCGACTGAAGTAAATAGCAGTGGTAAAAAGGTAGATTAATAATGGACCATAATAAACCTCATTCTAATTTCCGAATTAGCATATTTACTTCTAAAAGGTCATAATTCATTAAATAAGATGGTACGATTTCTATTGTAAAAGAATTCATTTTAAAAGTGAAAAGTTAAAATAAATCCCCTTCTATAAAAAAGTAGTAAAATTAAGGTTTTGGTTGGAATTGTACCACTAAGTGAGCATAAATGCGTAAAAAAGAATACATGACATTACCGGTATCCAAACAATACAACCATAGCACCTAAGCGTCTATAAACTAGAATCATTACTTTTTAAGGATAAAAATACTCACCTGGAGTCCAATTGGTATTGTAACCACAACCTTAGGCCCAATAGTATATAACTCAACAAGATGTTTAAATCAAAAATTAGAAAACAAAGGTAAACAAGGGCATAAAGTTGCTAGAATAGCCTAATCGGGGAATATCATCCAATTCACTAAGCAATAGGATAAGTCATATGCTAAAGGATTTCTTATGAATATCTATGGTTAATCAAGTCTATCATCATATGTAATAGGATCCTACAGCCTTAAGATATATTCTAGGCTAAGGTTTGGATCAAATTACCATTCTAAATCCTCTAATTAGGTCAAGTCATGATATATCTAGGTATAAATATAGCCTATAATCCCTATCTAGCATACAAAATATACAATACACAATCTTATAGAGATAAGTAGACTGAAGCCTACCACATTGCCTAACTACAACTCATGAATTACCCATGATTCTCTAATCCTTGATCCACAATCCCAATATGTTGCCACACTATCAAAACAATAATCTTTACATTATCATAAGTAAAACAATAACCATAGTTAAATATATAACTCCAAGCCCAAAATCGGTTAAAACATGGGCCTATAGGGCCTTCTAATGAAATCCCAAAGTTCAATCCATCATGAGATCCCTATAATAGAAAAGAATGTTTGTGAAATTATTGTGAACAAATAGAGTTAAAATTGGAGCTCAAATCATCCATCATATCAATGTCGCTATGCATCCCTAACTCTAATTTATGATTCCCCACTAGTTCTTGAGCTCCCAGGGCTAAAAATGGTGAAGAATTATAAACAAGAGGATTTATACTGCAGGAATTTGTCTTTCACAAATGTAGGGGGCTAAGAAAGAACAATACCTTTTACAAACATAACCAATGGGTCACAAAAATGAGGGTAAAGGAATCAAACCATCACAAACTTGGGCAACACGCCACGATCGCAAATAAGGTAATTGACCAAGTTGGGATTGACCTGTATCACAAACATAAGAGATGAGGCTCACAATCATGAAGGTCAAGAACTTGAACCTTTAAAAATATTACCTATACCTTGTGAATGCAAATAACAAAAGGTGGCTACACCAGATGCTAAAAAACCAATAATTTTCCTAAGTCTTAATAGACTCCGATCTGGTGCTCTGGATTTTTTTGGAACCTTATATGCAAAAAAACTATGCTACCATATCAAATTCAAAATTTCAGACTTAATAAAACCATCAAAACTTTTATCAGAGATCATTTTTATTAATATTATTTCCACACCTAGTTCTATTTCAGCTAAATTCTATCCAATAGCACAAAATGAGTCTAGAAACCTTGGGACCCAACCAAGGGTCCACCTAGCCTAAGATTGATATTTCAAAGATAATGGTATTGTTAAAATCCTTATCCAAGGTAGTTTATAAGGAGTTTTGGTCCAAGACCAATTTCTTAATAGTGAAAGCTCCAAAATAGGGAAATGAGCCTAAAACCCAATAAATAGTCTGAAAACCATACCAATAATTTTAATAAGTCATAAATGACCTATAGCTAATATGGGAGGGAACTAAGTACCAAAGATATTTGAAAACTGAGGAAATAACCTGGAGGATGATTATAGAAGGAGTATGCAGATAAAAAGGTAAGAAGCATTAAGTTTGAGAAGGGTAAGATAGTACTCACAAAAGTATCACCTATGAAGGTGTGATGTGATTTGAGAAGAAGGGCAAGATGAGCCTAAGGTGCATAGGTAATTTTGAGATATTGAAGAAAGTGGAGTTGGTAGCATACATGCTGGCCTTACCCCCTAGTATATCTGAGGTTCACCCCATATACCATGTATATATACTAAAGAATTATTATGGAGATGATAACTACATTATCCATTGGGACCCAAAATTAATCAATAAGGAACTATCTTTTGAAGAGGAACCAATTTCTATTCTAGCTAAATAGGTGAGAAATCTATGAACACAATTTATAAATTATGTGATGATTTAATAGAGGAATAGTACCATTGAACAAACAACATAGGAGATAGAAGTGGACATGCATAAGCTATGTCCGCACTTGTTCATTGATTTAGGTACATCCTATTCCAGTTATTATATTTTTGGTCTAGTTGTCATTCGGGGATGAACAAGTGATTAAATTTTATCTAATGTAATGACCTTAAACATTTTTATGCTGAATTAGGAGGTAAAAGTTGCACCTAGACTCCCCTTTGCTATAATTCAAAAAATTCAGCGTTAGTCTAGTTTTGTCTTACATTTTAGGGTGTGGAAGTTTAATTAAATCTACTATTGATATGATTAGTAATAGAGGGGTTTCGTTTAATGGTTTTATAGCTAATGCGTATACGAATCTATAGCAACTTCCAACACTTGAAATAGAGATATAAAAATGGTTATAGCGGTGATCGTAGAGCAATTATTTTGCATTGTCGAGATTCATAGTGTGTATTATAAAATAAGGACAACTGGTAAGGAGTCCCAAGTTTCTATTTAGGATAGTTGCGGTAGAAAAAGTAACCACTTCAGCGGTACTGTAGTAGTGGTCAAGGGCGCCTTCAGTAAAATAGGCACAAACTGTTGTAAAAAAATTAACCACTACAGAGGTAATACACAGTAAAATATCAATTTTAAAACCCAAAAAAAACATTTTTAGTCTCCACTTTTTAAAAAATGCAATAGGATATTAGAGAGAGGAAATTTTTAGTAGGAATTTAAAGTTTTTCATCTTTAGAGATAAGTGATTATGTTTTATACTTGAATTTACTTTTAAAGTCTTTGAAAATCATTAGAAAATGGATTGATGGTTGATAAGAGGTTAAACCCTAGTTTATGGATATTGGTGTAAAATGATAAAATTGCTTATGATTTTGGTATATAACGATCCTAAGGTGTTTAAAACACCAAAAAGGACTAGAATTTTGACTAAATTTTCTAAATTGAGTGGTATTTAGGAAGTTAATATGATGAGGAAAACCCTAAAATGATAAAATAGGGTAAATTATGATTAAAATCAGAGATTTACTATCCCTTGTTGGTAAAAAGGGATGAATTATTTAAATGTGTGTATATTTTGTGGTTGTATGGACCAAAAATAAGTTGAACGAGAATGAAAAAGAAAATATGTGTCTTAAAGGTAACTTTGACCAAAGGAATTGAGGTAAGTTATGAATTTGTGTAACACTTAGACATCCTTGGCTTTGTACTTGTTTGTGATTTAGGCATCTATGATTGACTTCTAACATGATATATGATTAAATGGCTGCATTGCATTTTTATTACATTTTGGTGATGTGCTAAGGTGATGGGTCGGATACCACACCATTACATTATGATTAATATAGTGATGGGTTGGGTACCATATCAGTATAACATGATATGTTGTGATGATGGGATGGGTACCAAACTGGTACATAATGTTGGTGATGAGAAAGGTAATAGATGATGCATATATCTTGCATACATTCACTCATTCACATGAATTGAGTGCCTCTTGATGAATATATATGATGAAGAATAATTGATAAAAATGATTAAGTATGAAAGCTTATAAAGTAAACTTGTGAGTGTAACTACATGATGATCTATGATGTGTTATTTGATTAATATAATTGATTATAAATCTCGTTATGATCGATTTTATACTAGTTTGACTTGCTTACTTATACGTTATTAAGTTAGTTGACATGTGATGCTTATCAATAGTTGTTAATGTACTGATGATACTATACTCT
The DNA here is from genome assembly GCA_026120095.1 of Capsicum chinense. Classification (NCBI taxonomy): domain Eukaryota; kingdom Viridiplantae; phylum Streptophyta; class Magnoliopsida; order Solanales; family Solanaceae; genus Capsicum; species Capsicum chinense. The sequence continues at coordinate 70,671,235 of JAPEIP010000010.1, forward strand.
TCTTTTTTATTGAGTGCGTTACATCTTCTAGCAGGTAACACACGACCTAGGCTCTAGCTAACATCTAGGCTTGATTTAGAGAGTGAGGACCATGTTTGGGAAGCCTTCAAATCTTCTTTGATGTTATGTCCTTTGATTCGGGACTAAGATAATTTTCTCTTTTATTATATTTGGATATTCCTATTTTTGACTTAAATGTCCTTTTTGGATGCTCTTATACAATGACTTCAAATCTCAAAGATTGTAATAAATAAGGATCTCTACGCTCTATCCACTTTTATGGGCAGGACATTTTGACTAAGATATTATTGAATGAATTATTTCCTTTTTAACTAGTTAAAAACACGAACTAATATTATTATGAAAGTGAGAGTAACACCTGACTGAGTAAAAGCGAGAGTAGTATGGTTCTCATGCCATAAATTAGGGCGGGTTCCAATCGTGACCAATTGGGTTATGACAATGATGGTATCAAAACACTGGGTTCCTAGATCTCATCATACAAGAAAAGGTCTAATAGAATTGTACAAAATGGTATGGAGACATCTATTCTTTTCTTTAGGAGTCTATGGGACTTTATGAATGAACTATTTTCTTTCATTTGTTCGTGCTATAACTTAATTCTAGTTATTATCTGGTGATATAAATTGTTATCTAATCCTTTCAATATTATTTCCAGATGGCTAATACTCATTCCACCAGAGTAGAAACAACAACATCAATATTTTTGACAATACCTACAACAGAACCTGCACCCATTATAAAGATCGTTATCTAATGCAGGCCTCGGGCTAGAGGTAGAACGAGAAGGGGAAGACAAGGAGCAACTTTTATTAAGGGTGGAGCACATGAAGATGGGATAACAGTAAGGTGGAGATCACCATACCATCCCTCACCATTGGTTGACCCAAACCATGTTCAGGAAAAAAATGAGATGGTTTAAGAAGAAAAGATGATAGCTCCAAAGAATGTGGTACCAACACCAAATGGTGTAGCTCAGGTGTCTTTGTTCGTATAGGTAATTCAATAGATACTGGGATTCTTGGGTTTCTTGGCCAACACTGCTTATACTCCAGTTGTTCTAATTGTCCCTCCCACAACCTTGCAACATACATCTATTGTGGCATCGAGGATGGATACAAGTTGTGAAATAGGGTGTATCCCTAATAGGTACTTAGATCGGTAATGATAGATGATGAGTATGGACTATTTTGAAAGTTTATGAAATTGAAACCCTTGGTATTCTAGGGTTTTGAGTTTGAGGATGTATTTGAGTTCCTAATAGATTATCACAAACGTCTGCACATGATGGGTATTATTAAAAGGTACTATTTGGAGTTTTTTCTTTCAGCTATAGAACAAAGATAAGCAATGGTAGAGGTAATTTGTAGAGTGTAAATCTGTCTTACCTCCATATACTTGCGCTAACTTTCAGAATGTATTCCTTGAGAAATATATTCCCTACATTTATTGTGACCTCAAAAAGGATGAGTTTCTGATGTTGGAGTAGGGTAACATATCCGTGTTGGCCTATGAAGTCATGTTTCATGCTCTATATTGTTATTCCCTACAATTGATTTACCTCAGAAGAAGAGCGGATCACATATCCTGTAAAAAATCTAAACTCGGGGATTCAGTTAGCTACCTTATTTATAGCCATGTTTGTTATGTCTTTTCGGAATATTGTTGAATTTAATAAGAAGGCTAAAGCACTTTAGAAACAGGGTGAGGTAAAAGCAGAAGAGTAGAAGGTTCAGACCTCGGGCCAATTTAGTGGTATTTTCTCAAAGGGGCATGGTTCTTTTAATCCCAAACATTTGGCTAAACAGTATCATCAGGGGGCCCATCTGGGGTCAATTATAAATCATCTAGGGTTTGATGAAGGTATATTCATGAGTTTCTCTAACTCAAGTAGATCTTATAGAGATTTTAATAAATGCATTCTTTGCATTAAAGAATATTTTTATGTTAATTTTAATGACTCTAATTATATTATTGAGAATTCTTGTTGTGCAGATGATGAGGATGAATAGGTTAAAGTAGCAAAAGTTAGTCCTATTAAAGTCGACTGTACAATTAAGTCGACTACCACTAATGATAATCAGTTTGTAATAAACATTGTTCCAAATTAATGGAGAAGTGTGTCTAAATATCTAAAGAAGTTTGTCATTAGGGATTCCAAGGAAGTATTGAAAATAGGAGATTCTATCAAAGGAAGTGTAAATATTGCACTTATATATCATCTTGAATCGATAAAGGTAAATAAGGTCTTAGATGATAAAAGTTGGGCCAATGCAATGAAAGAGGAGCTTGTACAATTTGATAAAAATAATGTGTGGATCATGATCCTAAAAACTAAAAACACTTTCATCATTGGAACTAAATAGGTCTTCAGGAACCAAAGAACGAATCAAGTGAGGTAGTTTGAAATAATGCTCGTCTGGTTTCTCAAGGATACTCACAACGAGTAGAAGTCAACTAGGATAAAATATTTGCACCAGTATCAAGGTTAGAATTCATGTGGACTTTACTTGCATATGTTTCCCATAAAGTTTTTAAATTATTTTGAATGGATTTCAAAAGTGCTTTTCTTAATCATTATTATTAAGGAGCAAGTCTTTGTAAAACAATCTCTTTGTTTTGAATAAACCTAAATTATCTCTTTGTTTTGGGAAAACCTAAACTTCCTTATCATGTTTTTAAGTTTTCAAATGATCTCTATGATTTAAAATAAGCTTCTCGAGTTTGGTATGATAGATTGAGTAGTTTTGTAACTGATTATGATTTTGCATGAAGAAAAAAATGACACTACTCTATTTATCAAAAGAACTTCCTCTAAAAATCTTATTACTCAAATTTATGTTGATGCTATTATTTAAAAAGTATTAATGTTTATTTAAGCAAGGAATTCTCCGATTTAATGGAAAGTGAACTCAAAATAAGTATGATAGGTGGGTTAACATCCTTTTTGGTACTACAATTCATCAATAAACTCATGAAACCTTCTTGTATCAAAGTAAATATACAAAATAACTCATTCAAAAGATTGACATAAATGATGCTAAATCCACCAGCATTCTAATGAGATCTGTATGTATTCTTGTAGATGATAATGGAGGTAAGTTTAGTAATGAAACTAGATATCATGATATGATTGGCTCACGTTTTTATTTCACACCCAATCGATCAAACATTTTATTTAGCGTCTATAAATGTGTTAGATTTCAGTCAGCTCTCAAGGAGTCTCATCGAATTGCAGTTGAGCGTATTATTAGATATCTTATTAGGATCGTTTCTTATGACTATGGTATCCTAAGTCTAATGATATTAAGCAAAAAGATTTTTAAGATGCAGACTATGCAGGTGAAAAAAGTGATAGAAAAAGTACAAGTAACACTTGTCAATTTCGGTAAAACTCTCTCATCCTATAGATTATAAGAAGAAAAATTATGTTTCACTCTCTACCATTTACTCTGAATAAATATCCATCAAACTATGCAAACATATGCTCAAATTCTTTGAATGAGTCATCATCTTTGTGATTATGATTTATCTTTCAAACCTGTAAAAATTTTATGTGATAATTCTATTACAATATGTTTATCTAAAATTACTGTGCATTACTCTAGAGTTAAACATATTGATATTAAACAACATTTTATTAGGGATCATGTCTTAAGAGGTGATATTGAACTATCCTTTATTAGCACTGATTTTCAGTTAGCAGACATATTTACAAAGCCTTTTTTGAAGGAATTTTTTTTCTTTAAATATCTCTTGGTATTATTCAAAGATCTTTTTGAAACCATGTCTTTCCTTATCAATATTTGAAATTATGTGTAAAATTATCTATAATTAATGCTTGATATTGATTGATGTACTTTCCTGTATTACTTGCTCTTTCATTATGTCGCCTAACACAATGTTCTGTGTATGAAAATTGTGACGACTCTACCAAATCTCTACACATCCTTTCACCTTCTCTTGTCTTATATATTTTTTCTTGTTCTCTCTGTCTCTCTCTCATCCCTTCATTTCTATTTTTTTCTTTCATGGCTAAAAAACCCTAAGTCCTCCTCTATGGGCAACTATAAAAGTTCTCGGCTCAAGCAAAAAGGAAAGACTCTTTCCTATTCCACTTGAATTTAATTTCTCTGAGAAGAATCTCCCTCAAGCCTCAACTAATTCGGGCAAATTAATTAAGGGTGACAAAAAAGTTTTCAAACTAAAAAAGAGTGACACAAGTCTTAAATATTGAGTAGAGATGACAATTTTAAGATTAGTGTTAATGACACTAATTTTAAAACCCTCAAGTTTTATTATTTACACAAAGATCCCTACCCTATATTTACACAAAGATCCCTACACCATCACCACCACACCTCCTTCACACCATTTTTGTTGCCGCCCCCGCCACCACTTCCTCTTCGGCGTCACCACCAACACCACCACCTCCATTTTTACAATAAATATTACTTTTTCGTGGGCTCATTCAATCAGATCTTTTTTCAGAAATTCAGTAAGTATCGAAGTTGCTGTAACAACTTGGATAGTTGCTACAACAACTTGGATAGTTGCTGCAGCAACTTCGATAATTGCTACAACTTTGATAATTGTTGTAATAGAACAACTAATAGTAGTTGTTGCAGCAATTACCGTAGTTGCTGAAGCAATTCTCGTAGTTGTTGAATTTTCTAAATTATTTCTTCATTCATTTTTAAAAGAAATAAAAAAAAATCTTTTCAAACTTTTCAATTTTTTTTTCTTAAAAATATTCCATGAAAAATAAAAAAGGAAGAACGAAATAAAAAGGGAAATAAAAAGAAGAAGAGAAGATGGAAGAAGAGGAATATCTAGAGAGAGAGAGAAAATAAGAAGAAGAAGATGGGTAGAAAGAAAAATAAGAAGAAAGATTGAAAGATAAGAAAAGAGTGGAAACTCTAAAATTTGAAATTTAAAGTTGGAGGACTATTTAAAAAATTAAAAAGTTTTTAAAGATTACACTTTACACCCCAATTAACTTAATCACAATTTAAATGAAGCTCTGACTTAATCCGGTCAAAGTTATTATCATTTTTAATTTAAAGACTTTTTTGTCACCTCTCACTTAATTTTCTTCCCTTTCTTTACTTGGAAAACATCTTCGTCCGCCTGAGGGGTTTGAACGCTTCATAAAAGAAGGTAAAATTTAGTTTTAACAGTGCTTTGAACATTATGATTGATTTTTGGAGACCCTATAATAAAACCCTTTTCACTCTCTCAAAGACTTGTCTATAGTTCATAGTTGAATTGTAGATTTAGATCTTTTGAATTATCTTCTCTACCCTATTAAGCCCTTTTTTGAAGTTTAGGGTTGGGAAAAGCTTTTCTCTGCTACGCCTAAAACTACTAACGAACCCCTCATTCGTCTCTTTTATGCTAACATAAGGTCCTTTCATTTTGATTAGATCAAAATTCTAGTCATGTGTAAAACAATTTTTCTCAACTATGACATGTTTGATTCTATATTTGGAATATATTGAACAAGTTATTCCGTCTCCTCCAAGAGTCCCTGGCCCTCTGATTTTGACGTTCCCTTTGAACAAGACAAATGGTTCATTGCTCAATCTAGATTTCTTTGATTCTCTTTTCTTTTCTCTTGGACCAAAGACTTGCTCCTTTGAAGTTCATTTCATATCTCATATTTTGGAAACCACTCTTCTGCCTTATGGAAGATCTCTCTCCTCTCTCCTCTCTCCTCTCTCCTCTCTCCTCTCTCCTCTCTAAGAGTAAGTACGCTTACCAATTTTATTATTAACTTCATGATTGAAGCCACTCTTGATCCCTCCAGCCTTCCCTATTGGTTGATTATCACTCGTATTCTAGAAGCTTGCAACATCTCTTTTAATGATATTCCCTCTGTTACTATTGAAATAACGCTATAACTTTAAAACCTTCATTAGTATGGTATATGTTCTTTGTGATGATATGTGGATTCCAAAGTCTGATAATTGTCCAGTCAGTATTTCATCATCTCCAAAGATCAGGTCCTCTCCTTCTCATGATCATGGCCTTTCTTCTGTGTATAGATGTGCTAAATCACATCAATGATGTAGACCGAACTACTCTTATAAATACTTACATGCCAAACCCACACACTAACTATGATAAATTATGTATATTTAGAATTTTGGAAAAAAGATATGAGAAACATACAATTAGTAGAAAAACAAATAAAAGCAAATTTAGACAAATACATGAAAA
>JAPEIP010000010.1:70682982-70710156 GCA_026120095.1 Capsicum chinense
TATATAACAAGTTTATTGTACGAACAAATAATACACAAGTACGTTGGTGGCTAACAAAGAAAATACAAAATTCAGTTACAACAAAAGAGATTCGGAGACTAGTCTTGAATATATTAAATTTCACATTTATATTTGAAGTAATTAGTACTAATAAAAATATTATTGCAGATTACATATCAAGACAAAGCTACACAGACTGATATAATAGTAGAAGATACTCTAGAAAAGATACTCTCATAGTTGTTGAATTTGCTAAATTATTTCTTCATTCATTTTTAAAAGAAATTAAAAAAAGAATTTCAAACTTTTCAATTTTTTTTCTTAAAAATAGTCCATGAAAAATAAAAAAGGAAGAACGAAATAAAAAGGGAAAGAAAAAGAATAAGAGAAGATGAAAGAAGAGGAATATCTAGAGAGAGAGAAAATAAGAAGAAGATGGGGAGAAAGAAAAATAAGAAGAAAGATTGAAAGATAAGAAAAGAGTGGAAACTCTAAAATTTGAAATTTAGAGTTGGAGGATTTTTTTAAAAATTAAAAGGTTTTTAAAGATTACACTTTACACCCCAATTAACTTAATCACAATTTAAATAAAACTTTGACTTTATCCGATCAAAGTTATTATCATTTTTAATTTAAAGACTTTTTTATCACATCATTCCTTTCTTTACTTGGAAAACATCTTCCTCCGCCTGAGGGGTTTGAACGCTTCATAAAAGAAGGTAAAATTTAGTTTTAACAGTGCTTTGAACATTATGATTGATTTTTGGAGACCCTATAATAAAACCCTTTTCACTCTCTCAAAGACTTGCCCATAGTTCATAGTTGAATTGTAGATTTAGATCTTTTGAATTATCTTCGCTACCCTATTAAGCCCTTTTTTGAAGTTTAGGGTTGGGAAAAGCTTTTCTCTGCTACACCTAAAACTACTAACGAACCCCTCATTCGTCTCTTTTATGCTAACATAAGGTCCTTTCATTTTGATTAGATCAAAATTCTAGTAATGTGTAAAACAATTTTTCTCAACTATGACATGTTTGATTCTATATTTGGAATATATTGAACAAGTTATTCCGTCTCCTCCAAGAGTCCCTGGCCCTCTGATTTTGACGTTCCCTTTGAACAAGCCAAATGGCTCATTGCTCGATCTAGATTTCTTTGATTCTCTTTTCTGTTCTCTTGGACCAAAGACTTGCTCCTTTGAAGTTCATGTCATATCTCATATTGTGGAAATCACTCTTCTGCCTTGTGGAAGATCTCTCTCCTCTCTCCTCTCTCCTCTCTAAGAGTAAGTACGCTTACCAATTTTATTATTAACTTCATGATTGAAGCTACTCTTATCCCTCCAGCCTTCCCTATTGGTTGATTATCACTCATATTCTGGAAGCTTGCAACATCTCTTTTGATGACATTCCCTCTGTTACTATTGAAATAATGCTATAACTTTAAAGCCTTCATTAGTATGGTATATGTTCTTTGTGATGATATGTGGATTCCAAAGTCTGATAATTGTCCAGTCAGTATTCCATCATCTCCAAAGATCATGTCCTCTCCTTCTCATGATCATGGCCCTTCTTCTGTGTATAGATGTGCTAAATCACATCAATGATGTAGATTCCTAGTTGGATGCTATCAAGAACTTTCTCCTTGGATCCACTTTCAGATGGACAAGATTCAGGCTACCAGTAAAGAGAATAGTGGTGATGTTGGTCGCCTTCACCTGTAACTGGATAAGTAATCAAGGACGTTATCAAGATTGCAGGAAAAATTCAGATTGTTACCGATGCTCTCTCCACCACCATTGTTAATCAATTCACTAATATGAAGGATGCCACTGCTCAAACATTGGCAGACTTTCTTAGTCATTTTGTTCCTCCTCCCCCTTTTACTGCTTAAGACTTTGTTTTTATTTGCTCTTTAAGATAATTGTATTTGCTAACCTTTGGTTTGTATCTGAGCATAAGCTCATGAATGCTTGATTTTGCTGCTTGTTATGTGCATATCACTCTTTAGCTATATTCTCTGCGTGTGTGTACTGCCTCTTCCTTTTTAATTGATGTAAAGGAGGGCGAAAGATTAACTACACAAGTATAGGCTGACTATGTTTGAGAATACAACAACTCAGGGGAGCACAATCTCAACCAGCTGCCAACTGCCAAGGGGTAGCTAGACAGGAAAGTTGACTAAATTAAATTTAAAGTTGTCATCCATCAAAAAAGGAGATTGTTGGTGTCAATTGGATTGTTAATTATTCCATCAGGTTTTGCATGCATGTCCATTTTACTTTATATTTCTAGAACTAGTAGTTGAGTATTTTTTTTTTTTTTTTTTTAAATATTGGGGGTAGGAAAAGAAAAAACAGGAGGAAATTATAATGTGAGGAATCGAGCTCTTACAAACAAGGCAGGAGTTCAGGTAGTCAACCAATAAAGCTACAAAAATTCCCGAACTAATAGCTGAGTTGATATTTGGCTTCAAATTTTTGCAGATGCACTAGATTCAAAAAATATTTAACTTATTAAACCCCCGAAGAAAGTTTTTCAGTAGTGCCTACATATAGTTTAATTTGCCACTGGTGTTTAAACTATATCTGGGTGTTTAAACATAATTTATTATACTTTTTAATATGTTATTCTTGTAATTTTTTCAAATAACGTGCGTGTGATCTCACTTATTATAAGTTGATAGCATAATGTCATTCTTGTTTCATAATCTAAAGTGATTTTTCTTTTTATTTTATTTGTCTAATTATATATATATATATATATATATAGATAGATAGATAGATAGATAGATAGATAATAGATAGATAGAGATGTAGATTTAGTACTACATAACGAATATTGTGTCACGAAGGGATAGTCACACAAAGAAGAGCAGGAAAATAAGGAAGAAGAAATGAAAGAATTTGTGGATAATATTTAACACCAACTACCATAGTCCGTACTAAGGATTTTGCTCATGCTATAGCTAAATATCACGTGTTAATTTAGTTTGATCGATTTTCGAATTGTACATAGTTGAAAAATGAACATGGGTATGTAGTGTCTACCTCTTATATTCATTTTCTTCCTTTATTATATAGTGCAAACCAAGTTTTACATCTCATAAAATGCTCAAATGAAATTGTAATCTCAATACAGGGCGGCTCAACAAATTTGGTGGTCTAAAGCCAACTCTTAATAAAAAGTTTCAGATATATTTAATAAAATTAGCTTTTGTGTGCATCTTGTGTGGCGTACGTGCATATCAGGCGACGTACGTGCATCTTATGTGCATTTCGTGCGTCATACGTGCATTTTGTTGTTAGTAAAAATATTTTAGAATCACATAGATATTATTATTAAAATTTATTTGTGATATACTAATATTGTAAACTATTTTCTAATTTAAAAATGAGAGCTCCAAAAAAATTGGGGCCCCAAGCTATTGCTTTAGCAGCTTTACGGTATTGGCGGCCTTGTCGCGATATTAAACAAATACCATTTGTTGGGGTAGTTTTTTCTATTAGATAAGAGTTAATGAGGACAATTGCCTTTTTGCCTGGGTGGATAAAATTCAAAGTTGCTGGTGGTGAAACATTTTGGAGGAATCAAGAAGTCAACCATTTCATTGTTAAAAACTATCCCAGTATATGGTGATACAACAGTACAAATATTACATTCATGGAATACAAACAGACATATCACCTTTTCAAATCCTCACTAGGATTCCATTTATCCTTGAATTCGTAACGATTGAATATATAAAACAGAAATAGAACAGGTAAACAACATCCATAGAATATATAGTTTGTATGATGATATTGATGAATTAACTGGCGACTGCACAACCATGAATACTAGCATGCATAATGCTGAAGTACAGTTCTAGACAGAATCTAAACTGGTGACACCTTAGTCAAATCTTCTTGGCTAGACTCCAAATGTTCCACTGGCGATACCTTTTCTTGCTTGGACTCGAACCAATTACCCCATAACACTGTAAACAGTCCCAAAATAATTAGGCTTGATCCTAGGACTGTTCCTGTGAATATCTTTTCTCCAAGTAGTAGCCAACTGCATATGGCAACAATGATGATTGGTAACGGATTGAAGATGGACACAAAAAATGCTCCGTTCCTCTCAATGCACCAGCTCATCACAAAATATGATAGGGCTGAGCAGAAAACGCCTGAATAAACTGAGGAGATAGGTCTAATGCCGCTGCTTGTCAATGACCAGTCAGACTTGTTGTGGTCAATGATAAAGCCAATTACCAAACATATGCCGCTGGACATCAAGCACATCAAAGCTGTGCTTGAATATGTGGCTGCATACTCAAGGTTTACTTTTGTTTGGACTATTGACCAGATAGACCAGGATAGAGCACTGGTCACGACAAGCAGAGGACCCAAGTAATTATGTTGGCCTGTACTGCTTTTGTTGGCTGTAATGCCCTCTAGAAATGTCCAGTGAATCTTTGGTTGGCCAATGGGCACTATCGGACCATGGTAAACTGATAACATCATTGCACCTCCGATGCTCAGTAAAGTACCGAGTATTTTTGCAATTCCAGCCCTCCTAAAGCTCACTTTTTCATGTCGAGTGAGGACAGCAAGAATAAAAGTGAAGGCAGGAGTTAAATTTGTTAAAGCTGAGGCCACAGTGGTGTTACAATGTTTTAGGCCTACTACATAAGTGATTTGGTTTATTGATCCCCCAAGGATAGAACATAGGAAAATCTTAAAAAATATTGGTAGTGTCATGTTTGGTCTTGTTTTTCTTTCTGTGAGATAAGCAATTGGGCACATAAGAAGTGCAGCAGTTGTTTGTCGGTACGCCACATGAACATAAGGGCTCATACCATTGTTCATTGCTGCTTTGGACAGAAGGTTCATACCTGCATATCCAAGTTGGATGCCTATCATAAAAAATGTAGGTAGACATGATGTAGCCATTATCTATTTTTGGTTTAAGGTGGTAAGAAATAGATTGAAGGAGATTTGAGTGTGTTGAGTTAAATAAATGCTGTGGGAGAGGGATTTAAATAGATTCTTTTGAGTGCAAAGAAGTACAAATTATAAAGGAAACAATAAGAAAATAAGACAGGATTAAGTAGTTGGTTAATCCCTTTTTAAATTACCTTTGAGTGTAGTTATCATGACCACTTTAAAGAAATATCTGACATAAATATGATAAATATCTTTTATAACCCAGGGCATATATAATTGTTTGGTAGTTTTTTCATAACTGGAAATATTTTCATGTTTAGAGAAAAAAATACAAATTTCTACGTGGACATGGACTAGTCTAGATTTCTATTACCCAACAAATACTCAAATAGACTCTGATTGTGCTTCTTTGAATGATCTACCGTGCTTGACTGGTTGAGAAAGGGGGCATCAAATTTTAGACCATCAAATAGACTCTTATTTGTTTGTGGCATGACTATCTAATTATTAATGAGTTTAAATTTTATGCTTTGTTAGTGTATTAGTTTTTTACATCATCAGATAATTTTAGTGATATTTAATCACAATAATCTATTTTTTAAAAATTATAAAAAAAATATCAATAATATATCCAAAAAAGGGATTTTCATGGCAAGTAGAATCTTACTTGATTCCAACCCAAAATTATTTTCACAGTCAAATTATTTTCTTTTCCAAATTTAATACCATTATGAATATTTCTATATGCTTCATCGATTCAAGTAAGAATTAAAGGTTGGGACCTTATAATTTTTTTTTTTTTTATGTAAGCTTCAAAGATTACGACATGTTTCTTTTTCTTAGCAGTATGTATATTTCAAACAAATTCTAGATTCTTTTCTTGTTTACTAGCATAACATATCTAATCATTGATAGTAAGAGCTTATTAGAAGCTAAGCTTTACTAAGCTGTAATTGGTTCAGATACCAATTGTTTGAACGTCATAGAAAAGATGCTGAACAAACACTTTCAGGAAAAGATTGTACCATCAAATTCTATACCTTTTGGCGAATGACAAAGTAGCTAATACAACTTTTAATTTAAGAGATGTGAAGCTTAGATAGTCAAAAAAAAATGTTATAAACCAAACGGGAGAGCCCAACCCAAAAGACTAGTTAAATAGGTGGGAGAACCCATTTAACTTATAATCCCCTTAGCATTTCTCTATTTTTCCAATGTGCGACAATTGCTTCATAACAATCGCTTCCGCTTGAGAACCAACAACCTCGTTGGTTATGGTTGAGCCTAGTTGGTCACGGCTGGTACCTCTCTTGGGTCCAGGTCACCACTCCTGGCGCACAGGCCACCACTCCGAGTCGTGGCTCCACGTGTGGATCGATCCTCGTTGGTTACGGTTGACACCCCTCTAGGGTCTAGGCCACCACTACGAGTCAGTGCCCAACGCTCGGCTCCCCTCACACAGATCGATTCTCGTTGGTCACGGCTACGCCCAGTTGGTCACGGCCGACACCCCTCTTGGGTCCAAGCCATCACTTCTAGTCACGACCCAACGCGTGGGACTCTCAATGAAAGTACCAATGTTATAAACCAAATGGGAGAGCTCAACCCAAAAGACTAGTCTAATAGGTAGGAGAACCAATTTGACTTATAATCCCCTTCGCATTTCTCTATTTTTCCAATGTGGGACAATTGATTCATAACAAAAAACTCTTCTGGATACATTTTCATTAGCATGTAAAATTAACCACTTATGGTGTAATTGAAAATCCTATAATAAATTAGTATAATAGAGTTATGGTGGTAGAAGAAATGTTGAGAGAGAAAAAGAAATAATTATTTTAGATGGAAACAGAGGATTTTAAGGGATGCGAGAGGGAAAAAGTAAAATTAGTTCTTTAATTTTATTTTAAAAAAGAAAAAAAAACTAGAAAAAAATCGGTGACCTGCTATAGCAGGTTCAATGATTTAAAAAACTGATACACTGACGATGAATAAAATTTAAACTCATTATTAATTGGATAGTTAATTATTCCTTCCAATTTTGCATGCATGTTCATTTTACTTGATTTTTCTAGAACTAATAGTTGAGATTTTTTATTTTTTTTTTTAAAATAGGGGTAGGGGAAGGAGGAAATAGGAGGGAATTACAATGTGGAAAATCGAACTCGAACTCACACCAACAAGGTGAAAGTTTAGGTAGTCAACCAGCAGAACTATTAAGATTTCCCAACTAATGGTTAAATTGATAGTTGACTTCAAATATTTCGGATGCACTAGATTCACACAAGACGTAACTTATTAAACCTCAAAAGAAAACTTTTCAGTAGTGCCTACATATAGTTTAATTTGCATAATGTCATTCATGGTTCATAATTCATACTCTATTATTTAACCTAAAGTATTTTTCTTCTTATTTTATTTGTCTAATTCTATGTTGGATATATATATAGAGAAAAGATAGAAGAGACGTAGGTTAAGTGCCCTATGTTACATAGTGAATATTGTGTAACAAAGGGAGCGCAACATAAAGAACAAATGAAAGAATTTGTCGAGAATAAACCGAAGCTTCTTCCACAAGATCTTAAACTTGATTTCTTCCACATGACTTTATTCCACTAACATTGATGTCTTCCACAACCCATTTGACCAGTAATGCTGATTTCTTCCACATCCCATTTTACCACTATTTTGTTCTTTCCTGGAAAACAATAGAGCATCAAACGATCTTATATCTCTGCTAAACTTAGGATCAGGTAATAAAGAATATCATGGATGAAATTATGGCAAATTATAATTCTCAGTCCTTTAGGTGCGTTCGTTATGGAGGAAAATATTTTTCTGAAAAATATTTTCTTATATTCGATAGGCTAAACGTTTTGGACAATACTTTTTCTAGGAAATTAAGCAAGCTCTTTCAAATCAGGAAAATGATTTTCTTAATAAAAATAGAAAAAAAAGTTGTAATCAGGGCGGCTCAAGAATGTTGGGGCCTAAAGCAAAGCTTTACTAAGAGGCTTTAAATTTAGCATGTGTTTTGCGTAAATTCGAACATAAAATCTTTAATTTTTTGAAATAAAAAGATATAGTATAAATCTATTTACATATATAATATATACAAAATTACATATTTAGAAACTATATAAAAAAATAGTATAAGTCTATTTAGTAAACAATTCAAAATATTTTAAATAGTCATGCTCAAAGAAAACAATTGTCGACTCTCCAAATATTAACTAAGACACATAAATTAAAATGAAAGGAGTATTATTAGAATATAGATTAACCATTTTTGACTATCACTCATATTGACTAAGTAACTTTTTATGTAAAAATCTTGTACTTTTCTACTATAAAATTTGAAAAAAAAAAAAAAAGAGAAGATACTTTTCAATTTTTGTAAAAACAATCAATCCTTAAATCTCATTTATTCGGAGATGACTTATAACCACACAAATACTTATAACTTAGTTTTGATCTCTATTTTAAGAAAAAAAATAATCTTTTATTTCTTATCGTTTATATGAAGTCGAACTACATCATATGCAATAACTAAAAAAATAAGGCCCTAAAATTTCGGAGGCCTCAAGCCATTGCTTCACTTGCTTGACCCTTGAGCCGACCCTAGCCGTAATATCTCATATCTCTCTTAAAATCACCCACCCCGACCTTTATCCCATTCATCACCACCCACCCCTCACTCGTCAAAAAATATTTTTCTTATCCCCCTTACCCCTAACACCTAACAAACCCCCTACTCCCAACACCCCCCTTCAAAAAAAATTTATAATTAATTTTTTTTCTTACCTTGCCCACCACTAACTTAAAAATTTTGTTTTTTTTATAAGCAGTTCTCTTGGTTGTACATATTCAGATTTTAAGAAAAAAAAAACAGTCTTGACACAATTTATTGTTGAGATCTAGAGATAATATCTTAATTATTCAAATGTGTATTTGGATTTAGACGTCTTCTTCTATATAATAATCAATAAAATTTGATTATTTTAAAAATAGAAGTACAACAAAAAAGTAAATTTAGCATAAATAATTTTGTATAAATTGAATTTAATATGTAAAAATCTTGATGGTTTGGAATATATGTGAAGTAGGATTGTTCCACAACAAGACAGAATTATTGATAATAAACAATTAAACTATTGAGTAATATAATAATATCTCAAAGATAAACAGGCATAAGGAATATTTGAATTTTTTAATATTGTGTAAAATGGAAAGTATATACAAAGATATTATATCAAATGACAAGCTAATAAAAGTCCCAGTTAATATAGCAATTCTAAATAATTACTCCTTTACCTATTATGGTGTATTTTGAGTGAATTTTCACATAATTGGAGATTACGTTGCAAGAGGTTTTATGCACATGTTCATCTTGGACACTCTTACACTATGGCCTGTGCCCCTGCTTTGCACGGTTGTGGCCGACATAGCTATTTATTTGTCGTTTAGTTTTGATAAAATATGACGATGCAGACATGAAATAGGAATTTATCTTTGAGAATATACCATCAAAGAATGTTTTAAGAATTTTAAACGATCAACTCTCCAATTTAGACTATAAACTAAATTTGAAAGTTAAAGAGTTACTTCATTTTTTCTTTCATGAAAGAAAATCATTGAATCCATGTTAAAGTTAGCCTGACGCTAACCAATCTATTAAGACTAAAAGGAAAATACCAAAATCAAACAAGCATTAACAACAACCAACCTCACAAATTTGAGCACACTTTGCATTGATCGTCTACAGAGTATGCCTTGAATGTATCGAGTGGCTAATGACACTATCTGATTTTATATCTAGGCATTGTCATGTTAGCACCAACGGATGTTGGATTCATCTAACGATTATTCAAGCACAATGAATCCTTTCTTGTCTTTTACATCCACATTTGCATCATGTCTTATAAGAAAAAAGTCACCTGTCAACTTAAGGCCACTTTAAAAGGTAGTAAAATATATTGGCACCATTTTTTAATATTTGAGACACTGTTATAGAATATAAAGTAAAGAAGAAGAAGAAGAATAAACAGATAAGAGAAAGTGATTATTATTTCTTTTGAGAGATCTCTTGATGGGGTAAATTACAAAGAAGGAAAACCCCTTTATTTATAGGGGAAAACTAACCTTGGAGTTTCTAACTTTTCTATAAATAGACTTTCACTATATAGGTAAAGTAGACATTCACTATATATGGTAAAGTAGACATTCACTATATATGATAATATATTTATAACACTCCCCCTTGAATGTCTACTTGATAGATAATGTGCCTCGTTAAAATCATACTCGAAAAAATTCAGTGGAAAAAAATCTAATGAAGGAAAAAGAGTACACTTCTCTAACACTACTCATATAGGCTGTCTCATTAAAAACCTTACAAGGAAAATCCAGTGGGAAAAAATCTCATAAGGAAAAAAGAGTACATCGCGTATTAGCTCCCTCTAATGAGATCATCCTTGTACCTTTGCCTTCCGATCTTGTGCACCATTTTCTTGAAAGTTGTAGTTGGAAGGAAATTGGTGAATAAATTAGTCACATTGTCATTTGAACGAATTTGTTGCACGTTGTTATCACCCTTCTTTTGTAACTCATGTATAGAGAAACATTTTGGTGAAATGTGCTTCGTTCTATCTCCATTTATGAATCCTCCCTTAAGTTGTGCTATGAATGTTGCATTATCTTCATATAAAATTATGGGTACTTTGTCACATTTCAAACTATATTTTTCTTGAATAAAAGGTATCATGGAACTCAACCCACATTCTCGGCTTGCTTCATGTATATCTATTATCTCAGCATAGTTCGATGAAGTGGCTATGATAGACTGCTTTACATATCTCTAAGATATGATAGTATCACCACATATGAACACATAGCCTGTTTCAGACCGAGCTTTATACGGGTCAGATAAGTACCCAGCATCAACATGACCAATAGCATTAGGACTGGAATCTTTAGAATAAAATAAGCCCATATATTTGATCTTATTTCGATGTCTCCTAGTAGGAGAAATATTAAAAACTCTCCCAGAGTTCCAATAATTTTCAAGTTATAAGCTTATACAATATAAGAATTATAAATAAGTTTCCCAAAAACTTTTATATGCTTTAAATATTTTGAATCCATAAAAAGTTTTCACATAAATTTTGTCAAGTGACAATATTCAGTATGTTATGTATGACATCTTCAAGTGTATGGACTGTAAATCAAATAAGTTTTATGCTTACCAAGATGCGTCCTTTCATATTACTTGATAAATGTTTCTATGTCAGCATGCTTAAATAAACGTAGAATTTGGATCCTCATAATCTTTCACACTATTGCGCTAATACTGTATCAAAGATATTATCGATAATATATTATTTTGTATCGATTCACAATGTGACATAACATTTTGAGATCTCATCACTTCATTATTATCAGGTACTTGAACCTCTCATAAGGTTTCATGAAGTGTTATGTCGTAGGCTCTTCAATAGCACATTGCCTTCTTATTATAATTATTTGCTCCGTATTCTTTTCAAGGATTATCATTTTTAGAATCGATTAGTCTACCACACTTCATACATGTGTAGAATTTGTTATTTAGGGACACAAAATAGGAGCACTTGCAGCTTAAATATGAGATGCTTTCGACATTTGACTTGAATTTGATGAAAGTCTGTCCTTTTATTATAGGCATCAGGGTAATCTACTTTGGGACAACATCGGCCACATGGGCACTGGTAGTGAATTGATCACGGTAATAGTTTTGGATCGAGGAAAATTTAAATTCATACTTGAATCCCACTAGCTCACCGAAAACTAGGCCTTTCATCCCTGTTTTTCTAATCAGACTCATAACTATTCCAAAAATAGAAAGTTCGACACAATTGGGATTTTTTTTAATTGAAAGCAGTTACTAATTCATGATCTAGCATGTACAAAATGAAAACTTCATTCTCGATTCTACGAGAATTTTGATGAAAGCCTTTCATTTGCTTCTCTTCGATGGAAGTTTGATTTTCCTATCTTTTGAATGAGGATCTGATGATAATTCCTAACATATTTTATAGATGCTTATAATCTCCTCCTTATGCTAGGAAAACTAACATACATCCTCCATCTTCTTTGGTGAATCCATCTTTGTGCATTATCGTATATTCATTAATCGTATACCGTACATCAAAACTATTAGATGGATAACGTGTGGTTCCTAACTCAGAACCAACTTTGAGAGGGAATTAATCATAATTTATTGGTTTGATGCATAAAATTACTTTTGTATATAATATTTCAAACTAACATATGAAGCTTTTATTCTCATAGCAATGGTTCAACTATTTGTCGAAGTCGTTCAATGCCAAACTGATATTCTCAAGATGAGAATTGTCTTGATTGCAAAATCTAAGAATTATGCTCTTAACTAAATTTTACTGAGCAACAACATTATGAATGTTAAACTACAGGTTGACAGTAAATGTACATGTGATCATCTTATTGATGCATCTTTTCAACATATCACGTGTGAGGTGAATGAATCTTTATTCACCTTTTATACTTTTCAAATTTTAAGGGATCCATTCCCAAAATTAGTTGTTCAACCAACTTATCATGAGAACACACAACATTAAGAGTTCATGAAAATTTTTCTAATTCTTCAATATATGTTCAATAATCAGTATGCACATCTTTGAGATGTTTGCAATCGTTCATGTCAATTTATGAACTTTATACTAGTAAACTCCAAGTTTACAATGACATATACTTTTTTCTTTAGTAAATTTCAGATTTACGATTACATGAATAAATTTTGGATTTACTACTTTAGAAGTAAATTTTAAAATAACTCTTCTCAATTATTCTACCTCTTTCGGAGGTGAGTTGTGATACCACCACAACAAGTGCACATTTGTATTGATAAGATTTTTTAGATATCATCACACTCGCCCTAGGGAATAGATATATACTTATAACAATCAAAATTTTCATTCATCGAGAATGAAATATAATTGTGCCTTAAGCCTATCAAATTTTAATAGCTTGTAATCTCTTTCATGATAGTGCTACTTCAGGAGTAAATTGAGGCATACATATAATGTAGAGAATTTTTCTCTAACATATCTTATAGTCATAATAAGCATGTGAAAATATTATCACTTTTGATGATTATTATCGTATTGTCCCTTCACGCTTATATTCATACATTCAATCACTTGTCTTCTCTCAGATATATTATGCACTGCTACCACATTCACGTCAGAGAATGGATCATATTCAATGGAATATGTCTCATGACTTTTCACAAACACCCATTATTTTTTCTTAGCCATCGTAGTATCATTAATACGGTGTATTGAGATTCAAACTCAATATCTTATCCATATAAAAAGGCATCTTAGGATATAACTTGATGGGACTTGAACCCTAGATATTATCATCATGGTGCATTGGAACTTTTAAACCAATGTCTTACCCTCTTAATGATATGAGATTTAAATTCATCATAATATGTTTTAACAATATTGTTCTTCATGAACAAATTCAAAGCATAAATGGTTTCAAACCAATTTTTTTCTCTCAAATACAATAATAATTATATCATTAGTAGTAGAAGAAAAATAACATAAGGAATTACTAGCCTAGAAATTAACTTTAAATTTATAATCTCACCTTATTTGGTAGAGTCTCGTGCTGATAACAAGTTATGGAATATTATAATACCCCGAGAATCCCAACTGATGGTAGAACTTTTCTTCAAGATCATGAGAAATAAATTATAGTGATTTGGTATTTTTATGATCAAGTTTGATGAATATAAATACCTCAAATACGTCCTAGCTAAGGGACGAATCAAAACATCCTTACCGATTGAATTCTTGAGAAGGGCATTGCCATAGTCAACTTCAAATAAGTATATATCCCATTATATAGAGAATTTTTGAAATCATGATACATAAAATGATATATAATTGAATTATATTTCCAACGATACCAATTTCATCAAAATTCGACATCGGAGTAAAAAGTTATGGTCATTTTACTGAGAGCTGCCCGAGCTGTCCAGGAGCGACGGGCAAAATGACGGACCGTCAAGTCAGCGACTGACCGTCACTTTGGCCGTTGCAACTGAACCAGTGAGACCATTTTATGGCCCAAAAATTATGGTTGGAGTGACGGTTTGTCACCATATTGACGGTTCATCACTCAGGCCGTCACTTTATCCCGAAATAGCGCTGAAACATCATTTTAAAGAGATTTTTGGGTCTTTTTCCACCCTATTTAACACCCAATCACATCAAATCAAAGAACATAAATCCTAATTCATCCATAACATCAAAATTAGAATTTCTTTCAAGATCAAAACTCAAGAACAAGATTCAAACCCTTCTTCAAGAATCTAAGATATTTAAGTTCTTCAAACCCAAGAACAACTTATTTTCTCTCAAAGGGACAAGAACCCTAGTCAAGAAATAAAGAAAAAAGTTATATCTCTTTCAAGATCAAGCTCCAAGATTTGGATTTTATTACTCCATGATTTATCTGAAGCTCCAAGAAAACTAGTTGATTGGGGATTCAATTTCAAGAAAGTTCCACCGTTAATCTTCAAGAGTCTTCCATCTAAGGTATGCATAGTATTCATCCATAGATTTATTTCATCCATGGATCTCAAGAATCAAGTTTTAAATCATATATTATGAATATTTTGTTGTGTGTTGATTGTAACAATGTGGTTGTTGTTGTATAACTTCCAAGTTGGATTTTTTTATGTGATTTTATGAGGACATGTTAGCATATAAGTTGAAATCCATAAATTTAGTGGTTTAAGAGTGTTGAATTGATGATTATACCTATGCCAAAAATGGTGCATGTAAGGTATTTGATAAAATGCCTAAGAAACTAGAAATCATGGAATATAGCTAAATTATGACTAAGTTAAGAATTCATGATATGCCCCAATGTTCCAATGACTTCCATGTTGGTAATGTGTCTTGTAAATATTGTTGGATTGCTCATGAACTAGTCTTATGAGATTATGCTATGCTTACTTGCAAATCCTACTTATGTACAAGATGTATGATAACCACGTACTCCATGAAATCCCCCAAGTTATGATATTATGGATTACTGATGTTTATCATCTATTCAAGAAATTCATGTTTGTCAGTTTCCTTCTATCGAGTCCTGGGGGTACTTGTACCCAAAATATATAGCTGTGTGCCTAAAGCCATGTCATGTTTTCACGATACTCTCAGTCAAGACATGTTTAGTAGACTTCAGTCAGTCTCATGACTCAGGAAAACTCATGTAAATTCAATATCAACTCAGTCCTACTCAGTACTTGGTAACTTCAGTAATATCAGTAATTCAGTACTCTCAGAAATCTCATGAACTCAGTCCGTTAATAGATTTAATAGTATTCCATCAGTCAATAAAATTCAATAAACTCAATCCATGTTCAGTTCAGTTAAGTTATGTTCAATATCTATTAAGATGGGAGTAGGATTCAACATCGAGTGAACCAAAGAATGGGAACTCACCTGTCAGATTAGGGTGTGATTCTTAGGAGCAATCCTTACGTTCCAGAACTACGTAGCCAGTGTAGGTTGAGACATCAATACCTATCATTTGAGGGTAGATGAGGTGGCTTAACCTATCAGATTAGGGTCCCACCATTCTCATTAGAGTACCTGCCAGATTAGGTTACTCACAGCTTGTCCTTACGAGTAGCGTGATATTGACACCCTTCCAGTCAGGACAGAGATTGGACCCCAGTTCAGCTATAATAGCATATATAGGGCATGTCGGTTAGATAACTACTTCCCATAGTCTTAGTCTTAGTTTCAGTCTCAGTCTCAGTAATAGAACTCAGATAGTTCTTCAGATTTCAGGACTATCAGATACAGTCAACTCAGATACATTACGAAACTCAACTAGTTCCATCAGATCCAGGACTGTCAGATATAGTCACTTATGTTATCTATTATATCAATTCTCAGAACTCATGTTATCAGATATATCAGTTATCAGAACTCATGTAATCAGTCTTCAACTTTAGGACTGTCAGATACAGTCAACCAGACCAGTTCTTCATAATCAGAACTTTCAGACACAGTGATTAATGTATTAGTAATATAGAATTAGTCCCTCAATATTCAGTAATATAGTATCAATTCCTCACCTATTAGTGACCCAGATATAAATATCAACAATCTCAGTTATTTAGTATCCCAGTATTAGTTTCTCACTTATCAGTGACTCAGATATCAGTAAATCCATGTTATCAGTATACTCTGTTGTTATAACTCAGTATTCAGTCCTATCACGATCTCAGTTATAGTTACGTAGCCATGTATGTATTCTCACGTTCATGTTAGTCAGATACTTATTATTGTTCATGCATATGAACCTCATGTATTTTGCCTATCTTACTTGCATACCAATACATTCAAAGTACTAACGCATTCGCGCTATGTTGTCTTATACTTTAGGTTTAGAAGCACGAGCTCCAGAGCATCAGTAGTAGATTCCAATTTCAACAATCAATGTTAGAAGTGAGTCCTCATATTTGGAGAACATGATGATTTCATTACTATTTTAGTTTTTAGTTTATTTAAATAGATGGAGTAGTTGGGGACGTGTCTCATCAACTCCTTAGTCAGACAGTTTAGAGGCTTTCAGACTATAGTATGTTCAGACAGTTATTTCAGATTTGTTTTGGTATTGTTATACCATATTTTCAGTTGTGTATTAGTATTGAACCTTATCGCCTTTTAGTTTATGTTTCCACATTTTTTAGTCTTTTATGCAATATACAGGTACAGATATCAGTCATGGGTTAGTTTGTGGTCCTTCGGGGTCATGAGCACCATGTAGCGTTCCAGTTCAAAAAAATTGGGGTGTTACAAACTTGGTATCAGATCCTAAGTTCAACAGTGTCCTAGGAAGTTTGAAAAGCCGCATCTAGTAGAGTCTTTACATGTGTGTGTTGTGCACCACACTTATGTACAGGAGGCTATGAGATGTTTTAGAAATAGTTTCCCTTCTTTCCTATCTTAGATCATTCTATAGAAAAGTTTTCTACGAAAACTCATATAGATTCTCATCATGCTCCACGCATGTTAACTCCACCTTACTTTTAAGGTAACAAAAATAGTGAATATCAAGTCCTAGACATAGGGCTTTCTCAGATCGTCTCTGCAGTCAGTTATGGGATTTGTCTCAAACTCTAAATACGCCCTCAGATCCCTTCTCAGAATCCTATGATAGCATAGACCTAGAATTTTTTTGTAGGCATGAACTCAGGAGTTAACAGTGGTAGAGTAGGGATAATATTATCCCGTTTGATCAGATTATGTATTCATGGGGATAGTTGTACTAGAGTAAATCAGTAGTCTTGAACAGTGTAAGCTAGAATTTAAGTTTATTGATTTGAATTAAGTATGAAGGTGTGGATGTAAGATTAGTAGTATATGAAGCAACATAAGCAGCTAATGGGCTCAGTAAGGAAAGCATGCGGTTGACAGAGTGTAAGTATGTGATTAAGATTGTAGTTTAGTTCAGAGTTTAGTAAGTGCTCACAGATTTAAGATGATGGCTTAAAGCTAAGGGAGAGATTATAGACCAAGCAACCAAGTCAGGCTCTCAGATTCCAATAGTAGTGCCAGTATGTATAGAAAAATAGTAAGAGAAGAAAATTACTGACTCGTACTTATCTTAGTGCAAGGTTTTGTACTTCAGTCAGCCTGATACCTATGTATTCTTCATATCTCAATTCCATGAACATAGCTTATATTTACACGCTTTCCATAGAATCATGTGCGATTCCAATTTCTATTATAAGGAGTATCAGGTCCCTCAGTGTTACTAATTATGTCCCATGAATTCAGAAACTCAAAACTCAGGTCATGCAGCATCACTCATGTACACATCACACTTTACAGTGTACTCCACTTTCATGACTCAGACAATGCTTCTATTGATCAGTTAAATTCAGACTATGTCATGCATATCCTCAGTTCAAACCTTTTGGGTAAATTTATGTTATTGATATTCTATTCCTTAGGCTTCAGTTCAAGTGTCAAGTTCAGTCAGTATCCATTCATGTTTAAGGTCCTCCTGATTTAATCCTTCAATAAGCTCTTTTTATTGAAACAGTGTAGTGGTAAGAAGTTGCTCATATGAGAATGCGTAAATATTACATATTAAGAAAAGATTATTGCATACTTATATTACGCAATAGTGTAGTGATTAAGATAGGCTTAAATGTCATATTAGTGTGCAAGTAAATGTCTAGCTAGAGGTTGTATTTAGAAGTTGGGGAAAATATAGAGTGCGAGTATACGTTCAGTTCCTTGATATATATTAGTCCTTGTCTTGAATCTATCCAAATTCAGTTACCATCTCAGTTACAGTTTCAGTATTCATTACTCAGAAATCAGTGTTTAGTCTCAACATTAAGTACTTCAGTATCAGTCTAACCACAGTTATCAGTATTTAGTTATCCGAATCCATCATCTATCTCCAGTATGAGTCCTAGTTATAGTCGTAGTATGGTGTTAGTTCCAGTTAAGTAATTAGATCAGAAAACTCAGTTCAGTTTCATACTTGCTTGACCATAGCATACAGTTTTCAGTTATCTAGCTATCAGTATTTCAGTACCTCATTCTATGGAATGTTTCCAAATTATGTTATATGCTTGGTCTTGTATTCTCAGGTAATACAGTCTTTACAAATTCATGCTCAGTTACCTCATGTTACTCAGTTGTCCCTTTCTCCTAGGTATAGTATTCTACAGCCTCAGTCCAGTTATTCAGACTAAGTACAAACCAGTCTTACATATCCAGTATTCATCTATCAGTTATTCACTTAATCAGATAAGTTAGTATATTTATGCATTCGTGCTTAGCACCATATGAATCTTTCAGTAGTTTCAGTTGTTGTGCATGAGGCTTAGTTACTTCAGCTTAGATGATGTTATAGGCCTCAACTTATCTTCTCAAATCTTAATCAGGCTATGATCTTCATACTCAACTGTCTTATACAGACAAGTTCATAAAGTTTGGTTTCCAATGTTCCTATCTATTCGCGCTAGCCGAAATCTCACAAAAGAATATAATCATCCTCAGATAAACCAATCAAATAGATGCAAGCTCAGCTCAGTTCATGTATCACGCCTTAGTTTTAGATCATAGATAATCAATCATGAATTAGTTCCTAGGTGCCTTGTGCATCGCCTCGATCTCCCTCAGTAGCTTAGCCAAGTCAGTATTCTTGGAGGGGCCTAGTGTCCCAAGGGGGAGATACACTATAATTCCTCAAACTTTTATGACTTAAACATCCTACTTCCTTTTCTTGTAATGAATCAAGTTTGGAGTGAGGGGTACTTATAATTTGACCCTCAAGATCCAACCTCAGTTTTACGCCATGTATTCAAGACTCAGTTAAGTTCATGGAATTCAGTTCATGCATCAAGTTTCAATCTCAGTTATGTTTTCATGTTCCCGTTCATGCATACTCCTAGCCTGATCATGGGTTAATACATATTCTCAATTAAGTAATGGGTTTTCCTCGAACTTACTCAGTTCCATGCTCAAACTACCATTACAAACTTGATATCAAATTCCCACTACAAGCTTAGTGTCAATTGCCATTGCAAGTTCAATCATGCATTCATGTGTCAACTCAGTCATGTAATCATGCATCAGACATGCATTCTCATTGTGAGAAATTAAGTTCATTAGGACATTCAGTCATGCATTCATGAGTCAATTATCCCTGCATCAGATATGCACGAATTTAGCTTATCAGTCATGCATCAGACATGCATGTTCAGTACGATATGTTCAGTTATCAATCTTGTCACCCATGAGATCATTTTCCAGTCATTCATGTTTAGTATGTACATTAGTTTATGTTCTTCCTCTCTCTGTATCAGTCTCATTCAAGGACAAATGTTCCCAAGTGGGAGATATTGTAATACCCCGAGAATCCCAACCGATGGTAGAACCATGCTTCAAGATCATGAGAAATAAATTATAGTG
Organism: Capsicum chinense; assembly: GCA_026120095.1. Lineage (NCBI taxonomy): Eukaryota > Viridiplantae > Streptophyta > Magnoliopsida > Solanales > Solanaceae > Capsicum > Capsicum chinense. The sequence goes on from JAPEIP010000010.1 coordinate 70,702,954, forward strand.
ATTTGGTATTTTTATGATTAAGTTTGATGTATATTAATACCTCAAATAAGTCCTAGCTATTGGACGAATCAAAACATTCCTTACCAATTGAATTCTTGAGAAGGGCATTGCCACAGTCAACTTCAAACAACTATATCTCCCATTATACAAAGGATTTTTGATCTCATGACCCATCAAAATATAGATAATTGAATTATCTTTCCAAAGATACCAATATCCAAAATTTGGCATCAGAGTAAAAAGTTATGGCTATTTTACTGAGAGCTGCCCGAGTTATTTTGGAGCGACGGGCAAAATGACAGACCGTCAAGTCAACGACAGACCATCACTTTGGCTGTCGTAACTGAACCAGTGAGGCCATTTTATGGCCCAAAAATAAAGGTTGGAGTGATGGTTTGTCACTAGATTGACGGTCCATCACTCAGACCGTCAGTTTTACCCAAAACAGCGCTGAAACATCGTTTTAAAGAGATTTTTGGGTCTTTTTACCCTATTTAACACCCAATCACATCAAATCAAAGTACATAACTCCTCATTCATCCATAACATCAAAATTAGGGTTTCTTTCAAGATCAAAACTCAAGAACAAGATTCAAACCCTTCTTCAAGAATCTAAGATAGTCAAGTTCTTCAAACTCAAGAACAACTTATTTTCTCTCAAAGGGACAAGAACCCTAGTCAAGAAATAAAAAAAGTTATATCTCTTTCAAGATCAAGCTCCAAGATTTAGGTTTTATTACTCCATGATTTATCTGAAGCTCCAAGAAAAACTAGTTGATTGGGGATTCAATTTCAAGAAAGTTCCACCGTTAATCTTCAAGAATCTTTCATCTAAGGTATCGTGTTCATCCATGGATTTCTTTCATCCACGGAGTACAAAAATCAAGTTTTAAATCATATATTGTTAAACCCCGGCTCAGCTATAATACCATATATGGGGCATGTTGGTTAGATAACTACTTACCACAGTCTTAGTCTCAGTTTTAGTCTCAGCCTTAGTAAAAGAACTCAGATAATTCTTTATATTTCAGGACTATCAAATACAGTACGGAACTTAGCTAGTACCATTAGATCCAGGACTGTCAGATACAGTCACTTATTTTATCAGTTATATTAATTCTCAGAACTCATGTTATTAGATATATCAGTTATCAGAACTCATGTAATCCGTCTTCAGCTTCAGGACTGTCAGATACAGTTAACAAGACCAGTTCTTCATAATCAAAACTTTCAGGCACAGTTATTCATGTATTAGTAATATAGCATTTGTCCCTCAATATTTAGTAATACAGTATCAATTCCTCACTTGTTAGTGACCCAGATATAAATATCAATAGTCTCAGTTATTTAGTATCCCAGTATTAGTTTCTCACTTATCAGTGACCCAGATATCAGTAAATCCATGTTATCAGTATACTTAGTAGTTAGAAATCAGTATTCAGTCCTATCACAATGTTAGTTAAATCAGTATTCAGTCGTATCATGATGTCAGTTAGAGTTACGTAGCTATGTATGTATTCTCACATTCATGTTAGTCAGACAGTTATTATTGTTCATGCATATGAACCCCATGTATTTTTCCTACCTCACTTGCATACTAGTACATTCAAAGTACTGACATATTTGCGCTATGGTGTCTTTTACCATAGGTTTAGAAGCACGAGCTCTAGAGCATCAGCAGTAGGTTTCAGTCTCAGCAGTTAGAGTTAGAAGTGAGTCCTCATCTTTTGAGGACATGATTATTTCATTACTATTTTAGTTTTTAGTTTATTTTAGTAGATGGAGTAGTTGGGGGCGTGTCTCATTAACTCCTTATTCAGACAGTTTAGAGGCTTTCAGACTATGGTATGTTCAGACAGTTATTTCATATTTGTTTTGGTATTGTTATACCATATTTTTAGTTATGTATTAGTATTGAACCTTATGGACCTTTAGTTCATGTTTCCGCATTTTTTTGTTTTATGTATTATACAAGTATAGATATCAGTCATGAGTAAGATTGTGGTCCTTCGGGGTCATGAGCATTGTGTAGCATTCCGGTTCAAAAAAATTGGGGTGTTACAAATATAAAGCAAAGAAAAAAAAGAATAGAGAGTGAAGAGAAAGTGATTATTATTTTTCTTGAGAGATCTCTTGATGGGGTAAATTACAATGAATGAAAATCCCTTTATTTATAGGGGAAAACTAACCTTGGGGTTTCAAACTTTACCATAAATAGATATTCACTATATAGGTAAAGTAGACATTCACTATATATGGTAAAGTATACATTCAATATATATGGTAATATATTATAACAGACACCATAAAGTGAAAAGATTTCTCTTTATAACTTTGATAGCAAAGATGACACTTTAATTTCAAATTTATAATCAGTTAATCGCAATTTATCCACCCTACTAAAAAATCACAATTTATCTATAAATCTCCAGCTCATGGAATTGTTCGCACTCCCATTGAAGAGTGACCAAGGAAGTTTTAGAAAACTGTCCATCGAAGTGTATAGATATAGTGTTTTAAAGGAGACCAAGGGGTTGAAAAATTAACCAAGAACATATCCAATATATTTGTCTATAGTTCATTAAATATCTACATCAATGAAGTCCTAATACAACTTGGATCTACTATAATCCCATCCTTAGACACCACCTATCCTAGGAATATTATAGACTTGAGCCAGAACTCGCACTTTGAGAATTTGGCATAATGCCTATGATCTCTTAAAGTCTGGAGTAAAATTCTCAAATACTGCTCGTACTCCTTCACACTCCTTGAATACACAAGGATATCATCAATGAAAATAATAAAAAAGAAGTCTAAATAAGGTTTGAACACTCAGTTCATCAAATTTATGAAAGCAGCTGGGGCATTGGTCAACCCAAAAGACATTATCAAAAACTCACAATGGCCATAGAGATTCCTGAAAGTTGTCTTAGAGATGTACTCTCGAATTCTCACTTGATGGTAATTGAATCTCAAGTCAGTCTTAGAGAACACTGCTCCCTGAAACTAGTCAAACAAGTCATCGATCAATACAAAACATATGATACCTATTCTTCACTATCACCTTATTCAGCTACCTACAGTCCATACATATACATGCAGAACCATCTTTCATTTTCATGAACGAAATAGGATCACTCTATGGCATTACACTTGACCTTATGAAACCCTTACCCAGAAGATCCTGAAGTTGAGAATTGAGCTCCTTAATCTTGGTATGAGCCATGCGATAAGGTTCTATAGAAATAGGCTGTGTACCCAACTCAAGATCAATAACGAACTCGATATCAAGCTTAAGAGAAAAGACAGGTAGGTCGGTAGGACAAATATTAAAAAAATCATGGACTATAAAAATAGAATCAAGTGAAGGACTTTTCGAACTAACATCAGAAATATAAGCAAGATAAGACTCGCACCTCCTTGATATGATTCTCTTTTCCTAAACATAAGAAATAATTCCCATCGATGCATGACTAATAGAACCATGCCACACAATTGGAGGTATGCTAGGATTGGATAATTTAATAGTGTTGGCAAAATAATCCAATATCGTATGATAAGGGGATAACTAGTCCATGTATGGAATCACATTGAAGTCCACCATATCTTTCCTAATAAGGTTAACCTGAGTATTAAACTCTCGAACAGTCACAACACATAATTTATATACTCGATCCACTACTAAAGAATCATCAATGAAATTAGATACACACAGTGACACAAATAAAGACTCCCAAAATAACTCTAACCATGGTGCATACTTGGAATACCCCAAAGATTTCTAGCAAATTTCATCCTAAGAATGCCTAGTATTATCTTCTAAAGTAAATGATAATTGTTCCATGTGGAATTTTCAATATTTTTACTTTTTGTCATGTGGAAAATTCAATATGTTTTCCATCGATATATGATTTGCTTAAATTCGATAATCGGGTAAGAAGTTATGACTATTTAAAGTTCCCATCGTAAAATAGCACGATATTAGTCAGTGGCGCGCTGCGCCACAAGAGGAAATTTAATTTGGCAATTTCAAGTAGGTTTTCGTGATTATGGAACATCGCGCCAACACTCAAATTCAGAATTGTCCTTTTTCCAGCGTCTCATCGCGATATCCTCCGCATCGTGCCAAAGTTCTAGGTCACGAAGGAAGGGGCAGCGCGATGGCTCTGCGTTGCGCCATCCCTTAATTTCTCAATTGTCAATTTCCAGTGACATGACGCGATAAGACGTGTCGTGCCAGGGGCCCAGTTTGAAAATTTTTTACTGAAATTAAATGATGTGTCCAGGGTTAAAAGGGTCAATTTCCTACCCCTATTTAAACCCAACACGTGATTTAGATATTCTTCACCCAAAATATATTATTTTCTCTCAAGTTTCTCTCAAGAACAAGCTAGGGTTTCTATTGGGGATTCAAATTCAGGAAGGTTTCACCATCAATCTTCCCCAAATCACTAACTAAGATTTGTATAGTGTTTATTCATGGAATCCTTTCATCCATAAAGCCCAAGAATCCCTTTTATAAATTCAAGTTATGGATTTTCTTATGAATTTCATGATTGGGTTGCTTTTGTTCATGTTTATAATGAGTATCTGAATTGTATTCCATGAATGAGTGTTAAATTCTATATAGGTTGATTTGTATCGGTATAGATTCATGAAACCCTAGGACTATACCCTTGAATGATTAAATTGGAATTGAATCACCAAAGTTAATTATTGTATGATGTTGTTTACATATTCTATGCCTACTATGTGTTTGTTTGAATGCCTAGATGAAGGGAAAATGCCTAATAAGCATGATATCATGAAATCTCCATGTACGTATAGGCTTATACCTATCACAAGTTTGATGAAATGCTTCAATAAATGTATTATGATGATTATTATGTATTCAAGTAAGTCATGCTTTGTCAGTTTCCTTCTATCGAGTCCTAGGGGTACTTGTACCCAAAATATTAGCTGTGCACCTAGAGCTATGTCATGTTTTCACGATACTCTCAGTCAAGCTATGAATCCTTAGACTTCAGATAGTTTTATGACTTAGGAAAAATCTCCATGATCTCATGACTCAGTCAGTTGTCAGATATCAGTAGTATTCCGTCAGTCAACGGAACTTAGTAACTCAACTCATGTTCATCTTAGTAAATTATGTTCAGTGTCCATTCAGATGGGAGTAGGAATTTGCACCGAGTAAACCCAAGGATGGGGACATACACTATCAAATGAGGGTGTGATCCTTAAAAGTCAACCTTGCGTTCCATAACTATGTAGCCAGCATAAATTTTAAAATTAACACTGTCCAATGAGTGTTCATGAGGTGGATAAGCACTGTCAGATAAAGGCACCACCATTTTCTTTTGGGGACACTATCAGATAAGGGTCGCCCACAGCTTGTCCTTACCAGTGGTGCAGTATTAACACCCTTCCAATTGGGGTTATAGATTGGACCCCAACTCAGCCATAATGGCGTATCAGGGGCATATTTGTTAAATACTACCTCCCATAGTTTCAATACCAGTCTCAGTAAAAGAACTCAGATACTTTTTCAGATTTAAGACTATCAGATACAGTCGACTCAAATACAGTAAGGAACTCAAATAGTTCCATCACATTTAGGACTATCAGATACAGTCACCCATGTTATCAGTTACATTCAGATAAAACTATTTATGCTATCAGTTATATCAGTTATTAGTATGTCATGTCATCAATATTTAGATTCAATAATCATGATATCACAGTGTCCGTTACAGTTACATATTTATGTAGCATTCTCGCATTCATGTTAGACAGTCATCTAACATTATTCATGCATGTTGACCCTTGCATTAGCCTACCTCACATGTATACTCAGTAGATTCCATTGTACTAATGTATTTGCGCTATGGTTCTTTTTTTTTTATGTTACACTATAGGTTCAGAGAGACGAGTTTCAGATCAGCAGTAGATTCCAGTCTCAACAGTCAGAATGGAAGTGAGTCCTCATCCTTTGAGTACATGATTATTTCTATACTATTTTATTGATTAGTTATTAGTTGGAGTTAGTTGGGGACATATCCCATCAACTCCTTATTCAGATTATTCATACAGTAGAGGCTTTCAGACTAGATGCATACTATTAGATTTCAGACTTCAGTGTTTATAGTTTTGTTTTAGGTATTGTATTAACCCATAGATGTTATCTCATCCATGTTATGTTCATTATTGATCCTTATGGACTTTCAGTGCATGCTTCTGAATTATTTAGAATTTTATGTAGTATACAGGTACAGATATCAGTCATGGGTTAGTTTGTGGTCCTTCGGGGTCATAAGCCCCGTGTAGAATTTTGGTTCAGCAATTCAAGGTGTTATAAACTTGGTATCAGAGCCTAAGGTTCAATAGATTCCTAGGAATTCTAAAAGTCGCATCTAGTAGAGTCTTGTACATGGGTGTGTCGCGCACCAAATTTTTGTGTAAGAGGCTATGAGGTGTTTAGGAATAGTTTCCCTTTTTTTAGTATTCATGTCATGGCAGTGAGCATAATCACATGTCAATCTCTCAGTATAATCCACTTTTTCTCTTTATTTCAGAATATGCCTCCTAAGAGAAGAAATCAGTCAGTCCCTCAGCCCAAAGAACCTCTGAGCGATCATGTTTCTCATGCGGAGTTCTGGACCGCATTTACCACTCTTGCTCAATCAGTAGCTTCCCATAATGAGCAACCAGATGTATTACTGCCAACCCAGTGTCCAACTCAGCTGCAGCTAGGATTCGGGACTTCACCCGAATGAATCCTCCGTCCTTCCATGGGTCTAAATTAGATGAAGACCCTCAGGAATTCATTGATCAAGTTCACAAAGTGACAGACATTATAGGGGTGACTACTATTAAGAGTGCCGAGTTATCCACATACCATTTGCAGGATGTGGCTCATACTTGGTTCAAACAGTAGAAGTCAGAAAGGCCAGATAGTACAGGTCCTATAGAGTGGGAGAAGTTTGTCACTGCATTCTTAGACAGATTCTTTCCCCAAGAGCTTAGAGAGGATAAGGTACTAGAATTTATCAACCTCAGGAAGGGAAATATGATGGTGAAAGAGTATTCTCTAAGGTTTAATCAATTAGATAGATATGCCCCTCATATGGTTACAAGCGACAGAGCCAAGATGAGTAAGATTACTTCAGGGGTAAATGATAACGTGGTTAATGAGTGTAGATC
>JAPEIP010000010.1:70714206-70732046 GCA_026120095.1 Capsicum chinense
GTGTCTGTGTTCTAGGTATAGATGACTTAATTAAGAAAATTCTTGCAGAAGCGCATGGTGCACGCTACTCTATTCATCCAGGGGTCACAAAGATGTACCGCGACTTGCGGTAAATCTATAGGTGGAGTAGGATGAAGAGAGATATTGCAGAGTTTGTGGCTAAGTGCTCTACATGTTGCAAGTTAAGATAGAGCATCAGAAACCTAGTGGGTCAATGCAGGAGTTCAGTATTCCTTCTTGGAAGTGGGAACTTGTGAACATGGACTTCGTGATGGGTTTTCCTTGGACTCGTCATCAGCATGATTCAGTCTGGGTCATTGTTGACAGAATAACCAAATCAGCTCATTTCCTTCCAGTTCATACCTCTTATTCAGCCAAGGATTATGCCAAACTCTATATCAAGGAGTTAGTCAGATTGCACGATGTTCCGTTGTCCATTATCTCAGACAGAGGTACCCAGTTCACCTCTTATTTCTGGAAAACATTCCAAAAGGGTCTCGGTACCTAAGGTTATTTCAGTATAATCTTCCATCCTCAGATAGATGTCCAAGATGAAAGGACCATTCAGACTTTAGAAGATATGCTAAGGGCATGTGCAATTTATTTCAAGGGAAGTTGGGATGACCACTTGCCTTTTATTGAGTTTTCATACAATAAAAGCTATCATTCCAGTATTCAGATGGCTCCATTGAAATCTCTCTATGGTAGGAAATATAAATATACAATTGGTTGGTCCGAAGTTAGTGAGGCCTTAGTCATAGGTCCTGACTTATTATTTGACGCCTTAGAAAAAGTTCAGTTAATCAGAGAAAGACTTCGGGCTGCACAGAGCTCACAGAAGTTTTATACAAATGTTCGTAGAAAAGATCTCGATCTTGAGGTTTATGATCATGTCTATCTAAAGATCTCTCCCATGAAGGGAGTGAAGAGATTTGAAAATAAGGGAAAACTCAGTCCCTGATATATCGGTCCCTTTAATTTTCTCAATCGTTTTGGCAAGGTAGCTTATGAGCTCGAATTGCCTTTAGATCTAGCCTCAGTTCATCTAGTCTTCCATGTCTCTTTTCTCAAGAAGTGTATAGGTGACCCACCAGCTGTAGTCCCTATTTAGAGCATTGATGTTCAGAATGGTCTCTTTTATAAAGAGATTTCAGTCGAAATCTTAGACTATCAGACTAGTAGATTGAGGAACAAAGAAGTCCCTCTAACTAAAGTTCTTTGTTGAAATCAGTCTGTCGAGGGAACTACTTGGGAAGTAGAAGCAAACATGTGTACCAAGTATCCTCACCTCTTCTCCGCCAACTCAGATTAAGCTCAAGGTAACAGTTCTCCTTAAGCTTACTCAGTTTCATGATCAGTGTTCATCACGAACTTGGTATTCAGTTTCATGTTTATGTTCCCAGTATAAACTTGGTATCAAGTACCATTACATATTCAGCCATGCATTCATGTATTAGCTCAGTTATATAATTATGCATCAGAAATGAATTGTCATTAAGAGAAACTTAGTTCCTCGGAACATTCAGTCATGCATTCATGAATCAGTTACACATGCATCAGATATGCATGTTCAGTATGTTATGTTCATCTTGGTAGTCATGATATCATGTTCCAGTTATTCATGTTCAGATCATGTTTAGCTTATTATTTCCCCTCTCATTCAGTCTCATTCGAGGACGAATGTTCTCAAAGGGAGATATTGTAATACCCTGAAGATTTCTAGCAAATTTTATCCGAAGAATGCCTAGTATTAGCTTCTAAAGAGAATGATAATTATTCCATGAGGAATTTTCAAGATTTTCACTTTTTTCATATGGAAAATTCAATAAGCTTTCCATCGATATATGATTAGCTTAAATCCGATAACCGGATAAGAAGTTATGACTATTTCAAGTTCACGTCATAAAACAGTGCCATATAGCCACGCCACAAGAGAAAATGGTATTTGGAAATTTCCAATAGGTGTCCGCAATTATGGTGCGTTGCATTTGCACTCAAATTTAGAATTGTCCTTTTTCCAGTGTCTCAGCATGATTTCCCCCACGTCGCACCAAATTTCCAGGTCACGAAGGAAGGGGCAATGCGATGGGTCTGCATTACGCCATCTCTCAAATTCCCAATTGTCAATTTCCATTGACAAGTGCGATAACGCCGGGTCGCGCCAGGGGCCCAGTTTAGAAAAATTTTACTGAAATTAAATGACGCGTCCAGGGTTAAAAGGATCAATTTTCTACCCCTATTTAAACCCAATAACACGTGATTTAGCTATTCTTTACCTAAAATATACTATTTTCTCTCAAGTTTCTCTCAAGAAAAAGCTAGGGTTTCTATTGGGGATTCAAATTCAAGAAGTTTTCATCATCAATCTTCACGAAATTATGAACTAAGGTATGCATAGTGTTCATTTATGGACTTCTTTCTTCCATGAAGCCCAAAAGTCCCTTTTTTAAATTCCAGTTATGGATTTTCTTATGAATTTCATGATTGAGCTGCTTTTGTTCATGTTGATAATGAGTAACTGAATTGTATTCCATGAATGACTGTTAAATTCAACATGGGTTGATTTGTATCAGTATAGATTCATGAAACCCTACGATTAAACCCTTGAATGATTAAATTAGAATTAAATCACGATATTTAATTATTGTATGATGTTATTTACACATTTTATGCCTACTATGTGTTTGGTTGAATGCCTAGATGAAGGGAAAGTGTCTAATTAGCTTGATATCATGAAATCCCCATGTACGTACAAGCTTATGCCTATCACATGTTTGATGAAATGCTTCAGTAAATGTATTAAGATGATTTTTATGTATTCAAGTAAGTCATGCTTTGTCAGTTTCCTTCCATCGAGTCCTGGGGGTACTTGTATGCGAAACATTAGCTGTGCACCTAGAGCCATGTCATATTTTCACGATACTCTCAGTCAAGCTATGAATCCTTAGACTTCAGATAGTCTTATGACTTAGGAAAAATATCCATGATCTCATAACTCAGTCAGTTGTCAGATATCAGTAGTATTTCATCAGTCAATGAAACTTAGTAACTCAGCTTATGTTCAGTTCAATAAATCATGTTCAGTGTCCATTCAGATGGGAGTATGAATTAGCATTGAGTGAATCCAAGGATAGGAACACACACTATCAGATGAGGGTGTGATCCTTAGAATTCATCCTTGCATCCCAGAACTATGTAGCCAGCATAGGTTGAGACATCAACACTGTCCGATGAGGGTTCCTAAGGTGGATAAGCACTGTCAGATAAGGGCCCTACCATTTTCATTTGGGGACACTATCAAATAAGGTTCGCCCACAGCTTGTCCTTAACAGTGGAACAGTATTGACACCCTTCCAATTAGGGTTACAGATTGGAACCCAACTCAGCCATAATGGCGTATCAGGGGCATATCGGTTAAATACTACCTCCCACAGTTTCATCACCAGTCTCAGTAAAAGAACTCAAATAGTTCTTCAGATTTAAGACTGTCAGATACAGTCAATTTAGATATAGTAAGGAACTCAAATAGTTCCATCAGATTCAGGACTGTCAGATACAGCCACCCATGTTATCAGTTACATTCAGATACAACTATTTATGCTATCAATTATATCAGTTATTAGTATGTCATGTCATCAATATTCAGATTTAGTAATCATGATATCACAATGTTAATTACAGTTACATTTTTATGTATGCATTCTTGCATGTATGTTAGACAGCCAGCTAGCATTATTCATGCATGTTAACTCTTGCATTAGCCTACCTTATATGTCTACTCAGTACATTCCATTGTACTGATGCATTTGTGCTATGGTGCTTTATTTTTATGTTACACCATAGGTTCAGAGACACGAGTTCCAGATTAGAAGTAGATTCCAATCTCAGTAGTCAGAATTAAAGTGAGTCGTCATCCTTCGAGGACATGATTATTTCTCCACTAATTCATTGATTAGCTATTAGTTGGAGTTAGTTGGGGACATGTCCCATCAATTCTTTATTCAGATTATTCAGACAGTAGAGACTTTCAGTCTAGATACAGACTATTATGTTTCAGACTTCAGTGTTTATAGTTTAGTTTTAGGTATTGTATCACTCCACAGATGTTATCTCATCCATGTTATTTTCAGTATTGAACCTTATGGCTTTTCAGTGCTTGTTTCCGCATTATTCAATATTTTATGAAGTATACAGGTATAGATATCAATCATGGGCTAGCTTATAGTCCTTCGGGGACCTAAGCACCATGTAGCATTCTGGTTCAGCAAATCGGAGTGCTACAATACTAAGCATACATAAATGAATAAGTGGATCCAAGATCAAAACCCATAATTGGCTAATAGCACACAAAAATTGTACATGTAATAGCAGCATCCTAAGAATCAGCCTCCAACCTACCAGATACAACATATAAATGACCTCGCTTGCTACCTAGTTGGGTGTCTGATGACCATATACCCTACCTATCTGAGGAGCTCCTCGAGAACCCTAGGGACTACCCCATACCCTACATACCACATTTAGCTGAGGACGGTACTGCCCTAGCTAAACACTCTGCGCTGTAGGAACAACTGCCTCACGATGGGGATACGCTCTAGAATAATAATCGACAACCTCACAATCATAACATGCCACTAGAACTTCATTCTGACCAAAAGATCTGGCTGACCTAAAATAGCCACTTTGGAGAGAAAACCCAAAATATGCACCTATCAAAGACTGTCCACTGCTCAGCCCATTGTAATCGTTATAGCTGGGCTAACCCTATAAGTAATTTAAAGTGCAACATAAATGGGTCTACTAGACTAACCTTGATACTTATAAGACTGACACAAAGGGTATGTACTCTAAGAACCCCTACCTCTAAACTGTGAGCCACTCCATCTCCCATTTAAACCACCCTAGAGATATGGTCTCTTCTCGCTACCCCTTTGGGCCATGCATTGTATCTCATCCATAGTATGTGTATAATTAGAAACCTCAGTGAAAGACCTGCCAGCTGCAACCAAACTTAAGTATCCATATAAAGAGGAAGTCTTATCTCTCTAATAAAACACCAAACCCACTCAAAAATTAGTCAGTAAGATAACAGTAGGATGTTTGGCCAACTCGTAGAATCATTACTCATACTCTAGAGCTTCATAGAACCTTGGTCTAATCTCAATAACTAATATCTCAAATGTTGTCAAAGTCTACAAGGCATATACTTCTCTAAGAAAACCTCATAGAACTGAGTCCATGTCAAAGGAGGATATATAAATGGTCTAGAATCAAGATAACCTTCCCACCAATGTCTAGGTGGCAAGTCCAACTAAAAAAATAGCTTAGTAAACCCCATGATTCCCAACTAGGCTTAAATTACAGATCTTATCCACACAAATAATGAATAAATCAAATGCATCCTCAATCGAAGACCCTAGAAATCTTGGTGGTATCAATCTATAAAATCTACCCATAATTTTCTACTCATCAACAGACATAGCTGGATAGAAGGCTACCAGTGCAAGAGGGACCTCAACTTTGTGAGTCATAGCTATAGGCTATTCCAATACATTCGTACCACTTTATTCTACAGACTAAGTGTAAGAGGGACCTCAACTTTAGGAGTCATTGCTATAGGCTATGCCCATGCATCCATACCACTTTATTCTATAGACTAAGCCCTATAAGATAGTGCACCACTAACCAAACCCAGCAACCGAACTAAGATATCTCTAAACAGTGAGAAAGAAATAAACCCCAATATAGCCCGGGCTTCCCTAGTCCACCAATAGAAAGGGTGGAGAAACCTATGGTGTGGGAGCAGTCAGGAACTGGGGAAAGTTCCCTATCTTGACCCCTAGCTTGGGCTGCAATTAATACCTAATCTCTGCCCCTAGGTCATCTACGAGCTCTCGCAAGAGCCTTATTCGGGGACTCAGGGTCGTCATCTCTAGTTTTTGTAGCTCTTGTCTTGACCATCTGCTAAAGAGTGAAATAATTGTGAATTTTAGAAACCAACACAGACTTGACGCATGAAGTGAATGAAGAAAGTGAATTCTCCTAAGAATGCTCTATAGCTTCCAAGAGATAAGATACGAATGTCATCATTTTGATTAGTGTAACTTTACTAAACACTTGCTCTTTTACCAAAAGTACCAGTAAATCTAGGCTCTGATACCAATTTGTCATGACCCAATTTCTTAGGTCATGATGACACCTACTTTAATCACCAGTAGGTAAGCCAGACTATAGCCCAAAATGACAAGTAATGGTCTAGTTAGTGAAAGTTATAATGAATACTAAAATTAAGCATACAAATAGATTGTTAGTGATAAAATATAAGTTTAATGTCATACATATAAATAAAAGAGAGAAAATAGCAAAAGAGTATGCACAACCTGGTAAGATTGGTAGAAGAGCGACTAATCAAAAGAATAAGAGTACTGATAGTATCAATATACAAATAGTATTGAAAGAAAAGACTGTCCTAGAAGTAGTAAAAGGAGAGAGAGTTAGCTTTGGCTCTAAAAACTTACCCTATCTCTAAACTCTAAAATTTGCTAGATAGAATGTCAGCGACGACAACTAGTACTTGAATCTATATCAAAAAAGATATAGAATTGTAGTATGAGTACCGAAACAATGGTTACTTAGTAGGCATAATCAACTAACTGAGCTAGATTATCATAAAAACAGAATAAGATGCGGGAATATAAACTGAAGTTAGGGATAATAGGGAAAATTTGAAATAATCTACTTGATAGATAGTAAATATTAAGGTAGATAATATAAAAAAGAGTAAAAGCTAACTACAGCCTTACTGGGCCCCTATAAACAAAGAAGGCACAAATAAGAGAAGGATAATCTAACTGAGCCCCCATAAACCCAATGGATGCAATCAAGATAAAAGTAAAAAAATAATAATTATAAAGTATTTGGTCACCAAAACCATATCTGTGAATCCTTTCTTACTATACACAACATACTCGAGCCAAATCCTTAGTATAATAACTAAACCATAATACAAAACTTGAACCAAACTCTAATGTCATAAGTGAATAGTAAATATAGGGCTTGAACTGGTCTTTAATTATCATAAATGAATAGTAAGTGTCATACTCAAATCAATATTTAAATATCATAAATAAATGGCAATTGTTGAGCTAGAACCCTTCTTAAAAATAAATGTAGGTTACCAAGTCTAGTCAAGAATAAGAAAGATGTCTAAATCATCCTAGGATCCAAGATGTAATGGCCCTCCAGGTCATTTTTAATATTTCTACTCATTTTTTCCATTTAGACCTTTCCTATAGCTATCCCTAGTAATTTATGACTTGATAGAACTGACAGTTTGATTATTGGGCAGTTCATTTGATTTTTAAAACCAATTTCCTGTCTTTAAGTCTTTATTGGTTCAAGTTGGGCAAAAGATTCAGCAAAATGATATCGTATGCCAATTTTGATAGTTCCAATAGCCCCGGAGCATCAATTTTAGGCTAGGTGGACTCTTGTTTTAGGTTTTGAGGCTTTCAGACTCATTTTGAGCTATTAGATGGAGTTAAGAAAATGGCACGTGGGAGTGGGATCCACTTTTCATCAAAATAACATTAGATAGAAATTTTAACTATGTGATTGAGTCTAGAACATCAAATTTGATAGGGTCACATAGTTTGTTTGCATATACAAGTTTTAGGATGAATCTTGAGGGGTTGGCACAGCTGGTGCTAGTGTGGTGCATATGCCCAGCTGGTTACTTAAACGACCTAGAATTGGCCCACTAATATTGCTTAAGCTAGTTTTCAATTGTCATGACCCAAAATCCAAGGGTCATGATGACACTTGTCGCGACGAATCTTGACAAGTATGCCTATCACCCAAACTAATAATAACCCCAAGGTAAGGCTTCTAGAATGAAGTTGAACCCTATAAGTATAATTAATGCAGAACGAATATAATCAAAAATACAACCATAACTCATAAAACTTGATGTCAACAGTATAAGAACATATCTAGTACCACTTGAATCCAAATGAAATATATAAAAAATCCAATAGATACAACTCTATCTCTGAAAACTAGTAAAGAAACAATCAAGCATCACGGGACACACCCGAACCTGAATCTGCACCAGAAGGGTATAGTAGGAGTGAGTACGGTCTGCTTGTACTCAGTAGGTATCATAGGCCGACCCAAAAAAGTAGAAAATAAGACATACAAAATACACACGAAGGACACGTCACCCGCAATCAGAAAATGTCTCACAAAGGTAGTCCACACTGCTTGCACTAACAATTTTATAATAACATATATATTGTAACAAACCAGAAAGTATCACATGTATTACTATATAACACATACAAGTAGAACAAGGAAGGACAATATATATACACAAGATCATTAAGTACAAGTATAGGGTGATAGAAAAATTAGATAAGTAACAAATCAAAATGGAAATACAATCAAATCACAAGCATAATAAAGTAAATTCAATGAGAATGATGATGATGATGATGTTGATAATGTATGAGGTTGTCGCACAACTTTTGACATCATCACATAGTCTCCGTATACACCTACAGAGCTAAAACTTCATAATGTAGGACCCATGAGTGGTTCGTCAAATCGTATACAATCTATATATAATATCTCCTCCCTGGAATATCCCTTGGTGAGGGTTTTATAAGTCTCACAATATCTCTTCCCCATCACATCCCTCGGGGAGGATTTTCAAAAGGTGTTACAAGTGTTACTCAGGTGTTTCTAGATGGTACCAGTGTTTCATGAATGAGTATGATATGAGGATGTAATGCTCACAACCAATTATATTAAGTACCTCTACAACCAGCCACATGATGTATTTCCACAACCAACCACAATGATACTTTTCACAATCACGTGAGCCATTATCCACTCATTATTTTCAACCATCCATGAATTTCCACATATTTCATATGATAATACAGTATAAATACATCACAATATACCAATGGTAATACAACACTCTTTTTCATCAGTAACATACACTTATTCACATGCGTATAAGGCTATCAACTTCACAAAAGACCCTACACGGTCACACATATCATATAATGTCTCTAAACCAAAAATTATACCACCTATGGGGCCTAATACAGGCTCAACACATTAATATAGACAAGTTCGTGATTAGTTCCCATTCTTTTAACATGTATTTTGTGTAAAAATTAACTATCAAGCCCATTCTGAAATAGTTAAGCCATAATATGCCTCAAATGCTGAAACCGGTTTGCTACACTTTGATCTCAAAGCCCTACTCCTTACGAACAAACACAAAATAAACTAAAACATCAAAATATAGAATCTACACATCAAAAGAAAGCTAACAACACCTATATTACCTAGTTTCAAGTCAGTATCAAAATGGACCCCCAAAATGAGTTTTTGAAAAAGAAGGGCAAAATTGTAACTTTATTTCAAAAATATGTTCCCCATGTCTTCAGTAGTCTACATCTGAATATCTAAGTGAAAACAAGATTCAAATCAAAGAAAAATTATTTTCAAGCTTTACCAGGTAAAACCTTTAAAATCCATTTTAAAATCAAGGTTCGATGTTGTTTTGAAGATGAAACTGAGGAAAAACTAGTATTTATAGGATTAGGAACATTACTTAAGTGAAAAAGAGTTAATTTGGGGTTTAATATGAAGAAATACAATTTTGGGCCTTAAGAGCTAAAACCTCTAATTTCCAGTTTGAAATTCAAATTAAAACAAGAATCTAATAATAAAGATTGAAGAAATTAGTTGAAATAAGTGTAATTGGGCTTACTCAATCTTAGAAATGGTGAAAATTGCTCAAATCCATGAAACCATAAGTTCCAAGTTTTAAAAATGGTAAAAAATAACAAAACTTAGTTTATATATACCAAGGTACTGCGATCGCATGCGATCGTAGACCTTGGGTCGCGATCGCAGTACCCTGACAGCTAGAGGTGTCATGATTGTGAACAAGGTTCATGATCAAAGCATCACCTCTACTATCCCTATCATGATCATGAGTGCACCGGAAAATAGGTGTACCAGTTGGGGATTTGGTTCCATCCAAGTCCCATGGGCCCCTTAGGACTCATTCAGAACCCATGAATGCAAAAGAACTATGCAACTCTATCAAATTCGAAGATCCAGACTCAATGATAATATCAAACTTTTTAAAAAACATTATTTTCACAAAGTTGACCCCCGAAACTCAAAAACACAACTTTTCAAACTAAGGGTCAAAATGAGATTTAAAAGCCATAAAATCACACCAAACATGTTTCCACCCTAAAATCGATGGTCTAGATTTGATGGCACAGTCTGTTCAGCCATCCGTTGGACGGATCAAAAGATAACTATAGATGTCCATAATAAGGTTCTTGAATCCACCAAAAACCACAATATCACATAAATGACAACAAAATGCATCGATAATTGTGCCAATTATCCCCAAACCGCAGAAACACCACAATACAACTATGAGGAGGGAAAAAATAGTTAAATCATACAAAACACATATCTCATATATTTTATCTTAATTTTAGGTCGTTACATCATCCACTGCTAAAAATTTTGTTCGTCCTCAAAATAAGGGAAAGAAATACCCAAATCAATGAAGAATAGGGGATATGAATTACATATATCAGACTCGATATCCCAAATAGCATCATCTATAGGTCAATGTCATCACAGAACCATAACCATAGGGATAAATAATGTACCATAGAAATATAAAAATTTTGATGCTTAAAACGTGAAAAATATGCAAGTTTCTGAGGCCTTATAGATAGATATGATCCATTTTGGGTAAGTTTTGTAGAAAACCATATTTTGAATGATAAGTTTGTGAAAATGGCCAAAAGGGGATTTTTGGCCACTTTTGGAGCGATTATGGATGTTTGGAATACTTTCTGACTTGATCATGGTTAATGCATGTTTGAGATCCAAAGAAGAGATGAAAAACTAACTCTCGACACATACCAAGTTAACATATGGTTGCAAGAAGGACCTACAGACCACATATACAAAAACAAGGTGCCAGAAAGTCAAAATCCTGATAGCTGAACATTACAGGACGCAGGTAGTACCTATGCCCTGCCAAACCGTTGGTGTAGGAAGTTGGTGGTCACTAACTCAGTTTTCTCCTATTTTGTTCGGGCTTAGTTTTTAGGGTTTTATTTTGTACTATAAATACCTTTATGTACTTTTTAGTTAGATATATATGAGAGATAGAGAGTTGACACTTTTAACGCTTAGAAATATATTTTGATTTTAAGATCCATCTTTGATCTTGCTTTTCCATTATATTGACTTTTATTGATTATTCGATTTATGGTTATGGGTTTTATTTTATCTTATCTCTGTGATTTCATCTTTACTTTCCAACATGAATGTTATTGATTGTTCACAATCATGAGCGGCTAAAACACATAGCTAGGGTTGTGGAAACCCTGGAAAATTGATGAATTAGGGAAATTGTGATTGTTGATGGGAAAGCAATACCTAGGACATGTATTACTTTATCTTTGTTATAATAGTTGTCTTAGCGGTTGCAAATATTAGGATCCCACCTAGATATTACTACTTGCTCTAACAAAGGGGTAGTACTTGGAAAAGATAAAGACAGTAATTCAGAGAGTTAATAGTCGATCCATTGCTGTAGAATGGTATATGGGAATGATTATTAGCCTTAATCTATTAAATTGAGACTCAAAAGGTGATAGTTAAGTGGGACTAGGGTAAGGTTTAGTAACACAACACTCTGAGACTCAATAGGTAAAAGTTGAAATCTTCCTACTCATCCAAAAGATTGTAAGAGGTATATAACTTATTGATACTACATGCAAGGTATTAGGTTAGTGAAAAAAATGCATGATTAACATATGGATTTGTTATGCCAGGGGGAACACAATCCTAGTGTTCACCCATAACTAATTTAAACTATAGTTGATATTGTTACTTGCTCAAAACTATTACAAATAAATCCCCCCATTTACTTTCCAGTACTTCCGGTAGACTACAACTGTTGGTACCGATAAACCACGTGTTCCAATGAGATTCAACCTAAACCTTAGATGGGTTACTATATCTTGACAATGACCATACCATCACCTAAAAGGAGGTGTTGTGTGGATGTCATCAAGAAATTAGTGTCGTTGCCGGGTAACATAGTGTTGATTTATAAATAAAAGTCATTGTAGTTTTTGAATTTTTCTTTCTGTTCTTAGTTGGGCATATGCCGGTGTATACCTAGCACTCAGAGTAGAGGCACCCCCTTACTCCTAAAAATTTTAGAGAAGATCCTACAACCACATAGTAGAATGTCAGAGACAAAGAAGGACAATCTCCTTAAAGATGGAGTTTAGGATAGTGTTGAGAGACAAACAGTAGACCGCCGAGCAACACTTGATGAAAATTAAAATAGAGGCTGACTTTAAGTGATCCCAACCGATCAATTGTTTTAGCCATATATTGATGATAAAAAAGATTTGAGATTGATGAACCGGATGATACATGAGCCATTATCTATCTTATTTTACCTCCTGATGTCAAATTCAATATCTCGAGTGCTATGATCTAAATCTTATACATGAAGGGTGTATTTGCAGGGTTTCCTATTGATGACATAACATCAAGCCAATTTTACTGGAATTTACAGTTCATACACATATCTAGGGGTGAATCAAGAGGCGATTAGATTAAGGTTGTTCCCCTTTTCACTTAAAGAAAAATCATTTTTATGGTTAGGGGAATTGCCAAGGGCATCTATTACCACGTGGAAAGAGTTACATAGACAATTTGATTCGTTCCTCTATCTAGGGTATTGCAGCTCAAGGACAAGATCTCTAATTTTAGGAAGCTGCAGTCTTAGTCCATGTATGAGGCTTGGTTTAGGTTAAAAATGAAGCTAAGTATGGTGCCTAACCATCAGATTTTAGGGACGAACTTAATAGAGTTATTCTATAGAGCCTTGACCATCACCTCTAGAGCTATGGTAGATACTATCTATGGAGGAGATTTTATAAGATTATCCTAGGAGGTAGTTTTTGATGTCTTATACCAGACCTTTCTCACTAACCGAAGGTGGTAAACTCTAGAGGAAAGAGAGGTTCTGGTACTTACACTATTAGAGCTATTAGTGACCAAAGAGTAGCTGATGATTTTATAGCATAAGAGATTGTGCTATTAAAGACTGATATTGGTGTGTTGGAAAAGTAGTATGTGATCGTGAATTTTGAAAAAGTTTATGCAGTAGGAGAACAGGGTATATTTTCTAAAGCTTATGAGTTTGTATTAGAAGAAGAGGCTATTCAGACCATCAGTTGAAGGGTTTCCAAGACCAAGGGTAAGGGAACTAAGGTTGGAACTCTTATGACAGATATAGAGTCCACAGTAGGTATTGAGATGGTGACTGAGACATAGATATGATTACAAGGAAAAAGGATATAGGTATATTCCATCTGCCAGACGAGATACAAAATCAAGAATGGAAGAAATGCTGAACAAAATGGTAAAGGGTTAATAAAATTAGAAGAACAACCTTAAGGAAATTAAGGATAACATTTCAGGGTTGACCCAGAAAGTGGAGTCTCATGCCACTACTATCAAGTAGTTAGAGCACCAGTTCAAGAAAATATCTTCAATGATCAAACAAAAATATCTTTTACTCTTCCAAAGTGAAAATTTTTATAGTGCACCAGCTATAATTCATTGTCTAGCTATCACCACTAATTATGGTGCCACTACTGATGATCCTCATGTACCTGCTATTGAAGAGTTAAAGATTGATAGCACTGAGAGTGATGAGATACTTGAGGCATAGTCCAAGAAGTTGACAAGCAGTGATAATAATTTTGAGTATGATAATGGTGAGGATTGGGTTGTCGAGCCCGATGATTATATGGACCCTTATAGTGCGACCCCTTCCTTACCATTAGTAGAAAAAAAGAAGGATCCTGGAGCAGTTACTATTCTGTTTTCTATTGGGATTTTTAATATCAAGCAGGCTTTATATAACTTGGGATCAGTTGTAAATGTGATTCCCCTAGTTATGTACAAGATGCTGAGGTTAGGGGAACTCAAACCTACATCCATAAAGCTGCTGATGGCTGACTCATCTATAAAGAAACCGGTGGGTATTTTGTGTGATGTAGAAGTGAAGGTTTCATCCTTTATATTCCTCACTAATTTCACAGTTCTTAATTGTGAGGTGAATTCTCAGACCCCCATTATATTAGGTAGACCCTTCCTATCCACTGGTAGGGTATTTATTAATATGGACTTGAGGGAAATCACATTTAAATTGAATGATAAGCAAGTAGTGTTTGATGTATGTATGACTTTTCAACAATAAGACAATATGTGAGTGGTGTCTGTAATAGACACTATTGATGAGGATGTTGCTGTAGAGGCCATTGCATCAAATGCACTAGGTGTTGGTAAAAGACGCATAGGAGACAAGTTCACAGAGGTTGAGTCTCCAGAGTTAAAAGATATTAGGGAAGAGGTGGACCTACTTAGAGCAGAGATTTGCTCTCTTACTGAGAGTCACATATTAGCCGCCCCATCAGTTGTATCCCCAATTATTCATCCATTACCTTTGCGTGGTACAAAATACTTTAATTTATTCACGAAGGATGATGTGTCGGTAACCGTATTTGGGACCAAGAGAGGCCAAGTAAGGGAATTACAGAATCCATACAGGAAATATGATCAAGCCTTGAAAAGAGCCACCCATGATTCAACGAAGACTGCGTTTGTTGATAGGCAGAGGTTTGTCGAGCTAGATGCGGGTGTATATTCTCATAGTGCACCTCCACCACCATGGCCTCTGCCTATTACTATACCCTAATCTAGGGAAGATCATGACACAGACTCTTAGTGCATCCCAGGTATGTTCTCACTTCCCTCTATTTTACTTTATTTTAGAGCATTGAGAATAGTGCATAATTTTTAGTTGGGGTTTGGCAAAACATTCCACCGTGGATTTTTATTACTGTGCTTCTTTTCCTGTTGGCCGTGGCATGGTTGTAGAACTACATGTCTAGTTTAATTTTGCGTTGTATTGTGTTTTTCTTTGTATTGTGTTATGTTAGTGTAATTAGGAGATTTTTAAGCATTTAGGGCAGTAGTCATGTTTTGATTGATTTTTGATACCCCTCCAATTTTTTTTGTGTTCTAGAACTGCGTGGATGTATATATGTGAACATTCTAGATCTTGTTATGACATTAGAATTATAGACATGATAATCACTTGCTAACAATTGCATGAATTGGATAGGTAGTAGTTGGTAATATTGACTCTGTGCTATGTGTGTGTGAGATACTACCTATTTCTATTTGTGTCTTGAATTCAAAACTTACCTGGTTAGTCTTGCTTAGGTTGAAAGATAGTTAGTTTGGTAAGGATCCTTGGTCGTTTTTTATTTTAGTCCACTTTTAGCCTAAATGACCTTCCATGTGTGAATTTTATCCCTTGATCCCTGTTTTGAGCCTTATAAGCATATTTTTATTATTTCACCATTCACCTTCCCATTTATATTACAATGAACCCGTTTTGGCCTTGGTCCACCTTGGTAGAAAAATAAAAGAAAAAGGAAGAAATAAAAAGAAAAAAATTATGAAAAAGTGAAAAAGAAAGAATAAAAGAACACACCTAACCTGATTGTGCAATAAAAGAATAAAAGGGAGACATAAGAGTGGAATAAAAAGGAAATTGGAAAGTAAGTGGGACCCCAAAGTTAGTGTAGTGACAAGGAGGCTTAGTCACTTTAAATGTCCATATCTATCATACCAGCCCTAAGCCTACATTATAAGTTAATAAAAGCCCTATAGTAATCCTGAGTTGACTGTCTGAATGCTAAGGTAAAGAAAATAAGGGCAAGACTATGGTATTTGACATGCATTGACCGAAAATTCTTTGTTGAGTGTGAGTATATCTTGACCTTCCTTGTATAGACATGTATGATTTCAAATGGGTGAGTGGGACATCCTTATTGTGAGGGCACTTGAGTCATGTTGCTAGCTATGTGCTTGTTTCGGGTAGTGTAAGTTATACATATGAGTGGTTGTCTATTGCTAATGTAGTTGCCATACCTTGATTCCTTTGTGTCACATTGTTGTGCTTCATATTTATACATAGTTGGTTTTGAAAAGTGAGATTGGATGGGATGTTGTGCTTTGAAATAAATATGGTGACTGACTGCCTTGAATAACTTAGATTCTCCTAGTTAAGCATCATTTTTGTTTTGTTATATTTTTGTTGCTTGAGGACATGCAAACGTTCTAAGTTGAGGGCATTGATGTGCTATAGAAATATGGCACTTTCGATGCTTAAAAAAAGAAAAATATAAAAGTTTCTAAGGCATTTTTGTTAGATATGATCCGTTTTGGGTATGTTTTGCAGAAAACCATGGTTTGGATGATAAGTTCGGAAAAATGGTGAAAAAGGTATTTTTGGCCACTTTTGGAGAGATTATGGATGTTTGGAATGTTTTCTGGCTTAATAAAGATCAATGCATGTTTGAGATCCAAAGAAGAGATGAAAAAATGACTCTCGACACCTACCAAGTCAATATGTGGCCACAAGAAAGGCCTACCACATGTACACAAAGCAGGTGCCAAAAAGTCAAAATCCTGAGAGCTGAACATTGCAGATTTTTCTCCTTCTACCTGGGTTGTAGGTAGTACCTACACCTTGGGCTGGTCCACTGGTAGTACCTATGCCCTGCTAGACAGCAGGTGCAGTACCTGTACCCTGCTAGACAGTAGGTGCAGTAAGCGGGTGGCCACCGACCCGATTGTCTCCTATTTCGTTCGGGTTTAGTTTTTAGGGTTTTCTATTGTACTATAATACTTTTTATGTACTTTTTAGTTAGATAAATATGAGAGATAGAGAGACGACACTTTTAACACTTAGAAATATATTTTGATTTCAAGATCCATCTTTGATCTTGGGATTCCAACGTATTGACTTTGATTGATTATTCAGTTTACGATTGTGGGTTTTCATTATCTAATCGTTGTGATTTCATCTTTACTTTCCAACATGAATGTTAT
The DNA here is from genome assembly GCA_026120095.1 of Capsicum chinense. Classification (NCBI taxonomy): domain Eukaryota; kingdom Viridiplantae; phylum Streptophyta; class Magnoliopsida; order Solanales; family Solanaceae; genus Capsicum; species Capsicum chinense. The sequence goes on from JAPEIP010000010.1 coordinate 70,731,259, forward strand.
TGATTTCTTCACAATCATGAGTGGCTAAAACCCATAGCTAGGGTTGTGTAAGCCCTGGTAAATTGACGAAGTATGGAAAATGCGATTGTTGATGGGAAACCAATTCCTAGGGCATGAATTGCTTTATCTTCATTATAATAGTTGTCTTAGCGGTTGCAAATGTTAGGATCCCACCTAGTTATTAATACATTCTATAACAAAGGTGTAGTAATTAGGGAAAGATAAAGACAATAGTAATTTGGGGAGTCAATAGTTGATCTGTTGCAGCACAACGGTATAGTTAACTGGGACCAGGGTAAGGGTTAGTAATGCAACACTCTGAGATTCAATAGGTAAAGGGTGAAATCTTCTTACTCGTCCAAAAGATTGTAGGAGGTACATAACTTATCGGTTCTGCCTGAAAGGTATTAGGTAGGTGCAAAAATGCACGATAAACCTTTGGAGTTGAGATGCTAGGGGGAACATAATCCTAGTGTTCACCCATAACTGACTTTAGCCAGAGTTAATATTGTTACTTGCTCAAGACTACTACAAACAAATTCCCTCCCTTAATTTCCAGTACTGCCTATGGACTACAACAACTAATACCTACAAACCACATATTCCCTTGGGATTCGACCCCAACCTTAGTTGGGTTACTATACTTGACAACGACCATACCATCATCTAAAAGGAGGTGTTGCCCCCCTTATGGCTGCCAAATCTCCTCTCACGGCCCCAAACTCCGAATTCATTCTTTCAAGTGTCCGAGTAACGGCCTCAAGAGTGGCCTTCATTGAATCAAGTGC
>JAPEIP010000010.1:70738985-70772897 GCA_026120095.1 Capsicum chinense
CCACGACCACCAACTGGATAAGTAGTACCACGGCCACCACCACAGGATCCACTACTTCTTCTTCTTATACCTCTAGAAGAACCCCTATCTCTCACAACTAAAATAAGAGTAGCTCTAATTATACAAAGGGGACAGTTCTTGTCCAGATGATGATTCTTATCACACATAAAGCAACTTCTACACCCCAAATTAATAGGATAAGGTACCACTAAGTCTAGACAACTACCCTAAAATACTGGACCAGTAGACTCACTGCCTGAACTCTATAAGGTTACCTGCGCTAGTCTACCATGATACTTATAAGAACCTCTGAAATCCCTACCTCAAGAAGCCTTACCTTTGAACTCACCAAAACAATGCACCTTCATGGTGCCTCCCTTAGATGCTCGCAGAATACACTCGATTATCTTAGCATGATCATATATACTCTGGAAAGATGCTCCAAAAAACCATCTAAGACGTCACCAACTAAATGGATAAATCTAATCTCCTTACAAACTTCTAAATCTTCTTAAAATCAGTGGAAATACTAGCATAAAAATATCTAGACATGCATGAAAGCGTGGCTCATACTTTGCAATAGTCATAGAGCCCTACTCCATATGATCAAAGTTATCTCACATCTAATCCCTCAGACTGTAAGGAACAAATCTAACTAAGAAGGCATCGACTAACTAATCCCACATTATCTTAGGAGAATAAAGAGGTCTATAACCAATAAGTGACCTCCACTAATCTCTAGTAGTATCTCTCAACTGATAAGTAGTATAAGCAACTCCATGGGACTCAAGCAAACCCAAATTATGCAAATTCTTTCGATAATAAATTAAGAACTCATAAGTATCTTCATCAACTGACCCACTGAATCTAGGAGGACCCAAATGGGTAAATTCTCAAACCTCTTTTGATCTTTAGGAGACATAATAGTACTCACAGCAAAATAAGGCATAGTGAATCTAGTAGGCTGAGATTCCATCTGGGGAGGTAACGTAGATGAAGGCTGAACTCTCTATCCTAGAACAAAATACAAAGATTTCAATGCTAAAATAGGAATAGTACTTGGTTCTGAGAAGTACTCAAAATCAAAGCAGGTGCAACTGAAGGATCCACACTCAGAACTGGAGGAACACCCAAAGTAACAAAAGGATAACCTTTTAAGCAGGTCAGCAAATTCACCAACAACCCTTCAAAAATCAGGGCAGACAAACTCTGAGGAATTAGAATTGAAATTGCACCCCCGACATACTCAATGTGAGGCTTAGGGGAGAGTCCCCTACTACTCCTTCTAGACAGGGATAATCTATGGCCCATCCATCCCTTCGAATTTATATATGACTCGAGGCTCTCTTGTTGAATAAAGGCTTTAGAACTCTACAATCGCGGTACCAAGTCAACACCATCTGTGTAGAAAGAGTGAGACACAACTCAGAACAAAAAGTATAAAATAAATTTGCATGATAAGAGATAAAATGAGGAAAGATTCTTAAAGACATCCTATAGCCTCTAGAAGATAGATACGAACATCTATATACCAATATGCGAGACTCTATTAGATATCCTATTTTTACACTTCTGAGACTAATGAACCTGGCAGCTCTAGTACTAATTTATTATGACCCAAAATTCAAGGGTCATGGTGGCACTTATCATGGTGAACCTGAACAAGTATGCCTATCATCTAAGTTGATACACAAGGGGGAAAAGAGAATAATAACCCTAAGTTAGGGATTCTAGAATAAAGCCAAACCATATAAGAATAACAAATGCAAAAAAAATATAATCAATAATACAACCATAACACCCAAAACGTAATGTCAACAGTATAAGAATGTATCTAGTATCACTCAAATCCAAATAAAATACATAAGAAATCCAATAGATACAACTCTATCTCTGAAAACTTGTAAAGACATAGTCTAATGATAGAGAAGGATAGTAGAAGACATCTGGACGCCTAAAAATCATCCACTACCTTGAAAGCTCCAATAATCGCTCGAGTCAACAAATGTAAGGCACATCCAAACCTAAATTTGCACTACAAGGGTACAGTTAGAATTAGTACGGCCTACTTGTACTTAGTGGGTATCATAGTCCGATCAAGCAAAGTAGAAAATAATACATACAGAATACACACTAAGGATATGTCACCTACAATTAAAAAATATCCCACAATAGTAGCCCACACCACTTGCACTAAAAGTTCTATAGTATCACATATATTGCACAAACCATAAAGAATCACAAGTAAAGGATTTAACACATACAAGCAGACAAAGAAGGATAATAATACATACAAGATTATCAAGTACAAGTATAGGAAGATAGAACAAATAGATAAGTAATAAGTCAAAACAAAAATATAATCACATCACAAGCATAATAAAGTAAATATAATGAGAATGATGATGATGTTGATAATGCATGAGGTTGTTGCACAACCTTCATGATAGTCTAACAATTTCTGTATACACATACAGAGCTAAATCTTCCTAACGGAGGACCCATAGGGGTTCGTCAACCCGTATATGATCCATATATCATATCTCCTCCCTGGCACATCCCTCGAGTAGGGTTTTATAATATGTCAAAATATCTTATCCCCGACATATCCCTTGGGAAGGGTTTTAAAAAGGTGTTACAAGTTTTATTTGGTGTTGATACGATGGTACAAATGTTTTATGAATGAGTATGATATAAGGATGTAATGTTGACAATCTTTTACATTGAGTATTTACACAACCAATCACATGATGTATTTCCATAACCAACCACAATGATACATTTCCACAACCACCTGAGCCAATATCCATTTATTATTTCTAACCATCCATGAACTTCCATATATTTGATATGCCAATAAAGTATGAAACATCACAATATAAAAATGGTACTAAAATACTCTTTTTCATAATTAAGATACAACTATTCATATGTGTATAAGCCTATTAACTTTGCAAAAGACCCCACATGGCCACATTTATCATATATTGTTTGTAAATCAATAAATATACCATATATGGACCCCCACACGGGCTCAACACATTGAGATAGCTAAATTCCTGATTGGTTCCCACTCCTTTAATATGAATTTTGTATAAAAGTTAACTACCCAGCCCAGTCGAATAGAGTTAAGCCATAACCTACTTCAAGTGCCAAAATTGGTCTTCTACACTTGGATCCTGAAGACCTACTCCTTATGAACGGACCCAAAATCAACTAAAACATCAAAATATAGAATCTACATATTTAAAAAAAGCCAACAACACCCATATTACCTATTTTCAAGTCGGTATTAAAATGGACCCCCAAAATGGGTTTTTGAAAAAGAGGGACAAAATTGTAATTTTATTTTAAAAATATGTTCCCCATATTTTTAGGTGTCTAAAGATAAAACCCCCAACAAAAATGAGTTAAAAATGATGTTCAAATCAAAGAAAAATCATTTTTAAGATTTATAGGATAAAACCTTTGTAATCCATTTTAAAATAAGGTTTGAAGTTGTTTTGAAGATGAAATTGAGGAAAAACTAGTATTTATAGGATTAGGAACATTATTCAAGTGAAAAGGAGTGAATTTGGGATTTAAAATGAAGAAATACAATTTTGGGCCTTGGGGGCCAAACCCCCTGATTTCCACTTTGAAATTTGAATTAAAACAATAATCTAATGATAAAGATTGAAGAAATTAGTTTAAATGAGCGTAATGGAGCTTACCCAAGCTTAGAAATAAAGAAAGTTGCTCAAAACCACAAAATCCTAAGCTCCAAATATAAACAATGGTGAAAAATGAGTAAACTAGGTATATATATATACCCAGGTTCCGCAATCCCAGACATCGAGTCACGATTGCAGTACCTCAATAGACGGAGGTGTCGGGATTATGGACAAGGGTTGCGATTAAAGATTATCTCTATTGGCTAAAGTCTTAATCCCAATATCACCTCTGCTAGCCCAATCGTGATTGCACAACACTTAGTTCGCGATCGTGGGTCCACCAAAAAATGGGTGCACTAGTAGGGGAATTAGTTCAATCCAAGTCCTTTCGGGCCCCTCGAGACTCATCCAAAATACCGTGAACACAAATGGACTATGCAACACTATCAAATTCAATGCTCTGGACTCAATGGCTATATTCGATATTCAAAAAAATATCATTTTCACAATATTAACCCCCAAAATTCAAAATCATAACTTTCCAAACCGAGGATTGAAATGAGATTTAAAAGCCATAAAACTACACCAAATATGTTACCATCCTAAAATCAATGTTTCAGATCTGTTGGTGCTGTTCATTTAACCATTTGTCATACGAATCAAAATATAACCATAGAAGTCTAGAATAAGGCTCCTGAAGCCACCAAAAATCATAATATCATGTAAATGGCTTCAAATACATCAGAAACTATGCCAATCACCCCCACACTGCAGAAATACCACAATGCAACTATCGGTAGTGGTAAAATAGTCAAATCATACAAAAACTCATATTTCATCATAATTTTAGGCTGTTACATCAATTGTGTATGGAAAAGCCACTTAAGCAATACCAGTGTCGCTTACGCTACATATGATGAGGCTACTGGTGTCATGAAACAACACCCATATACTTGGGAAGGGTATAAAAACCCCACATGGCCTAATTTCCCTATTTTTCATCAAGTCTCACTTATATTGTTTCCTAAAAAAATGGAAATACTTGGGAGAATCATTTTTTGGTGATTTTGGAACTTTGGTGAAGTTAATCTACGCATTTCTTCTTTGAATTTATGCTAAGCTTCCATCAATTTCTTAATTTAATTTTCCATATTTTTCTAAAATCCCTAAATTTATGGGATGATTATAGCACCATCAGAGTTCAAAATTCACCCATTTTGAGGGTAAATTTTTGTTGAGCATATAGAGATGTTTGGATGGTTGGAAAAGAGCAATTCCACAAAAGGGCCCCACATGGTTTTTTATGAAATTTTGGATCCAAATAACAATAGTACAATAAGGGTAACATTTTTCTCATTTTGGTGAGTAGATTGTGAATTTGATAGCATGGCATCTTGTGGAAGCTCTCGAAAAGGCAAATTACCGGTTTAGTGGCTTCTTCAGGCTTTTCTTCGGCATTCAGATAGGTTAGATTTACCTTCTTCATAAATTAATATAATTAATAGTATAAATTATGTATTATACTAGATATGGGATGCGGTTGAGGTATTGGAAGCATGATTGGTTTGATAGGTCTCATTTGGACTGTTTAGGCTATCTTGAAACCGTAATTTAGGTGTAATTAACTTAGTTGCTTATGTTTAGGATGGAATTGCTATATTAGGGGAATTTATGACTTATTTGACATCTAGAAGTAAATTTATATACCTTATCCTAGTCTAGAATAGAGTATGCCTAAAATGGATTATGGGGATTAGAAGTGGGCCCTCCTAGCCCACCTTAGGCCAAGACTTGTGTTATCTTTAGTTGCCTTATATACACATGATATACCCTTTGAAATGCTTACTTTTATGACTTTATAAAGATTAAATACTTTATGATTATGCTAGTTTGGTATTGGGAGTTGGTGCTAATTATAGATAAACCCGGTGTCTATTGATATAGTTAATTACTATGGTTTATTGATATGATTTATTGATATGAGTTCCGATTCAAGTCCGGCAATTGATGATGGTATTGATAATGTGAGTTCTAGTTCAAGTCCAATAATTGATGATGATATTAATACTATGAGTTTTGATATAAGTCTGACAATTGATGATGTTATTGATACTATAAATTTCAGTTCAAGTCTGACAAATGATGTTAATACTATTGAGGATGGTTTGATGATTATGATATGAGTTCTAGTTAGAGCTTGACACAGAGAGTTGGGTATGCTATGATACTATTTGGATGGTTTGATGGTTATAACTGATGTTCAGTAATGTTATGGATCTTTGATCATTTATTTTTCTTAATTTGAACACTCCGGGCTTATGGGGCCCCACGTTGGTCTATTTATTTTCTACACTTATTGTCTTATGGGTGCCAATTTAGTAGTTATTATTGTGTGATATTTACGCAACTGTCATGCTCTGAAAGTACACCCTACACACCAAACGATGCTTACAGCCCCAACGGACCACAAGCTAACCTATGAGCTAACACCTACTGTTAGCTCTGAATAAAATAACAAAGACATGTAGAATTTAACTAAAAAATGCCATAAGGTTTTAATAACTGAATAATAAATACTACATCATCTTTTGAAAACATCATAAACTTACTATCAATACTGATAAAACAACTGATAATAGCGACTAAAAACTGACTATCTGTCTGTACTAGTCTGAAAGCCTCTAAACTGACTGAATGTGGAGGTGATGGACAAACCCCCAATTAACTCCGACTGAATAAAAATACTGAACTGATAAGGCAAGCTGAAATAAACATAAACAATCCTAAAAATATGAGGACTCACCACTGCTACTATTGCTGGTGCGCTGGGATGTCTAGGCACGATTGGGAACCTGAGCATCCGAACCTATGATATGAGACATCATAGAGTAAGAAATAAGTATGCAATTAGTATTTTGAATATACTAGAATGCTATATGAGGATAGGCTGATATGCATGGCTCATATACATGAATAATAATAACTGAATGAATAGCATAAGATAACTGATGCAGGAAGTTGTAAAATCTAAGAAAGCATAACCAAGCATTTGACATGATGCTAGGATAGTCTATAAACTAAAATATTAAAATACTAATACTGAACAACTAATAACTATATGCCATGGTCAAGCAAGCCTGAAAACTGAACTCTGAACTAAATACTGGACTAAGACTGTGAGAGCTATTATCTAACTGACATGCCCCAATATGAGTTAATTGGGGTTGGGGTGTAAGTACCGTACCACGGGTACTTACACTAGCTATGTGGATGTACCGAAATAAAATCCCAAAGGACTAATGAGTCACCCTCTATTGGCAGGTGCTCTAGAAAGATATATGTCAACCCTGAACTAGCAGGTTAACATATCTAACCTGTGTTGACTACGGAGTTCTAGAACATAGGGACTGCTATTAAAGGTCACACCCTCAACTAATAGGTGAGCCCCCATCCCAGGGTTCGCTCGATGCTAAATCCAACTCCTGACTGAACCGACTCAGAAAAGTGAACTGATCTAAACTTGACTTATAGGATAATTGACGGAACTAATAATAATCGTATATGCCTAAAAACCATTCTGAAAGTACTAAGACTAAGTAAACAACTAAATTTTGGGTATTCATAACCCCCAAGACTTATAGAAATAATAATAAGACCGTGCTAAAACCTTAAGGACATGATAAGCAGTCATTATTCAAAACTCATTCATTTCGGCATTTCATCAAAAACTTGCAATTCATGGTTTAAACATGGGGATAGTTTTTAACATGTAAAGATAACATGGTTTCAATACTAAAATCACCAATTAAGGCTTAAATCAGCGAACAAGCACCATTCAAAACATGTAAGGTTTAATAACAACAATAATTACATGTAAACATGACATAAAATTGAGATTCATGGAAATTCATGGATAAAATTCATGATAACATGTAAAACCCATAACTTTAAAACTTGAAATTGGGTTCTTGGACTCCATGGGTGAAAACTACCCATGGGTGAACATTTAACATACCTTAATTAAAGAATTCGTGAAGGTTCTTGGTGGTTTTCTTAAAACTTGAGCTTGAATCTTGAAGGGGCTAGGGTTTGTTCTTGAGAGAGAATTACTTACTTGAAGAGAAATCGTGAATAATGGGGCATATAATGCCACTTTGGGGTTTTAATTTTGTTTTTTAGACAAATTTGGTTTAGGGAAAATGACAAGACTACCCTTGGGAAATTAAAATTCATAACTGGAACACCAATTAGGCCTTTACCGTGATGCTCCAAGGCTATCTTCGCGATTCCACCGCGATGCAATGCAAACGCGATGACTTGCTGGAATCTAACAATTGTCATTTTGAACTTCACCACAATGTGGTGAAATACCACCGCTATAGCCATCACGATGCACCACAATCGCGGTGAGCTGCTATTTTGGAAATCCAAACATGGTCCAAAACTCATCCAAAAATCCAAAACTTACCTGACACATGATACTTAGACCCCTGAACATGAATCAACTCAAAAACTTACGTCTCTGGATATGGATGGTCACTTTAAAAATTAACAAGGTTAAGAGGCCAAAAAATGAAACTAAGTCTCCAATACTTAGCCAAATTTTCAGGTTCTAAGCCTCTTGTACATGTACTATAGGCTAAATCATATTTTTAGTTATGCATCTGACCATTGAAATTTGACTTTTTTCTGAGTCAATATGGAAATGGGGGACATAATAGATGAAAACCATTCAAAAATCATCTGTAATAGCTAGCCAAACCTAAGAAACTCCTGATGTCTGATGGAGAAATGGTTCTGGGACAGTTTCTCACTACTTTAGTCTTTTCAGGGTCAGTTCTAATGCCTTCACCAGAAATAATATGGCCAAGGAAAGCTGCTGATCTTTTCCAAAATTTGCACTTACTGAATTTGGCAAACAACTGATGGGCTTTAAGAGTCTGCAGTACTATTTTGAGATGGTCTGCATGATCATTTTTATTACGGGAATAAACAGGGATGTCATTAATGAAAATTATGATGAACATGTCCAAGTACTGCTTGAAAACTCAGTTCATCAGGTCCATGAAAGCTGCTGGGGTATTTGTAAGACCAAAAGACATAATTAGGAACTCAAAGTGACAATACCAGGTTCTAAAAGTTGTTTTCAGAATTTTTCATTCTCTGACTATGAGCTGGTGATAGCCGGATCTGAGGTCTATCTTAGAGAAATAACTATCACCCTATAGTTGGTCGGACAAGTCATCGATTCGGGGGAGTGGGTGCTTATTCTTGATAGTGACTTTGTTCAACTGACTGTAATCGATGCACATTCTAAGATAACCATCTTTCTTATGCATTAAGAGGACTAGAGCGTCCCATGGGGAAACACTAGGCGTAATGAATCCCTTATCTAAGAGACCTTTCAACTGTTCCTTTAGATCTCTAAACTCTACTGGATCCATTCTGTAGAGATTAATAGAGATAGGCTGGGTATTTGGAAGAAGGTCTATTCCAAAGTCAATTTCCCTTCCAGGAGGGACTCTGGGAAGATCTTCAGTGAACACATCTAGGAATTCCCTCACTACTGAAATTGACTCGAGACTAGGAGTCTTGGAATTGGAGTCTTTAACTCAAACAAGATGGTAGACACACCCATTGGATATCATTTTTCTTGCTCTAAGGTACGAGACAAACTAACCCTAAGTGCTGAAGTACTACTCCTCCATTCAAGGACTGGTTCATTCTAAAACTGAAAACGAACAACTCTATTTTTACAATCAACTGAGGAATAGCATGAGTGGAGCCAATCCATGCTGAGAATGACATCAAAATTAGTCATTTCTACCTTCACAAAATCAACTGAGATGACTTTATGGGATATGATGATTGGACAGTTCCTATATACCTGCCTAGCTATAATAGAGTCACCTACTAGGGTGGGCACTGAAAAGGGTTTTGCTAAAGTCCCAAGACTGACACCAAAATTAATAGTTATGTAGGGAGTTACAAAAAAAGAGAAGCTCCAAGGCTAATAAAGCACAAATATGTAAATAAAAGACCTGTAACGTACTCGTAACCACATCAATTTAACATTCTTGATCCAGTTGAGACTAAAGAGCATACAATCTGTTTGGGCATTGATCAATGGTGGCACTGTAAATAGCACCCTACTGAGTCTGGCGATCGGATGGAATTGGGGGACGACTGGACTGACCCTGCTGACCACTCTATGGGAAATCCCTAACCCTGTGGCTTGGCATGCCACACCAAAAGCATACATCACTACCAGCTCTATGCACACCTTTATGGTTTCTACCATATTTCTAGCAAAAAGGATTTGTGCGACCACTGTTCATATTTCCCTGGGGCTTAGGGCCTGGCGCCCTATCCCGATTATCATTTTTGAACTTTGGTGCTGGCGTACTAGCTGAAGATGGATCTAGGGATAAAGATTTCTAATAGAATTGAGGATGGTTACCACCCTCCGACCTCTGCTGAGCAAAACTAAAGTTACCCATTTTGGATATCTTATTCTCCTTTTTTTTCCTTACACTTTTGCTCCTTAATCTGTTGAGCATAGAACATCAACCTAGACAAGTCCATCTCCTTAATCAACATTACAGTCCTACACTCCTTAACCACACTATCAGCTACACCAAAGACAAACTTACCCATCCTAGACTAGTCATTAGACACCACATTAGGAGCATACCTGGATAGTCGAGTAAACTTAAGAGAATACTCCTTCACACTCATGTTTCCCTACCTCAAATTAATAAACTCCTGCACCTTAACTTCTTTTAACTCTAAGAAAAGAACCTATCTAAAAAGTCCATTGTGAACTCTTCCCATTCAATAGGCCCTGCCTCTGCCCCTATCTCCCTTCTACTGCTTATACCAGGTGTGAGAAATATCCTGCAACTTGTAAGCACCCAAATATGCACTCTCACTAGAATTCATACCAATAATATCAGTTACTTTATGAACCATGTCGAAGAACTCTTGTGGATCCTCATCAAACTTAGATCCCAAAAAGAGAAACCCTAGATGTAGTAGTATTAGCCATCGAAACAATTGGGATGGTAGTCGTTTGATTATTTTGGGCTGCTACTAAGTGATCTAAAGTAGTGAATGTAGCTCTAAATTTTGTATGAGAGATACGCTCGTTCAGGGGATCTTCCTGAATAGGTGGAGGTGCAGGATGATTCCCATTTCTCCTTCCATTATTCTTTCTAGGAGCTATGTTTTGTCAATGGAAAGAAGCTTTAGTTAGGAAGAGGGTTTAAATTGAGTTCATGCTTATTCACATGACATGAATACTAAAAGAAGGGAAACCTTTCCTAAGATGTCTTGTAGCCTTTATACCATAAGTGTGGCGTGCTTCACACCCATGCACAAGACTCTACTCAATACGAAATTTAGACTCCCTAGGAAACTTTAAAACCTTAGGCCCTGATACCAAGTTTTTAATACCCTAAGAGTACACTCTGGACTCTACATAATACTTATGGCCTTGAAGGACCACGAGCTAACCCATGAGTTGATATCTGATGTGAGCACCGAATAAAATAACAAAGAAATGTGCGGAATTTAACTAAAAAATGCCATAAGGTTTTAAAAACTAAAAAATCAATACTACATCATATTTTTAAATGTCTAAAACATACTGTCAATACTGATAAAACAACTGATAATAGTGACAAAAAATTGACTTTCTATCTATACTAGTCTGAAATCCTCTAAACTGACTGAATGTAGAATTGATGGGACAAACCCTCAACTAACTCCAACTGAATAAAAATACTGAACTGATAAGGCAAAATAAAATAAACATAAATGGTCCTCAGAATATGAGGACTCACTACTGTTGCTGCTAGTGCGCTGGGATGTCTAGGTACAGTCAAAAACCAGAGTGTCCGAACCAATGATATGAGACATCATAGTGCAAGAAACGAGTATAAAATTAGTACTTTAAATGTACTGGTTTGATTGATGAGGTTAGGCTGATATGCATGGCTCATATGTATGAATAATACTGACTGAATGAATAGCATGAGATAACTGATGTATAGTATACGAGAAAGCTGTAAAATATAAGAATGTATGACCAAGCATATGACATGATTTTGCGATATTCTATAAACTAAAATACTAAAATACTTGTACTTAACAACTAATAACTGTATGCCATGGTCAAGTAAGCCTGAAAATTGAACTTTGAATTAAATACTAGACTGAGAATATGGGAGCTATCATCTAACTGACATGCCCCAATATGAGCTAATTGGGGTCCAACCTGTGAACCTTGTTGGAAGGCTATCAGTACTGTGCCATGGATACTAACAATGGCTATGTTGATCCATTGAAATAAAGTCCCGAAGGACGAAGGAGTTAACCTCGACTGGCAGGTACTCTAGAGAGATATATGTTAACCCTCAACTGGTAGGTTAACATCTCTATCCTATGCTGGCTATGTAGTTCTTAAATGCAGGGACTACTACTAAAGGTCACAACCTTAACTGGAAGGTGAGCCCCCATTCTTTGGTTCACTTGATGCTAAATCCTACTCTCAACTTAACAGACTCAAAATAGTGAACTGATCTAAATTTGATTGATAGGATAGCTGACTAAACTAATAATAGTCATATATGCCTAAGAACCATTCTGAAAGTACTAATACTAAGTAAACAACTAAATTTTGGGTATTCATAACCTCCAGGACTCAATAGAAATAACAACCAAACCATGCTAAAACCCTAAGGACATGATAAGTAGTCATTATTCAAAACTCATTCCTTTGGGCATTTCTTCAAACACTTGCAATTCATGGTGTAAACATGGGGATAGTTTTTAACATGTAAAAATAGCATGGTTTCAATACTAAAATAACCAATTAAGTCTTAAAAAGTGAACAAGCACCATTCAAAACGTGTAAGGTTTAATAACAACAACAATTGCATGTAAACATGACATAAAATTGAGATTCATGGAAATTCATGATAACATGTAAAAACCATAACTTTAAAACTTGAAATTGGGTTCTTGGACTCCATGGGTGAAAACTACCCATGGATGAACTTTTAACATACCTTAATTGAAGAATTTGTGAATGTTCTTGATGGTTTTATTGAAACTTGAGCTTGAATCTTGAAGGGGCTAGGGTTTGTTCTTGAGAGAGAATTACTTTCTTGGAGATAAATTATGAATAATGGGGCATATATTGCCTCTTTAGGGTTTTAATTTTGTATTTTTGATTGAATTTGGTGAGGGAAAATGGCAAGACTGCCTTTGGGAAATTAAAATTTGGAACTGGGACGCTGATTGGGCTTTCACCACGATGCGCTAAGGCTGTCATCGCGATTCCACCACAGCGTGTTGTAATCGCGGTGACTTTCTAGAATCTAACAATTTTCATTTGGAAATTCACCATGACGCGATGAAATAACTACCACTATAGCCACCATGACGTGTTACGATCGCGGTGAGCTTTTGTTTTAGAAATCCAAATATGGTCCAAACCTCGCCAGAAAAATATAAAACTTTCCCAAGACATGCTACTTACATCCTTGAATATGAATCAACTCAAAAACTTACATCTCAGGGTCGGGAAGGTCACTTTAAAAATCAATGAGGTTAAGAGGCCAAAAAATGAAACTATGTCTCCAACACTTACCCAAATTTTCAGGTTCTAAGCCTCTTGTACATGTACTATAGGATAAATTGAGCTAAAAATTTTACGGGGTATTACAACTGCTCTTTTGAATTTATTTATTTACTTATGTACAATAGTATTGGAGCTTATTTCCAGGTTTTCCCTATTGTCTTTACTTAGCTTAGTTTATGTTGTATCTTATCTTATTTATTTCATGATTTAGATCAATCGGCCAATGATGCCTATAGAGTACCCTTGGTTTTTGTACTCATAATACACTTATATACCTTTTTTATGTAGATTCGAGTACTATTAGTTGCTGGTGGTGTGACATTCATGCTGAGTAGATTTCGGAGATAGGGTGAGCTCTCAAAGCTGAAGTCACCTCTTTTTCTATCTATTGTCTAAGTCTAGTCTTTAATTTTTGAGACAAATTGTATTTGACTATTTCAGTACTTATGTTCAATTGTAGTAGCAAAACTCTTAGGACATGGGATAATTGTTGATATTTTATCTATCTATTAGACTATTATGACTATCTTATTGTTATTATAAATCTTAAATTGTCTATTTCAACTTTTGGGCCATTTTTTACCAAATTAGCTCATTGCTCATAGCTCTGGGCTATGGTTTGGCATACCTATTGGCATGATAAATTAGGTGCCATCATGATTAGTGAATCAGGCCGTGACATAAGAAAATGAGTAAAATGAAAAAATAAGGCCTCTTAGATCTACAAGGAGCTAATTAAGATATCTAACCTTAAAGAGGGATGGCGGGGCATGCTTCTAAGCCCCCAACGTTCATACTCAAGTAATTTCTATCCAAAGATAGACTAAGGCTTCCAATTTTTACTACTTGTTGTCAAATTATTCTCCTAAGTCACAGTTTAATCCAAAGAAAGGATGAATGTGTCAATTATACCTAAAAATGGCTCATTAATTGGCTAAACATTTCAAATTTCACTTTACATACAATCAAGTCATAATTTCCAACCCAAATCTAGCATAATACCATACCAATACCATAATATAGCTTAATGTTTGAGAAAAGTAAGCCTATCTTACCTGGACGTCGACAAATGCCCAAGAAAGTCTTCTAAATTGAAGATTTTCCCTTTGAAGAAGCCTCTACACGACGATAGACTATCAAAATAATGATCTCACATTAATATAATAGTAAAAATACCCATATTGTATGCAAATTCCTTGAGTTCAAAATCAATCTGAAAATATGACTATGTGAGGCTCGCTTGCAGAATCACAACTTTCAAACAACCAAAATATCTCTCTAGGTTCAAGGATTATTTACCCTCAAAATGGATGAAATCCGAGCACAATTACACCCTCAAATCAGTGAGCAAAGGATTAGGGATTTTGAGATTAAAAATGGAGGATTAAATAAGAAATTAAAGGAATCTTAAGATAATTCATGATGAGAAAATATCCCCACTAACTCTCTAACTCTCCCCAAACACCCATGAATCGATTCTATCACTCTCTTAGCTATATTGTGATTTGACTAGAAGTTGAGACTTGTAAAATAAGAGAAAAATTAGGTTTGATAGATATATATACTGCTAGGGATACCTTCATTGCGATCACGGGGAGTTTGTCACAAATGCGACCCTCATCTTGAATTAGCCTTCAAGAATGCAGAGACCACCTCATGATCGCAATAGCTAATAAGATTAACCTTTACAAACGTAACCAAGGTCATCATGATTGAGTTAGTCGTTCAACTTGGTCTTCGTAAATGCATCCAAGGGCCTCACAAATGCGAAGTTTATTTTTGGCCTAAACTAGCTGAAGCTTGTTCCAGCAAACTTGGCATTTGCCAAATCTTTTATCGAACCTACTAGATTCATTCAAAATCCCTTGAATGCAAATAACTATGCTACCCTAACAAATTTGACTTTCTTGACTCAACGACATTATTAAAGTTTCCATCTGAGGTCATTTTGATTAAATATAGGTCCCACACTCAATGGACATTATAATTAAAATCCACCTAATAGCCCAAATTGAGTCTGAAAGCCTTAGAACCTAAACCAAAGACCCCCCCTAGACGAAAATCAACCTTGTAGATCTAACAAAACCGTCAGAATTGGCATAGGAGGCTGTTAACACAAAGTTTAAGCCTGATACCTGATTATCAACAACAAAAACTTCAAAATAAAGGATTGGCTCAAAAAATCAAATGAACTATCCAACATAGAACTTCTAGATCTAGCAAGTCAAAAAAGACTTAGGACAACTATAAAAAAGCTTTAAGTGATGAATAGTGTAGAAATGCAAAAAATAACCTTGAGGGTCATTATAATATCGACTATCAAAAAGACTTTCCTATGCAAAAGTAAAGAATCAAGGTGTAGCTGAAGGCTCAAACAGGTGTGGATACTAGGACTGGATATCACTCTCGATCTCCCAGGTGGTCACCTCAATTATTCGGTGTGTCCGTTGAACCTTAACCACCAAAATCTCTCTAGTGTGCTACGGCCTGACATCCATGGCCAATATGAGAACTGACTCCTCTATGAAGTTCAACCTCTCATCCAACTATACCAATTACTATCAAAGCATGTGAGACATATATAGGATATAACTACGCACCATAGAGACATAGAAAACTGGTGAACAGTTGCAAAGTTTGGAGGCAAGGCCAACTCGTAAGCTACCTCTTCAATTATTAAAAGTATCTTAAATAGCCCAATATACCTTGGGATGAGCTTGTCCCTCTTCTCAAACCTCAACATGCCTTTCATGGGCTACACTTATAGGAAAACCCATCACCAACTACAAACCTCAAGGCACAAAGTTTACGATCAGCATAACTCTTCTATTTACTCTGAGTTGCCCTTAACTTATCTTGAATCACCCAGACTCTATCCAATAACTAATAAAGCAAGTTGGTATGGCTGGGCCTAACCTCGAAGGTCTCAAATCATCCTATATGATATCACCAATTCCTACCCTATAATGCCTCAAATAGTATCATCTCAATGCTCAAATTGTAGTTATTATTATAAGCAAACTCCGCTAAGGTTAAGTGTTGATTCCACTAACCTACAAAGTCCATAACACAAGTGGGGAGCATATACTCAAAAACATGAATAGTCAGCTCTAATTACCCATTGGTCTGAGGGTGAAAAGATGTACTGTGGTTAACCCAACTATCTAACTCCTTTTAAAAAGTCCTCCAGAAGCTAGAATTGTGTTTCTTTCTAAAATAATAGACATAGGTAATCTATGCAGGAAAAATATCTCTCGAACATAGATATAGTGAACATCACAAAAATGAAAGACATTTGAATAGGAAGAAAATATGTCAGTTTGGTCAACTAATTTACAGTGCCTAAATTTCTTTGAAACCATGTAAAGTGTGAGGCAACCCACTAACAAAGTCGATGGTGATTCTCTCCCACTTCTACTCTAGAATAGGTAGCCTCTGAATCAGGCCATTAGGTCTTTAATGCTCGGATTACAATCTAACAACATAGACAACACACTACAAAGTCTATTACATCTCTCTTTATGCCACTCCACCAGTAATGCTGCCTTAAATCTCTATATATTTTAGTCATACCAGGGTGAATATAATATTGAAGCTGTCAACCTCTTGCAGTATCAGTTAAGTCAAGTCTCCAACCCTCAAAATACAAATATAGTCATCATATCTGAGAATACTCTATGAATCTAAGGTGTCCCTCCTAGACTCACCCCTCAACCTGATCACAAATGCCACAAAGCTTACTATACTCAAACTGGTGACTCTGTATATTCTTAAGCAAGGTAAACCTAGCCTTACAATTATCAAGGATCCTCCTGGAGTCTAAAATATCAATAAAATCATCAAGTTGGATAAGGACTGAACATCCCAAGATAATGGTTGCTTTAAACTGAAATAAAGGCCAAGCTACCCATTCTTACCGCCTTTTGTAATAAGGCATATGCTGTCGCATTCACCTTCTCTGGTGATATAGAATAGAGATGCCAGAGACCTTTAACAACTCGATCCATCTGTGTTGTCTAGAATTAAGGTCTCGCTATGTCATAATGTTTTGAAGATAGTCAGAATAAATCTCACAATAAATTCCATACAGTTAATGCCTCTAAATCATAAACTAACTCTGCCAGCTCTAAATAATACGTGGGGTATTATGCCCGTGCACCTTCAATTGCCTCGATGCATAAGCAATAACTTGACCCTACTACATCAAAGCACATTCTAAACCAAAACTAAAAGCATCACAATATATGGTAAATCCTTAGCCCGTAACAAGAAGAGTCAAAATAGGAGCTAAAATGAACAATTCTTAAGCTTTAAAAAGCTAAACTCACACTCCCTGGACCATTGAAGAGGAACTTTTTTTCTAGTCAACCTAGTCATTGGTGCAGTAATAGTAGCAAAACCTTCAATTAAACACTTGTTGTAACCAACCAAACTAATAAAGCTATGAAATATGGCTGGAGATTTAGGTCTGGCCCAAACCTGAATAGCCTCAGCTTTTGCTGGATCCACCATAATCCAATCCTTAGACATCACGTGTCTTAGGAACGTAATGTACTCAATCCAAAACTCTTTCTTTAAGAATTTAACATAAATCCTATTATCTCTCAATCTCTGGAGCACAATCCTGGAATGCTGCTCATGCTCCTCCCTACTCCTTGAATACATAAGGATCACATTAATGAAAATAATTAAAAAAATGAGTCTAAATAGGGTCAAAACACTTGGTTCATTAAATCTATGAATGTGGCTAGGAAATTGGTTAATCCAAAAGATAACACCAAAAACATAAAATAACCATAATGAGTCTTGAAAGTTATCATAGGGATGTCCTCTGCCCGGATCCTCAATTGTTGGTAATCGATTCTCAAGTGAATCTTATAGAACATTGCCACTCCCTAAAAATGGTCAAACAAGTCATTAATATGAAGCATAGGGTACCTATTCTTCATTGTCATTATTAAACTGCTTGTAGTCACTACACTTAAGCATATAACCATTTTTTTTCATAAACAAAATAGGAGCACTCCAAGTTGATACACTCGGACTTATAAAACCCTTATCTAGAAGATCCTAAAGTTAGGAATTCAAGTCCTTAAGTTTAGCAGGATCCATGCAATAAGGTGCTATAGGAAGGGTGCCCAGCTCAGGAGGAAAGATAAATAGGTCAGTAGGAAAAACATCAAAAAAATCATGGACTATAGAGATGTAACTAAGCAAAGGACTCTATGCACTAAAATAACAAATCTAAGTATGATATGACTTACAACTTATCAATATGAGTCTTCTTGCCAGAACAAAAGAAATAATCCCTATCGGTGTATGGCTAATAGAAACCTGCCATATAATTAAAGGTATGACAGGCAGGACGAAGGTAACGGTCTTGGCAATATAATCCAAGACTGCATGGTAAAGGGATAACTGGTTCGTAATTATATCAAAGTCCAACATATCTAGCATAATAAAATTAGATTGAGTATCAAACTCTCGAATGGTAAGTACACTTGATCTATATACTCGATCCACTACTAAGAAATCACCCACAAGAGTAGATACTCATAATGGAATAGATAAAGACTCCCAAAATAACTTTAAACATAGTGCATAGACAGATATAACTAAGTGGATCTCAAATCAAATAAATCAATAGTTGGCTATTGACACAATGAAATTGTACAAGTAATAACAATATCTGAAGACTCTACCTCCAGTGTTCAAGGTACAATAGACAAATAAAGCAGACCATAATATGGTTGGGTTCTTGACCGACCACTTTCCTTATCTGCTTAAGGACCTCCTCGAGAACCTTAGGGACTATCCCTAAGACCCTGCATGCTACTTATAGCTAGAGGTGGCACTGCCCTAATCGGTTGAACACATCATTGTAGACAAAACTGCCCTACGATAGGGATACTCTCTAGATAATGGTCAAATTTCCTGTGATCATAGTATGTCATAACAATTTACTTTGACCAAAATATCTAGATGACCCGAAATAGCCACCTCGGCTAAAAAACCTAAAATGTGCGCCTCTCAAAGATAAATTGCTACTTTGCCCCTGTAATCACTCTAGATGGGCTGACCCACGTCAATAACCTAAAGTACATCATGAACGAGTCTACTAGAATGGCCTAATGCTTATAAGAATGACACAGAGGGTACCTAATCTAAGAACCCCTACCTTTGAATGGTGAGCCACTGTGGCTCCCACTGAAACTATCCTGGTGACATGGCCTCCCTTGGGCTTTACAAAGCATTTCCTCTATAGTCTAGGCATAATTGGACACCTCATAAAAAGACCTACCAGATTTAACTAAATTATGAGTTTATATATGAAGAGAAAGTCATATATCTCTAACAAAAGCACCAAACCCGCTCACTCTTAGTTGGTAAGATAACAGTAACATATTTGACCAACTCATAGAACCATGCCTCATACTCTAGAATGATCATAAAACCATAATCCAATCTAGAGAATTAATATCTTAAATGCTCTCAAAGGCTGTGAGGCTTATACTTACCTAAGAATACCTCAAAGAACTGAGTCCATATTAATGGAGGAGATCTAACTGGTCTGGAATCAAGATAAGCTATCACTTATGTCTAGCTTCTAAGTCCTACTAAGAAGAAGTATAGTTAACCCAACAAGTCTCAACTAGGCCAAAATTATGGATCCTATCATTAAAAGAAATCAATAACTCAAATAAATCTTCACCTAGTTTATCTTAGGCGTATTTATACACCTAAGTGTCATTATCTATTTTCATTTATCTTAGTTATGAGGACTTTTTGATGTTTTTAATAAGTTATTAAGGGTGTAATTGCTTATTTATGTGTTAAGTTTCATTTTTAGAGTGCTTATGGTGCATTTGAAACAAGTTATGAATCAAAATGATCATATAGTTTAGACAAAAAAACTAGTTGTGATAACTTTAGCTATGCTTAGTTCTAGTGTACTTTGATGAACTTTATTGTGTTGTTTGAACTAATGCATATTATTTGATGTTTAGGAGACCATGTTAGGTGTTTTGAAAGATAGTTTAATACTACAAACAAGTCCTATGAAGTGGGAAAACAAGGAACAAACGTACACCGAGATAGGTGCTTAAAAAGAGTGAATTCTCCCCTTTGTGGGAGTGCCTTGCGCCGTACCCCCAAATTTAGCTATAGGGTATGTGATGCAAAAATAGGGAGACCGTTCAGTGTTTTGTCCTTGCTTTGAGTTGTCTCCACACCCCAAAAGCTTGTCCTTTGTCCTTTCAATGTGAGGCAATTCCCAAGGCATCCAAAAGTTGATTTTTAAGCATTTTAAGTGATGGGCAATGTTGTTAATGCATATATTTTGTGTTGGGATACCCATGGACGACCTAAAACACTATAAAAGAATCACTTAGTTACACTTTCATCCCATATTTGGATCAATACATGAATTGGGAAGGAGATAAGGCATTTATGGGCTCAACTTATGGTTCTTTGTTCTTTAACTTTACTTTCATATAATTTTACCTTATGAATTCATCTATGGTGATTCTTTAAAATAGTATGAGTGGATAAACACCCTCATTCTAGGGTTGAGTATACAAACATGAATACTTAAAATTCAATCAAGTTTGTTTAAAGTTGATTATAATATTTGGTTGTTCAAATATTCTTGTTATTACTATTCTATTGACTCATGACCTTTAGAATACATTTATATTTCTATTATAATCCCGAGAAGAGGAACATTAGATTATAAAATGGAACATATGGAGTGGGTTGTTATTCATTAAATGAATAAAAGATAGGATAATTTGAAATAGGTTATGAGTCAAAATTGTGTAGCTTTGTTAGATTGTTCAAATTGCCTCGACCCTAGATTTCTCCAAATCATTGCTTCTAACACTTATTATTCTTGTTATTGTTTTTGTTACTTTTAAATTCTCATATATTAGACATTATTGGTTATAACTTGCACTTATTTAATATTATTAGTAACACTAGAATTGAATTTCTTTCTAAAATCCAAGTCCTTGAGGGATCGATATTTGTCTCATAAGGGGCATTGTATTACTTACATGTACATTTGAGTTTGTGGTAGGAAGAAAATGTTTTTGGTTACATTGTCAGGGACTTTAAAATTGACAACCTTTTGATTTATAGTTTTGCTATTTTTGTTTGATAAGTGCTAACAACCAAGTTTTAGCTACTAAACTTGCAAGTATAGGTCTTAATCTCAAGTAAGATGGCAAAGGAAAGGGATTTTATTGAACCATATCCCAACCTGAGTGACACTTGCATCAATTAACATGAGAAGCAACACTTCTCTATCCCATCCTACAAGTTTAATAAGGAGAAGCCAATCCTACAGTCAAGCTTGAAGAAACCTAGCCCGCAGAACAGTACACGAAGTGGTAATCCCACTCGCAACTACTGTCACCTCCAACATCTACAGACCGAAGCCTGGGGGTAGATTTGATCTAAATAAGAATATGGTACAATTGTTTCATAGTAGTGGGAAGTTCATGGGCCTATCACATGAGGATTCACAGGTTCATATACAGAAGTTTTTGGAGATCAATGATACTTTTATTCCTACTAAAGTCTCCATAGATTGTGTAAGACTCACTCTTTTACCCTTTTCACTACTAAGGGAAGAAAAGAAATAGTTAAAGGCATAACCTTCAAACATCATTACAACCTGGGAAAACTTGGCAAAAAAGTTCCTTATCTGATTTTTCCTTTTGGAAAAACTGCAAGGTAGTGGAGTGAGTTCCTGAGTTACAAAAAAAAGAGCCAAATGAAAATCTTTATCATGAATGGAATAGATTCAAGCCTCTTCTCAGGGATTGTCCCCATCACTAACAAACCAATAAGGTGTTAGCTCATACTTTTGTTTAAGCTTTTGACCATAAAACAAAATTTTTCCTAGATTCAGCTGCAAGTAGTCAAGGTTTGGAGAAAATATATGATGAGATATATACTCTCATGAATCAAAATGCACAAGGTAATCCTGATGGCATAGTGATATTTCCAAAGGCATGGTGAAGAAGCTTGCAATTATGATAGAGGTGGATAGTGTCTCATCATTGGCTGCTTAGTTGGCCTCTTTTTAGAACCAAATAATGACACAGTTTAGAAAGTTAAGTGTGAATCAACTTCAAGCTCAAGTAAATACAGCTTAGTAGGCCTAGACTTGGTGTGAGATTTTTGGAAATAATGGGCACTCTATAGTCTTTTGGAGAAAATTTGGAGTTGGTTAATTTGTGGGCAATGCATAAAAGGGAAATCAAAAATATAGTAATACCTATAATTGCAATTGGCAGATTCAGCGAAATTACTCATAGGGCAATAATCAGTCTCAAACTCAACAGTGGAGCATTCAAAATAATATTCAGGCTAGTAATATAGAAGAAACTTTGAAAAAGATCCTATCCAACCAAGAACAAATGGCTATAGATATCAAAAATTAGAATATAGCTTAGAAGAATTTAGAGACACAGTTGGGCAGTTACTTCAGGAATAAAATACAAGACCTCAAGGAGTTTTACCTTGTGATACAAAAAATTTGAAGCAAGTGATGGAAATTGCCTTAAGGAGTGGTAGAGACCTCATTTACAGGTCTCCAAAGAAAAATCATAAGGTACAAGCAGATTTGGTCCTATAAAAAGTAGATGAGAAGAAAGTTGTATCCAAAAATGCTAAAAATTTGGCAAAGTCTAAGTACTCAAAAGAAAAGGCAGTTGAGCAAACTCCAGAGAGACCACCATCATCATTTCCTTAGAAGATTTAAAAGGCTAAAGAGGTTGTATTTTTAAGAAGTTCTTTGACACATTCATAGAACTTCACATTAATATTCCTTTTGATAGATGTTTTGTAGGAAGTGCCTAAGTATGTTAAGCACTTGAAGTATGTGGTGAATAGTAATATAAAGTTGGGTGACATTGAGATGGTAGCACATATTGTGGAGTACAGTTTAGTAGTGATAAGCAAGATGCCCAAGAAGCTCAAGGACCCTGGGAGTTTCATCTTCTCCATACAAATTAGTAATAATGGTGTAGTCCACTCTTTGAGTGATTTAGGGTAAAGTATCAAACTTGATGCTGCTTTCAGTGTTTATCACTCTGGGCTTAGGAAAATCGAGGCTATGTTCTATTGTGCTCTAAATGGAAGACAGAATAAAAGTGGTTCCCAAAGTAATCATAGTGGATGTTCTTATTAGGGCCAGTACGTTTATTATTTCTACTAATTTTATTGTTCTTGACTATGATGTATATGATAGGGTGGTAATCATATTAGGACGTCCATTCTTGGCAACTAGAGAAGCACTAATAGATGTGAGAGAGGGATTTCTCATAATGAGATTGAATGATGAAAAATGGTCTTCATAGTGTATAAAGCACACAATACACCTTCATACTACAAATATTTATGTATGATCATAGTTATATAAGAAAATAAGTATGGGGTGGAGGAGATTAAAAATCCAATGACCTCTTCAGACACTCTCACTGAGCTATCTACATCAATAATTAAGCTTTAAATTGGGAAATATGGAGAGGAACCTAAAAAGGTATGTGTGTAAAAAGTTGAATACCTTGAGTGTAAGAATTCAAAAGTTTAAAAAAGAATAATAATATGGAATACGAGTAGGAGAAAGAGGATAAAATAATATGGTTGAGAGTTGTGATATGAGTCATACCGCGATAATAAATTAGGCACTGCTTGGGAGGCAACCCACATTAAAGTAGGTATTTTATTTAATAGTTTTTCTTTATATAACCTTTATTTTGTTATATTTGAGTCAACAAGTTCAAGGGAAGTCTGAGTACTAGGTATCTGATCTAAGGATCATGGAACAGACTGAGTATGGGGTCCTCCGGACCTCTTTGGTGATCATAATGCAACTAGCTAGGCCTAGAGGCCTCAAATAGTATTTCTATCCTTATTTTTAGTTTATACTTTAGGGACAAAGTGTGATTTTCAGTGTGGGTTGGGGAATCTTCCAATTATATAGTAAGTGTTTCTATAGAATTTTTATTTTTAATTATTTTCTAGTTTTTGGCTAAATTTAAAACAATTACAAAATTTTTTTAGCTTTCTTTATTTTTAGTTTTTGTTGGTTTATAATTAGTAAAAACACACTTTACCTATCCCTTGATTTTTTAGTTCTTTTTTGAGGAGGCGCTCTTTGAACCCAGTATCCCTTTTTTATTTTTAGGAGTAATTTTAAATTTTTTTATTAGGAAATAATTAGATGTTATTTCTAAATTCTATACATGATTACATGATGCAAGTTGGTTTTGAAGGTGAAATCATGTATAGTTAGTTGACTGACTATTCTTTTGAGACACCAAGGCTCATTTATATGACTCTTGTGTGATGTTGTCTTAATTTTGAATTTATGTTATTTCTTCGTTGAGAGCCTATAGAGATCCCTCTTGATTTGAGCATGTTCCAAGTGTGAGTAAGGTATTTTGTTATATTCCATATTTGCATTATAATGTCTAGAACTTGCTGGTGTGTGTGTATATTTGCATAGTGATATCTAGAACTTGTTGGTGTGTGTGAAAAGAGAAACAAAGAGTGTTGGATTAAGAAGATAATATAGGCATTTATTTTATATCCATGTTTATACCCTCTTTATCTACCATTATTGTATGATATTTGTTAGCCTCATTTATCCTTTAAAGTATGCTTTGGTAGCCTATGTAGCTTATTTCTTTTCTTTTGATTGACTATAATTTAACCCAAAGATCTTAAGCATTTTAGTTGAAATATTGAGATGTTAAAGAGTGTAGAATTTAAGAAAGGAAAAGTGAAAATGAAGCCCCAAAATACTAGCTATTGGTGTGTTAAAAATAGTTCATGTGTTGTGGGTGGGAGGAATATAATGAAAATAAAAATTCAACAAAAGTGAATCATGTGTTGATAGAAAATACTCCCTACTAAAGATGTGTGAACTAGCTTAACGAGATGGGGCAAAACAAAAGAGAGGAAGGAAGGTAAAAGTGGTAGAAAAGTTGGTTGGTCAGAGAGGAGTCTAATGTAGTGTGATGTATTAAAGCTCTTAGGGAACATAGTCACTATTACCAACCAGAATAGATCCTACCGTTCTTTAGCCTATGTTACAACCTATAAAGTCCTACTTGATATTGAACCTCAATATTTTGGTATTAGTGGAGTATTACACTAAGTACAAGGTTTTTATTCATCTTATGTGACATGTGAATTCTTTGCGAGAGTGGGGGAAATTTGATTTTTACACCAATTCTTGTGATCAATTGCATATGAGTGAATATGGGTGACTCTCTTATGGTAAGGTCTAATATTAAATGATGGTTAGGTGATTTGTAGGATCTCTTTGTTGAGTAATATGCATGAGTTTCCCCCAACTTAGTAGATTTGATTCTTTAGGTTAAGAAGTTTTGAAGTAGTGTTTATGAGTTTTTCAATGCCAATATGACATGCTTAAAGTGGAACTTTCTATGCATATAGTCATTGTAGTTCTACCTTTAGTGTCTTAGTTATAGTAGTGATGTTAGATTTTCCCTTGATTGTGCTTAATGTATAGAATTTTCCAAGAATGAACAAGGCTTTATGTGTGAGGTGATGATCTCAGATGTATTTATACACCTAAGTGTCATTATCTATGCGTATTTAGCTTAGTTTTGAGGACTTCTTGATGTTCTTAATAGGGTATTAAGAGTTTATTTGTGTATTTAGCATTGAGTTTTTTTTTTGGAGTGATTATGGTGCATTTTAAACAATTTAAGAATCAAAATGATTCAATAGAGTTTAGACGAGAAAACTAGTTATGCTAGCTTGAGCTATGCTTGATTCTAGTGTACTTTGATGAACTCTATTGTGTTGTATGAACTAATGATTGTTATTTGATGTTGAATAAGACCATTTAGGTGTTTTTAAAGATAATTAAATCTTACAAACAAGTCCTAAGATCTGGGAAAATAAGGAGCAATCGTACGCTAAGATAGGAGCTTAAACAGAGTGAATCCTCCTCTTTGTGGGGGTGCCTTGCGCCGCACCCCAAAATCTGGATATGGGGTGTGTTCCACACCCCTATCCAAACCTTAAATTCATTATTCTTTTTTTTGTTGGGCTCCACAACCCCAAAGATTGTCCTTTGGCATTGTAACATGAGGCAACTCTTGGGGCGTCCAAACTTGATTTTTAAGCATTTTAAGTGAGGGGCAATGTTATCAATGCAAATATTTCGTGTTGGGGTACCCATGGAATACCTTAAACACTATAAAAGGATAACTTATTCAAAATTTCATCCCATATTTGGATCAATATAAAAATTCAAGAGAAGACAAGTCATCAAGGGGATCAAATTAGGGTTCTTTGTTCATTAACTTTACTTTCTTATAGTTTTACCTTATGAACTCATATATAGTGGTTCTTTGTGAGACAATGATTTTATATACACCCTAATTCTATTTTTGAGGATACTTACATGAATACTTAGTATACAATCAAGTTGTTTAATTGTTGATTATCATATTTGATTGTTCATATGTTCATGTTATTACTATTCTACTAATTCGCGACCTTTAGAATACATTTATATTTCTATTGTGAGCCTGAAAGAAGAAACATTATACTAGAACGTGTGAAATATGGAGTGGGTTCTTATTCTTTAAATGAATTAAAAATAGGATTCACGATTTGGATAGGAATATACCTAATTCACCCCAATTAGTTCAAATACGAGATTACATACAAATGTATTTGAATTGATTCTCACATCCCCGCTATATGATGTAGTTATGGGGCCAATTTAGATAGATTATTAGAGGCTTGTAAGACTGTAATCATGTTATTAACCTCGTGAATCAACAACCATTATAGTTAAATTAACCAACCAAAATTTGTAGCATTTTAGGATTATTAAAATTGCCTCGACCCTTGATTTCTCCAAATCATTGTTTCAAATACTTGATATTCTCATTATTGTTTATTGTTACTTTTAAATTCTCAAATATTAGTCTTTCTTGTTTACAACTCGCACTTCTTTAATCTTATTAGTAATGATAGAATTGGATTGCTTGCTAAAAATCAAGTCCCTGAGGGATTGACATTCGGCTCAAAAGGGCCATCGTATTGCTTGCACCGCCATATACAATTGCATGTGCGTTAAGATGCAACACCGATGCCCCTGCAAATATATGTGCAGTCAATATCAGGAATCTTCCCAACATCTTTTGTTCCTCAACAAACATAGCTGGTTGGGAGGCTACCGACTGACAAACTACCAATGTGGGAGGAACCTCAACTCTTGGAACCGTAATTATATGTTGAACCCTTACATCTGTACCACTCTGATATATAGACTGAGCACTATTAGATCGTGCAAAACAAACCAAACCTATTGATTGAACCAAGGTATTTGTGAGCAGTGAGAAAGAAATAAAACCCAGTGGAGCTTGGGCTGCCTTCTGTCCTATCAATGGATGGGGTGGAGGAACCTCGGGCGTGGAAGAAATAACAAAAATTTGGGCAGGCTCCTTATTCATAACCCTAGCTAGGGATGCATCTTTTTTCTAGCCTCTACCCCTATCTCAACCACAACCTCTAGCAAGAGCCTTAGTCACAGACTCAGGGTCCTCATCTGCAGTCGTTGCAACTAGCATCCTGACCCTCTGCAAAAGGATGAAAATATTGTGAATTTTAGGAACCAACATAGACTCAATGCACGAAGTGAATGAACAAAGTGAAGTTCACCTAAGAATCACCTATACCTATAACGACCTGAGACTACCCCTAGTTCTAACACGGTGCTCAGAGCCACAAGTGACCCCAAGCTAACTCATGGCTTGGAAAAACACTAAGAATACTGAAGAAAATGATGAGATATTTAGCGGAAACTAACCAAATATGACATGATCACAATAAAAGAAAAATCAATACTGGATTCTAAAATTGAGACTATCTAACATAATCAACATACTGAAAATATAACTATTTCTTTGAAAGCCTCTAAATCATATGCGTTGTTGGGACAAGTCCCCACTAACTCCAAATAACTAAAACTAGAATAATACTGAAAAAGAAATGTTGATTCCTGACCCTCAAATGATGAGGACTCACCAAACATTATTGCTGATATGGTACAAAATTGTACTAAGGATAATTTAGATGTTGAACGTTAGAACCTATATTAAAAGACAATATAGCACCAAAGAGAGTATGCAATAAGTACTTTGAATATACTAAGTATGTGAGATGGGAAATAAATGATATCGGCTGCATAAGTTGTATGTGACATGGTAAACTAATGAAAGACCAATTAATAAAAATATATGGTATGATAAGTTAAACAGTTAGATACCAGGTCATACAAGTATCTAAATCTAAACTATGAACTTTGAACTTTGGGAGCTACTATTAAGTTAACTGGGGTCTAACCTATAACCCCAGTTGGATGGGTGTTTAGTACCGTACCAAGGGTATTAACACTGATGGAAGTAGATCCACTAAACTGATGTCCAAAAGGACTAAGGTATCAAGCCTGGCCTGATAGGTGACTCTTTAGAACCTATGGTGACACCATAGTTCTAGGACTTACAGACTTGGAACCTATGGTGACACCATAGTTCTAGGACTTACAGACTTCTACCAAAGGTCAGCCTAACTGACCGGTGAGCCTTTTTCCCGACGTCCGCTCAGTACTTTGTACTACACCCAACTGAATGACACTAGTAACTAAAAATTCTCAATAATAGTAATATTCTAAAAAGTGAAAATAAGTGCATTATCCAAAAGTATTCAATAACATGTAAGTTGGAGGATTTAACACTCATAAGTGTATGCATGAAATCCTAGGTCATCGTGTGTTGATAAACCACCATCTCTGAGAATGCAACTAATAATAGCAATACTACAATTTGAACGTAATAAGAAATTTTATAACTCAAGCCTAGAGTCAAGAATTTATCAAAATAATGAGATTTCATAGTCATGAGTATGGAGAGATGATCAAATTTATAGGAAAACATATATTCATGGTTTTTTCAAAGCAAGAAACTAAAAACTAAAAGAATTTACACTTTTCATAGAAACCCAAACTTGAAGGTGAATTAAATTTGAGAAGTCTTTGGATTTAATAGGCAAAGGGACCCATTTATTAAATCCAATATACCTGAGGTTGAAAACCTTAATGACACCTGTTGAAGAAGAAAAATTGCCCCTTCTCTCTAAAATTTCTAAATGTCTAGTAGATTATGAGGAATAGGAGACTTGGGGGTGTCTTAGAATTATTATTCAGCCCTAGGATAGCTTAAACGACCTAGTTTTAGGGTTAAAAAAGTGGGAAAGGACCAAACAACCCTTTTAAAATCATGTAAAAAATTATAGAATTGGTCCGATGAACTTTATGATGACTTATTGGGTTTGGGGTTAAGTTGTGGTTTGAGTCCTTATCTAGGACTAGTCTCGCGACCCAAACTAGGGCCTGGCCGTGATGGGTATCTCAAGTCTATCGGGGACCGAAGATCACCCCCTTGCACCTAACTAACCAAACACAATATCCGTAATGTCGGATGAATTCAGATCATATGACAAGATAACATAAGGATAAGCTTAAAGGTATTTAAAACATAACTATAATACATCAACTAAAAACCATCCAAATAACCTATCAACAACACCCAGGCCCATAGTAATTCAACAAATCCTTCTAAATAAAGGAGCAAAACTGATTACTAATGAAGTGTCAGGACATGCCTCCGACTATAGCCAAATCAAGTATAAATGATCTAAGACATAAGAGACTGAAACATGAAATGTAGACTTCCGGTGTATGAAAGCTCATCACTTCAATGTCAACTCACGAACTAACCCCAAATCTGAATCACTGTGCAGGAGTGGTAGAAGTACAGTCAATTCTTGCATCGTGTGGGGATACAACATCTGAAGATGGTTAGCGAGGTGAATTCTAGTATGTAACTCAGGGATAAGGATAACATAATTCCATGATCAATAGTTTCAAACTCCTTCAAAATCCAATACACATAATCAAATGCATATATATGTATATATATCACATGCCGGGATAGGAAACACGGCTTAACGTGTACATTACAACTTTAGCCTAGATTGTGTAGCACAACCATTATATAATATTCCCCACGGGATATATAGGCCCCAACTCTCACCCCTTGGATGAGCCCAGTGCGTGTAGCCGTATAAACCAGAGAAAGATCATATATATACGCACGGGGAACTAGAACCTCCCAATCATTTACTAAGGTGGCTTAATCACTCGATTATGAAATATGATATGGGGAATTCAAACCCTACAATCATAATAATATCAATAAGGTGGACTTAAAAAACCTGGTCACAAGCAAGGGGACTTTGTAACACCCCATACTTTTACCTAGCTTAAATTCATCCCAAAAATGTCAAAGACTTAGTTTAAAGATGAATACACTTTTAACATCTGGAATTTTCAAAATTTTAACTTTTCATTGAGTAGGAAATTCAATTAGCTTTCCACGATATAAAAGTTTCCTAAATTCGATAACCGAATAAGAAGTTATGGCGATTTTATGTTTCAGTCGTTAAACATCATCGCTCTGGACAGTACTGCATCGTGGAGTGTGTCAAAATAACAAATGTCAATTTTTAGTGTTTCTCCATGATATTAGCGCATTGTGCCATAGACCCAATTCACAAATGCCAATTTTTAGTGTACCAACGTGATTCCATCGTGTCGTGGTGCACTTCCAGTTCACAAACTAAGTGGTAATGCGATACCACCCGTTGCGCCACTAAGAAATTTCCTAGTTGTCCTTTTTACAGTGACACAACATGATAGCACCGCATCACGCCAAGGGCCCAGATCAGAATTTTTCAGTTAATTTCCAGTTTTAAATTCTGTGCTTTTAAATCATTATAGGGGTATTTGAGTCTTTTTCCACGGCCCTAGCCAGCCTTTCAAACAAAAATTAACCCTAGTAAACCTTGTTACTTCATTATTCATCAAATTTTTTCCCAAATTAAATCATTCTCTCTCAAGAGACAAAAACCCTAATTCAAGAATCAAGGTTAGTCCTCAAGAATTTCTCCAATATCCATCAAGAACTCTTCTTCTCAGGTATGTTAGATGTTCATCTATGGATCCTTACCTTCCATGGAGCTCAAGAATCCTTTTTCAAAATACAAGATTTATGATTCATGATTTCCATGTTTGAATTATATTGAATTCGTGTTCATGATGTTTTTTGAGCTTTAATCCATGATTTAGATTTTGAGTTCCAAGAATTGATTCTAGTATGTGTTGAATTACATAGTATTCATGATAAACCCTTCAATTTGCAAGTTGATTATTGTAGCCATGTTAACCCTAAGTGTTTATGATTTAATGAACCAAGTATGCTTCGTATGTGTTTGATAAATTATCTATGAGAATGAAATAATGCCATTATAGCATGCTAAGATGTATTCTCCATTCATGTACAAGTTAATGTATTACAAGTGTTTGATGGAATGCCTCTATGAATGAATTATAATGAAGTAAACATTGTTATGTTATTCAAGATTATGTTTTTCTTTACTTTTCATGCTATCGAGTCTTGGGGGTATTTAATACACGACAACTTAGCTATTTATTTCGATCCAATGTTAGTTATGAATAGTATCAGTCATGTCACGATCAGTAGTACTCTCAGTCCATTACATAACTAAGTAGAATTCAGTCAGCTATAGATCTTAGGAAAAACTCAGTAATCTTAGTGAATTCAGTCCAGTATAACACTTCATTATCTTTTAGTTGGGAGTAGGATTCAGCACTGAGTGAGCCCAAGGATGAGGGATCACCTGAAAGTAGAGGATGTGATCCGTAGAAGCAATCCTTGCATTCCAGAACTACGTAGCCAGCATAGGTTAAGACATACAACCTGCCAGTTAAGGGATGATGAGGTGATCTACCTGGTAGTAGGGGGTACCACTGTTCTCATTTAGGAAACCTTCCAGTAGAGGGTTACTCTTTAGCTTGTCTTTACCCGTGGCACGGTACTGACACCTTTTCAATTAGGGTTACAGATTGGACCCCAACTTAGTTATCTTATCTTATTTGGGGCATGTCGATTACATTATTACCTCCTATAGTTTCAATTTCGATCTCAGTCTTCAGAATAGAACTCAGTTCAGTTCTACAGAATCAAGACTATCAGATACAGTCACCCAGTTATCAGTAATTCAGATTATCAGTATATTCAATTATCAGTTATTAGATCTAATTTTAGTATACTTAGTTAAAGTATGCGCAGTATGTTCAGTAGTTATAGATCCTCCATGTATGCTAATCCAGCTTTTACATATCATTTAGTTAGTTATTGATCATGCATATAAACGCATGCATTCAGCCTTACCTCATTTAGCATACCTGTACATTCCCACGCACTGATCGCATACCCATTTCTTGCGCTATGATGTTTCATATCATAAGTACGGATTCTCAGGTTCCTGACTGCACTTAGCCAGATTCAGCCAGCATTAACAGATTTAGCAGTGAGTCCTCATCTATCGAGGATATGCTTTTATTTGAGTATATTCTTTCACTGCTAACAAAATATATCAGTCATGGGTTAGCTTGTGGTCTTTTAGGGTTATAAGCACCATGTAGCGACTAGGGGGTAGTATCGGGTCGTTATAGACTCAAACCCTCAAGCTATAACAACCCCGAACTGGCTAACGCAATTCCAAGTATCGATCACTCGTACCTCCACTTTCAGGACTCAGCGACACAACCTTCTTTTAAAGTCCAATTAAAAATATTTTTCACATATTCCCATTCACTGAACCATATTTCACATTAAGGTATTTATCGTCATACCAATTACATTTGCAAGGTATCAACAACTCAACCAAACAATTACATCACTTGGGGGAATTCCCAACACTTCAGTTCAATAATTTGTGAAAACACGAATCCATAAGGTTTAATTCAACATCACAATGCAATAGTTCAAGAATAGTTCAATTTCTATATTTCTCATAACTAAAAACTAATTTCACATTATGGGGTTGGGGTCATAACCACTTCAAAAATCATAAGTTTTGGAAAATCACTATTCTTTAGTTCATTCACCATACCCATGAATCCCCAATTTTAAAACCATATTTAAAGCATGATTAATCATAAATAAACCATAGAAAAATATTATTTAATAACAAACATTAAAACCCTTAACCCTTGTTATAAAACCAACATGAATCTCTCAAGAACAATACTTTAAAACATGTTATTTTAACAAATAAACAATGAGGGAAGAGTAACATGCCTTAAATACCCAAGATGATGGAGAGAATTTGCCCTTGGAAGCTCTAGTTGACTTACTTCTTGGAAACCCTAAGTATTGTTGCTTGAGATAGTTTTTGAGAGAGGATAGTGTTTGCTTTGATGAGTTATGGATGAAAATAAACTCTCAAAAATGTTTATAGGTTATGGTTTATGTTTAGGGTATGAGGGAAATGTACAAAATACCCTTAGTCAAAAGGCTGAAAAACAACGCCCAGTTACTATGAGTGACCTTACGACTCGTAGGGTCACCCTACGACTTAGACCGTTCAGTCGTAGACAAACCAGAACCCCCTTGGGCTCTTCACTAT
>JAPEIP010000010.1:70772997-70793405 GCA_026120095.1 Capsicum chinense
TTGGGGTCATAACCACTTCAAAAATCATAAGTTTTGGAAAATCACTATTCTTTAGTTCATTCACCATACCCATGAATCCCCAATTTTAAAACCATATTTAAAGCATGATTAATCATAAATAAACCATAGAAAAATATTATTTAATAACAAACATTAAAACCCTTAACCCTTGTTATAAAACCAACATGAATCTCTCAAGAACAATACTTTAAAACATGTTATTTTAACAAATAAACAATGAGGGAAGAGTAACATGCCTTAAATACCCAAGATGATGGAGAGAATTTGCCCTTGGAAGCTCTAGTTGACTTACTTCTTGGAAACCCTAAGTATTGTTGCTTGAGATAGTTTTTGAGAGAGGATAGTGTTTGCTTTGATGAGTTATGGATGAAAATAAACTCTCAAAAATGTTTATAGGTTATGGTTTATGTTTAGGGTATGAGGGAAATGTACAAAATACCCTTAGTCAAAAGGCTGAAAAACAACGCCCAGTTACTATGAGTGACCTTACGACTCGTAAGGTCACCCTACGACTTAGACTGTCTAGTCGTAGCCAAATTAGAACCCCATTGGGGTCTTCACTATAAACTCTACAACTGGCATCGTACGTCTCATAATGAGACACTAAAACTCATAGGGTCAAGTCGTAGTCTCAACTATTTCGATAGAGGCACTACACTTGACAACTTAAGAAATACCCTTATTACGACTCGTTAGGAGTCTATACGGCTCATTTAGTCTAGTTGTTATCAAGGCAGTGACTTAGGAAAATCCTTCTGGGCTCTTTATGACTGGGTCGTATGACCTGTAAAGACATATTACGACTCGTCGGGTTAGTAGTTGCTAGGGCAGAAATCTTAGATCAGAAAATTTCCAAGTACCAAAATCTTGGGGCATTACATACTCCCCCCTTAGGATCATTCTTCCTCAAATGATAGGACAAGGTATTTATTAGCACGATTAGACTCCAAGAGAATCACACTTACCTTTAACAAAGACAAAAAACCAAGATGTTAAGATATACACATACCTCAAGAACAATTATTAGGAACGGGAAACAAGAATGGATATTTGAATTTTATGTCCTCTCTAGATTCCCACATAGAACCTTCCTACCAAAAAATACATCTAACACCCCTTAAATATGACCACACTCTCCACTAATATTTCAACTATGAATACAACACTCCACCATTTCAATCTCTTAACTCCCTCGCAAAACATATAACTACATGACTTAAGCATTTGTTGTATCCGTCTCTCATGTCAAAGCGTAACTCAGAGTTAAAAGTGGTAGTGTAAGTCATGTGTCCATATACTTTACACCACTCCAATAGTACTACTCGATCTTATCACAACAATAAAATAACCTTAGGTATTAATCAAGGATTACTAACCACATAACACAATGGTTTGTGTATCTATCAATCGCAATATTCAAGCTTGAGTTTCTACCCCCTCTTTGTTGTTCTCCCACTCAAAACTAGAAACTTCAATCACTATAACAGTGGATTTCACCACATGTCTTCTTCTTAACTATTTCACATAACAAAGGTTCATCTTACTCTTCTATCTTTATCTATAATTTTTGCCTGAGTAGTCACCCCAAAATTTTTACAATAAAGATATCTACTCCCTCATCCAAAACATTACTACGCTTCTATATCTACTACCATCCTAACATAAGAATGGTAACTAAGGAAATAGAGTACAAGCATTAAGAATGAGGGGGTTACTTCTCAATTATGACTCCTACTTGTTGTACTTCTTAAGGGGATACTCGCGAAATAAGACATGGTACAATAGGCACGAAGTACTTTATAGCAACCACCTAGGTTATAAATAGAGGGTTGTTCCAACCTAAACATACCATAGCTCGACTCCTTAGGTCTGGGCACTGGGAGAAACACGACTTCATATATCATGGGTAATATAACATAAAGTCGAGATTTATATTCAGGGAACAAGGCAATGATTTCTGCTTGAAACCACTGTTTCTTAGAACTAGGCATAACGTAAGACATGAATGTATGGATCATGAGCGCTATGACATAGAGCTTGAATATTTGGAAGCTTAAATTTCTGAGAACCATTATTACCTTTGGTTCAGGGATTGGAGTATAGACATACACAGCATGTAGAATTCAGGCCTCAGCCATAAGCACTATTAGAATATTTATGACACTAGTAGAGTGCCCTCTCAACCAAAATAGGAAGGAATCATTAGAATAAGAGAAAATTCACGCCGACTCTCCCCTGAAGCCAACCACTAGGAGAAAATTTAAGACTAGCCCTCAATCTCTATCTCACTACATCTATAAGAACAATACCTTGCTGTAAAGGGTATCACCATTGACATGTACTAGGTACACTTGGCTCTCTTATACTTAAAACCTCATTTATCCAAATACTACTTGGGGTTCATCATAATCTTAAAAACTCCATACCCTAATACATCCAATGACTTATCCCCCAATCCATCAGTTCCAATCTGGATATCTAACTTATATATCACAACTTTCCCATTCCAGTATTCCCAAAGTCATCAACTTCATCTAATGACTCACATCCTCACGGTAAGCTATCATAACCTGTTATTATAGCCCAATTAAAACCATTAGCACATAACCAACCAACCAATTCCAGAACTTCTTTACTAAGGCATTAGGAAGTGGTATAGTCATAGATTATAACTTGTAATCAATGTCATTAGCCAACACTTAGGGGATCCCCATGTACCCTACATGATTTCCAATTAAACCAAAACCATGGACAGCAACGCCTTACCAAATCATTTAAAACTATTTAAAACTATTTAGGTTCCATAACCATATTATGCAATGCAATAGTTTTAATAAAAGTCAAACTATGTGACAACCATTCTGATAGTCATTTTAACAAACATATTAAGGGCATATAGTTTCCAAAACGAAAACCAAGAACCAATTGACCATTCCCATGAAACCACGTGTTCAATTCCACAATTTCAACATGAAAACCATAATAAAAACATGGGAAAACAATATTCATCCATTAACAACCAAAACCCCCAATGTACAATTCAAAACCAAATAATACCCATAATGAAATCATCAAAACCATTCATTAAAACATAAATTTAGTTGAACTAAAAATAAGAGAGCAGTAACATGCCTTAGATATTGAAAAAGATAGAGAAAAACCACCCTTGTAAGTGCTAAATTAATTGTATTGGAGAAACCCTAGATTTTCTTGAACCAAGAGCCTTGAGAGAGTTTTAAGAGTGTTTTGATGTTTCAAAATGTGTTATGAGAGGCTACTGTATGTTTTAAGATATGGGCTCTGAAGTTTTTTGGCATGAGAAATATCTAAAATGTCCTCAGCTTAAAAGGTTAAAAATAACATACAATATACCAGTGGTACCTACCACTCGTACCCTGGATAGAATGTTGGAATCCAATCCTGTCCAATATATGACCATAAGGACCAACTCGTATCCAATCATATGATTCATACCCATAAACTGTACCCTAGGCAGCCTACCAAGGGATTGACACACTAAAAATCATATGAGTCCATAACCTATCTCGTGCCATCATCATACGACTAGTATGATTTCCACTTGCAACTTGGATTTAATGCAACCTAGATCACACTAATTATCATACGACCAAGGGGCCCTAAACCGTATCCACATCATACAAGTAGTAAGCACAAATCGTATGATGTCTAGAATTTTCAAACTCAGAAAAATTCTATTAGCAAAAACCCCGGGTGTTTTAATTCTTCCCCACTAGGATCATTCATCCTCGAATAAGGGAACAATGCAGTACAAGTATGATTTACACCCCACCACCTCAACTCTAACCTTTAACTAAGGTAGAAAAAAAAAGATGCAAGGAAATCAATCTTTCCTTTAACTAAGTTAGAGAACAAAGATGTGATGAAGAACACATGCCTTCTGTACAAATTACCATAGTATAAAAAGGAATAGATACTTGGACTTCATGACCTCTTTCGCTTACCAATTAGCTTCTTCAACCTTATGGTTCCTCCAAAGAACCTTGACCTAAGCAACATCTTGGTCCATAACTGACAAAATTGCTGATCCAAGATCCCAACCGAGACCTCCTTATAAGACAAGAAATCTGAAATACCAATATCCTTGACATGCACACTTTGAGATAGATCACCCATACACTTTCTTAACATAAGAAACATGGAATACCAAATGATTGGAGCTCAAACTAGAGGGTAACTCCAACTCATACACAATATTTCCAACCTTCCTCAAAATTGAGTTCAAACTAACATATCAGGGATTGAGTTTCTTCTTCTTCCCAAACCACATCTCTTCCTCTATGGGAGACACCTTTAGGAACACCTTATCCTTAACCTCAAACTCTAACTCTCTTTAGCTCATATCTGCATAGGACTTTTGGCAATTTTGGGTATCTTAAGTCTATCCTAAATCATCTTCACCTTCTCCATGACTTGGTGAACCAAATCTGAACCAAACTTCTCTGCCTCACTAACCTCAAACTACCTAATAGGAGACCTACACCTCTTACCATACAACTCTTCAAATGAAGCCATCCCAATGCTAGATTGGTAGCTATTATTATAGGTAAGCTCCATAAGAGACAAGTGATCAACCCAACTACCACCATGATCCATCATGCAAGCACAAAGCATGTCTTCCAATGTCATAATAGTCCTTTCTACTGGGACATGCGACTGTGGGTGAAAATTGGTACTAAGACTAACCTTAATCCCCAATCTTTTTTGGAATAACCACTAAAAATGAGATGTAAACTGTGTACCATGATTAGAGATGATAGAAATATGTACCCCATGCTACTTTACAATCTCATGAAGATACAATCTCGCATAATCCTCAGTCAAGAAATTAGTCCTTACTGGCAAGAAGTGATCTGACTTTGTCATCCTATCCAAGATGAACCAAACAGAATCAAATTGACGATCAAGGAATGCCAGTAATGAAATCCTTATTTATCACTTCCCACTTTCACTCTGGAAACTCAATTTCTTAATACAAACCCTCGGGCCTCATGTGCTCAACTTTTACTTATGACACATCATACACTTGGCCATAAAATTAGCTACATACCTCTTCATATTGTTCTACCAATACATCTCCTTGATGTTATGATACATTTTTATTGAATCGATGTGAACAACATAGCGTGAATCATGCACCTTAACAAAGATCCTCTCTCATAAACCATCAATGTCGGGAACATATAACCTCCCTTGGTACCGTAAGGTACTATTACCCCTAATCTAGAAGTCCATCACCCCTAATCTAGAAGTCCATCACCCCTAATCAAGCCCAGATCTAACATCTACTTCTCCTTGATCTCAGCACCTAGAGATGGCAACACTACTTTCTGAACGAACATACCACCATTCTTAGAGTCAAAGAGATGAACTCCAATGCTAGCTAAATGGTGAATGTACTTCACCAACTCACACTTCTCCTTATCTACATGAGATAGACTCCCCATGGATAACCTGCTAAGAGTATCACAAACCACATTATCTTTACCTGGATGGTAGTGAAGACTTATGTTATAATCCTTGAGTAGCACAACCCATCTCATCTGCCTGAGGTTAAGATCTTTCTAAGTAAACACATATTGCAGACTTTTATGATCAGAAAAGATATCCACATGCACTCTATACAAACAGTGATGCCAAATTTTCAACACAAATACCACAGCTAATAATTCTAAATCATGAGTCAGATAATTCATCCTATGCACCTTTAACTATTTAAAGGCATAAGCTATCACCTTGACATGCTACATCAAAACACACCTAAGCCTCACACGAGGCACATCACAATAAACTACAAACCAATCAATGGCTTTAGGAAAAGTCAAAACTGGAGCCAAAGTTAGCTTATCCTTCAGCTTTTCAAAACTACCCTCACAAGCATCCAAACACAAGAACATTACTTTTTTCTAAGTCAATTTAGTCAACGAGGAAGCTATATTAAAAAAACTCTCCACAAACCTTTAGCTGTAACTACCTAAACCTAAGAAGCTTCGAATGTCAATTGGAGTCGTCAATCTAGGCCACTTTTTAAACTATTGCAACTTTCTGCAGAGCCATCATGATCTATTCACTAGAAATAATATGACCCAGAAAAGTGATAGTGTTCAACCAAAATTCACAATTTTGAACATTTGGCATACAACTATTTCTCCTTCAAGGTCTGTAATACCATACGGAGGTGATTGGCATAATCCAATTTACTCCTCAAGTACACAAAAATATCATCTATGAATAAAATGTAAAGAAGTTTAGAAACTGATGGAAGACCCTATTTATCAAATCCATAAATGTCGTTGTGGCATTGGTCAACCCAAAAATCATAACCAAAAACTCAAAATGCCCATACCGATATGGAAAGAAGTCTTAGGGATGTCCACCTCCCTAATCTAAAGCTGGTGATATCTAGATTGAAGATCAATTTTGGAGGAAAACTTAGCACCCTACAACTGAGCAAATAAGTCATCTATCCTTGGGAGAGGATACTTGTTCTTTGCCATTAGTTTATTCAACTATCAATAATCAATACACATCTAAAGGGAACCATCCTTCTTACATATGAATAACACCGGTGCACCCCCATGGGAACATACTAGAATGGATGAAACTCTTATGTAAGAGATTCTTTAGTTGCTCCTCAAGTTTCTTCAACTTAGTTGGTTCCATCCTATATAAAGGAATAAAAATTAGTCCAAAATAAGGTCAATCCCAAACTCAATCTCCTTATCCAGAGGAACACCAGAAAGGTCATCAGGGAAGACCTCAAGAAGTCCATTCACAACTGGGATAGATTACAAAAAATGACCCTTTGAGTTGGAATCTTTAACTCAGACTAGATGATAGAGATTCCCTTTGGAGATTAATATCCGATCTCTAAGATATGATATAAACCTTCCCTTAGGAGCTTGGGAACCACCATCCCACTTAATAACTGGATCATTGGGGAATTTAAATACAACCTTATGGGTCTGACAATCTAGGGAAGCATAGCAGAACTGCAACTAATCCATCGCCAATATGATATCAAAATCCACCATATCTAATTCAAACAGAACCACTATAGTTTCTTTACTACCAAAAGATACCACTCACCTCCTATAGACTCTTCGAGCAATCATAGAGTCACCTATCGAGATAGAAATAGAAAAAAGGTCTGTAACACACTCCGAATCAAATCCAAAATACACAGCCACAAATGGGGTAATATAATAAAGAGTGGACCATAGATCAAGTAAATAGTACATATCATGGGAAAAGAGTTTCAACATACCAGTCAAGACATTAGGTGATACCTCAGACTCCTAACGAGTAGTGAGAGTATAAAGACGATTCCAACCAGTACTGGAGCCAGATGGTGCACCCTTTGGTGCCGAAGCTAACAAAGATGCAACAGGAACCTTGTTTACACTAGAGGCAACCTTAACAATAGGATAATTTCTAAGTATGTGCTCGGGCTAACCACAGCCAAAGCACCTGTCCCTTTCATTATCACAGAATCCTCGATACAAGCGGCCATAAAATCTACAAAGAGGATATAATGGAGTTGACTGAGCCCTACTAGCCTGAGATTGGACACTCTGTGCCCTAAAGTTTTTGTTTCCATGGAAACACTAATTAGCTAATAGCTTTGGGTAGGGAGCACTAGCCATTGAGTAAGACCCAGAATTGCCCTACTTTTTCTTGGGCCACTTCCCACCATCCCTGCCACTCTGTTATTAACCACCATCTTGCTCAAAAAATTTGAACTTTTTTTCCCATCTCTTACTTAACTCAACCTACTTCTTCTACTCTTTTTCTACCTATTGTATGTACACAACCAACCTAGAGATATCTATTTCCTTGATTAACAAAGCAGCTTTACTTTTAAGGATTAACCCACGAGACAGTCTCAAAGCAAACTTTCTCATTTGGACCTTCATGCTAGAAACCATCTCTAGAGCTTACCAAGATAATTGCTGAAACTTCAAGGCATACTCTTTGACTGATATCTTACCCTACTTTAGATTAACATACTCATCTACCTTAGACTCTCTTAACTCCTGAGAAAACAAGCGATCCAATAAAGCATTAGAGAATACTCCCATAGTGATGACTCAACATTGTCACCTTTGCCTGATCCCATTTCTCATACCACTAGTATGCCATATCTTTCAATTGATAGGCGAAAAACTCCAGCCCTTCATATTTATGGGATGCCTAACACAAAAAATTTTCACCAGCTCATCCCAAAAACCTTGATGATCCTCCTCAACCTTAACACCAGTAAAGGTCAGAGTATTAAACCTTATAGATTGGCCAACCCTTGTGGCCTCAAAAGATGGAGTAACAAGAATACCATATTCAAACATAGTAGCTACCAACTATTCCAACATATGGATGGACTAACAAAATTCAACATTCGTCACTTCATCTCCCAAGAA
This sequence comes from Capsicum chinense, assembly GCA_026120095.1. Classification (NCBI taxonomy): domain Eukaryota; kingdom Viridiplantae; phylum Streptophyta; class Magnoliopsida; order Solanales; family Solanaceae; genus Capsicum; species Capsicum chinense. The sequence continues at coordinate 70,781,475 of JAPEIP010000010.1, forward strand.
GTCTAAGAAGGACTAGAGGGAACCTGTGGAACTCCAGGTCAATTAGGAACTAGACCCCTAAACCGAGTATAGTTCCCATGAGTAGAGTGTGTCTTATCAATATTTCCCCAGCTAGGATAGAGGAATTTTCGTGAACTTTAGATCGTGGAGGCATGATCTAAAAATAAAACAAATGGGAGTTAGAGAAGAATTCAGGACTTAGACTCTATAGCTTAAAAACAAAACACAAGAAAGAAAAATATTCCTAAATGCCTTGTAGCCTCTTCGAGTATGGCGTGCTACACACCTTTAAAAGAGACATTACTCAACACGTCTTTATGGACTCCTAAATGACCATAAACCTAAGGCTCTAATACATATTTGAGGTAAACCAAACTAGGGCCTAGTTGTGTCAGGTGCCTCAAACCCAATCAACACTAGAGACCACCCCCAATACCCAACCATAACCATCCTATATCTGATATCAGATGAATTTTAATTATGAAACATAACAAGATGGAACAATCATAAATCAAATACATTAAAATGATGTAAGCTCTAATACCAATACTAATGCCAAGGCTGACACCAATATTGACATAACCAATGCTAATCTAAAGTAGTCTCACAAAGCCTCTATCCGAAATCAAAACAATATCTGGTCGGGACATGCCCCCAACCATAGCTAAAAATCAAAGTCTAAGAAATAACAACAGTATGTAAAGAAGTCCATATCATGAAATAGATCCTTCTAGAGTATGGAAGCTCACCACTTTAATCTGATATAAAATTATTCCCGAATCCAAGTTACTACGCAAGAGAAGTAGTATGGCTAGTTTTTTGCATCACATAAGGATACAAAACCCAAAGATGAGCTAGAAGGTAAATGCTAGCATGTACTCAAGAGTAAGGATAAAATAATGTCAATATATAAAAACAAGTAAATAACCATATACAATCACATCTATTCATATATATATATATATAAAATCTATGTCTGGGAAAGGGAACCAGGTTTAGCATGAATTTATAACCTTTAACCTGGGTTTGTGTAGCTTTACCATTATAATCCACCCACAAGCTATATGGGTCCAGTGTTACCCCCTGAACAGGCCCAAGTATGTATAGTTACACAAACTTGAGATATCACAAGGTCCGAGGATTCCCGTGTACCCTTCACCCTCTATGATACATATATACAAGTATAAACTAATGTTATTACCATGTACCCTACAAGTGTAAGGTCGTCATGACCAACCCTCGTGTCAATAAATATGAGTTTGCAGTGTTCGTCCATCGGACCCATACCTTTATAATAAGATATCACAACCTGCTATTATTGCCTAATTAAAACCATTAGCACATAACTTACCAACTAATTCCAGAAGTTATTTACCATGGCATTAGGAAGTGGTATCGTCAAATCAACTATAGCTTGCAAGCAATGTTAATAACTAACAGTTAGGCAGTTCCTACGTACCCAACATGATTTCAGTTTAAAGCAAAACCATTGACACCAAGGCCTTACCAAAATCATTTAAAACCATTTAAACCAATTTAGGTTCCATAACCATATTTGTAATGCAATAGTTTTAATAAAAGTCAAACTATGTGACAAAACTATTCTTTTAGGCATTTTAACAAACATATTAAGGGCATGTAGTTTTCAAAACCAAAACCAAGAATAATTGAGCATTCCCATGAAACTACATATTCAATTCCATAATTTTAACATGAAACCATAATAAAAAAAAATGGGAAAAAAATATTCATCCATTAACAATCAAAACCCCCATGATACAATTCAAAACCAAATAATACCCTTAATTAAATCATGAAAACCATTTATTAAAACATGAATTTAGTTAATATAATAATGAGGGAGGAGTAACATGTCTTAGATAATGAAGAATACAAAGAGAAACCACCCTTGTAAGCCCCAAATTAATTGTATTGGTAAAATCTTAGCCTTTCTTGAGCAAGAAGCCTTGAAAGAGATTTGAGAGTATTTTAGGAGTGTTTTGATAGTTCAAAGTATGTTATAAAAGACTACTATGTGTTTCAATACATGGGTTCTTAAGGGTTTTGGGATGGGAAATATCTAAAATGTCCTCTGATTAAAAGCTAAAAAATATGCACAGGAGGGTACGACCCCCCTGACTCGTACACACAACATACAAGTGGTACCCATCACTCATACCCTAGATAGAATATTAGAATCCAATCCTGCCCAACATATGACCACAAGGACCAACCCATATCTGATCATATGATTGGTACTCATATATTATACCTTTGGAAGCCTACTAAGGGCTTGACACACTAAAAATCATACGAGTCCATAACCTATCTCATACCATCATCATACGATTATTAATATGTCCACTCGTACCTTGGACAGAATATAACCTAAATTAGTCTGATTATCATATGACCAAAACACCTAAACTATACCCACATCATACGACTAGTAAGGATAAGTCATATGATGTCCAAAATGCTCAAACTCAGGAAAATTTTTAGAGAAAAACCCAGGGTGTTTTAACCACTAATAGACTATCCCACGTAATATATCCATATATTTAATCTACTCCATAGGGATGTCACCCTAAATTTCTTATTAGCGTGTCGATAACCTATACCGATCTGGAGGAAACCATCCTCCTATGCATAAAAGAATGGAATCACTTCATGGAGAAATACTAGGGATGATAAACTGAAACACCCTAGGTTCTGATCCTTGCAAAATTTCATGAGTTTGAGCCTTTAATTTTTCATATAGCTCACCGTACTAGTCGTATGGTGTGGGTACGAGTTTAGGGACCCTAGTCGTATGTTGGTCAGTATGATGTTGGCCATGTTATGTTCTTGGTATTAAAAGACTCCATACGAGTTGTATGTGCATAATATAAGATGTAGGTTCAATTGTATGTTTTCCAGTGTCTAACCTAGATATTTCTACTTAGGGTACGACTTGAAAGATACTAGTTGTATGGTTAGGGTACGAGTTAGGCTAAGGAGTCCTATGTTGGATATAATATGATGTCAAACTTTTTGATCAAGGTACGAGTTAAAGGTACCACTCGTATGATGTGGGTATGAGTGAGGGGTCTAAACCGTACCAACCTATAGAAATTTTTACAGTTTAAGTTGGGGGTATTTGGGATATTCCCCTAATAACTCCTTTTGACCCCATGACATAAAACATATTTGGAGGCTTCCTTAATCTATATTCAATACCAAACACTCTGAAATCTCTCTCAAGCTCTTGGGTTAAGAAAAGTCTAGGTTTTTTCAAGGTGACCAACTAAAGCTCTCAAGGGTGGTTTTTCTCCATTTTCCTGGTTATCGAAGGCATGTTAATCCTTCCTCATTGTTACTTCAAATGAAAATCATATTTTATGGATTATTTCCATGGTATTATTATTGTATTATTTTGGATTTTGAAGTATATGTTGGGGATTTTGGTTATTTATGATTGGATAATTTCTTCACATGTTTACTTATGGTTTTCTTGTTATAATTATGGTTTGAAAATATAGTTTCATAGAAATGGTCAATTGGTACTTGGTTTTGGTTTTGGATACTATATGCACTCAATATTTTTATTAAAATACCTATGAGAATAATTTTGTTACATAGTTTGACTATTATTGAAAACTATGCACTGCATAAGATGGTAAGGGAACATAAATTGGTTTAAATAGTTTTAAATGGATTGGGAAGTCCTTAGTGTCCATGGCTTTGGTTTAATTGAAAATCTTGTGGGGTACATGGGAATCCCCTAAGACTTGGCTAATGACATTGCTTGCAAGCTATAGTAGGTATGACGATACCACTTGACAATGGCTTGATAATTGACTCTTGGAATTGGTGGTTTGGTTATGTGCTAAATATTTTAATTGGCCAATAATGATGGGTTGTAATATCTAACCGTGAAGGTGTGAGTCCAATGGACGGACATTTAAAATGTTTGTTTACCGACATGAGGGTTGGTTATGGTGGGCATATACTTGTGGGGTACACAAGAATCCCCCAAGTTATACTTGTGTATATGTATCATGGAGGGCGAAAGGTACATATGAATCCCCGACCCCTATGATACCTCTGATTCATGTGGCTATAAATACTGGGGCCTGGTCAAGGGGTAATACTGTACCCATATAGCCCATGGGTGGATTATGACTATAAAGCTATACAACCCAAGTTAAAGGTTTTAAATGCATACTAAACCCGGTTCAATTTCCAATTATGGTATATATATATGCATGTATGTGATTGCATTTGACTATTTACCTCAATTTTGAATAATGGTATTATTTTTCCTTGCTCCTGAGTACATGCTAGTATTCATCCACTAACCCGTTTTCAAGTAATGTATCCCCCTGTGATGCAGGAATCAGCCATACTACTCCTCCTGCTCAATAGTCTTGGATATTGGAACAACTTTGTGTTGTACTAAAGTGGTGACCTTCCATACTTTGAAAGACTCCATTCATGCTATGGACTTTTTTTCATACATTTGTTTATTTTTTGGACTTTGGTTTTAGATATGGTTGAGGCATGTCCTAACTTGATGTTCTTGGATTTTAGTTAGATGCTTTGTATGACTATTATAGGCATGAACGGTGTCGGTATTGGTGTCAGCCTTTGCATTGATATTGTTATTAGAGATAACACCAGTTGGATGCTTTGTTGGATGTTTGGATTGGTATGGTTATGAACTTTATTAAATGTCTTTCAGTTATAATTGTTTTATTTTTTTATATATTCAGAATTCATCTGACATAGGGTGCACAATGGTTATGGTTGGGTAGTAGGGGTAGTCTCCATTATCTAATGGGCTTGAGGCAACCCAAAAAGACTTAGCCTTGGTTTGGGTCATGTCAGATTAGTATCGGAGCCCTAGTTTTATAGTCACTTGGGAGTCCAAAAAGTCATATTGAGTAGAGTCTCTTTTAAGGGTGTATAGCATGCCACATTAATAAGGGAGAGACTATGAGCCATTTAGGAATATTTCTCTTACTTGTGTTCTGTTTTCAATATGTAGTGTCGAAGGTCCTAAGTTCTCCTCTAATCCCTATTTTTTTTCTTTTTAAATCATGTTTCCCCGATGATCTGATACTCATAGAAACTCCTCTATCCCATCTGTGAATAATACCGATGGGACTCATTTTGCATATAGGGTCCAGACCTGGTCTAGAGGTCCAGTTACTGATTGTCCTCTTGGAGTTCCATTAGTTTCCTTTAGTCCTTCTCGACTTCTCAGGATAATATAATGAATAATAAGTTTTGTTAGTTTATTCATTTGTTGGCACAGTTGGTAGCTTCTCAAGCTGAGTGTGGTACTTCTGTTACTCTTTCTTCTGAGGCCACAAGGGTTGGCCAATTTATAAGGTTAAATCCTCTGACCTTTACTAGTGTTAGGGTAGAGAAAGATCCTCAGAGTTTTCTAGATGAAATATAAAAGATCTTTCATGTTATTCATGCCACGAATGTGGAGGGCGTGGAGTTTGCCGCCTACCAGATGAATGATATGGCATACCAACTTTTAAGTAATGGGATCAATCGAGGGGTGACAATGCTAAGTCATCTCTATAGGAGAATTTCTCTAATGCTTTCCTGGATTGCTTTTTTCATCAATAGTTAAGGGAAGCAGAGGCGAAAGAGTTTTTAAATTTGAGGCAAGGCAAGATGTCCATCAAGGAGTATGCCTTAAAGTTTCACCAGTTATCTTGGTATACTCTAGAGATGGTTTCTACCATGAGAGATAGAATGAGGAATTTCTCTTCCAGGTTGTCTAAAGATTTAATATTTAAGAGTAAGGATACCTTATAGATCAAGGACATAGATATCTCCAGTTTGGTTATGTATATGCAGTAGGTAAAGGAAGAGAAAAAAAACTAGGATGAGATAGAAAAGAGGCAAGGCAAGAAGTTTAGGTTCTCTAAGCAAGCTAGCGGTTAATAGTAGAGTGGTAGGGATTATGGTAAGTGACCCTAAAAGAAGTAGGGAAATTTATGTCATACTCAACAGCTAGTGCTCCTTACCCAAAGTCGTTGGGTGACAGGCGTTTCTAAGGTGGCAATAAAATTTTGTCATAGGGTGCCTAATCTAAGGCTAGTGGGGCCCATTCATCTTCATTATATCCTTCTTGCAGGTTTTATGGTAGATTGCATTAGGTTTTCTATGTTAAGGGGATGGACAAGTGCCTTAACTACAATTAGGCAGGGCACATGCTTAGAAACTGTCCTATTGTTAAGGATGCTTCTGGGGAAAAAATGTTCCAATTTCCTCTTCTTTAGCTCCGACACCAAAGGGTGCACCATCTAGTTCTAGCACTGGTCGAAACCATATTTATGCTCTCACTACATGACAGTAGTTTGAGGCATTTCCTGATCTCGTGTTTGGTATGTTGAAACTCTTTTCCCATTATGTGTACTATTTATTTAATTTGAGGTCCACTCTCTCTTATGGACCCTATTTGTGGTTGTGCATTTTGGTTTTGGTCCTGGGTGTGTTTCGGACCCTTTTTCTATTTCTACCCTGATAGGTTACTCTGTGATTGCTAGAAGAGTCTATCAGGGTGTGTGGTATCTTTTGGTAGTAAAGACATTGTGGTGGACCTATTTGAATTAGATATATTGGATTTTGATGTCATATTGAGGTTGGATTGGTTGCACTCATGCTATGCTTCTCTAGACTATCGAACTCGTAAGGTCATCCTAAAATTCCCTAATGAGCTAATTATTGAGTGAGAGGGTGGTTCCCTAGCTCTCAAGGGAAGTTCATATCATATCTTAGAGCTCAAAAATTAATCTCCAAGTGGTGTCTCTATTATCTAGTCCATGCTAAAGATTCTAACTCTGATGATCCTTCTTTGCATTCTATTTTGGTGGTGAATAAATTTCTAGTGGTCTTCCCTGATGACCTTCCTAGTGTTCCTCCTAATAGGGAGATTAGTTTGCGATTTATCTTATTTCAGACACTCGTCCAATTTCTATTCCTCCATATAGAATAGCTCTATCCGAGTTGAAAGAACTTAAGGAGAAACCCAAGGATCTTTTAGATAAGGGTTTCATCCATCCTAGTATGTCCCCGTGGGGTACACCGGTGTTATTTATGTGTAAGAAGGATGGTTTCCTTTGGATGTGCATTGATTATCGATAGTTAAACAAGGTAATGATAAAGAATAAGTATCCTCTACCAAGGATAGATGATTTGTTTGATCAGTTGAAAAGTGCCAAGTTTTTCTCCAAGATTGATCTTTGATCTTGTTACCAATAGTTAACGATTAAGGAAGTGGATATGCCTAAGACATCTTTCCGTTCCTAGTATGGGCACTTTGAGTTTCTAGTTTTGTCTTCGGATTGACCAATGCCCCTGTGTCTTTCATGGATTTGATGAATTGGGTCTTCCATTAGTTTTTGGATATGTTTGTCATTGTTTTTATAGATAACATTTTGGTGTACTCTAAGAGTGATGTCCATCATACCGATCACTTCCGCATTGTGTTGCAGACCTTAAAAGAGTAGCAGTTGTATCCAAATTTTCATAATGTGAATTCTAGTTGAACGCTGTCACTTTTCTGGGTCATAAAGGGATCATGATGGATCCACAAAAATTTGCAGTGGTGAAGAAGTGACCTAGACCCATGACTCAACTCGATATTCTGAGTTTCTTGGGTTTAGTTTGTTACTATGGGAGATTTGTGGAAGTTTTTTAACTATTACTACCCTATTAACTAAGTTGACTCAGAAAAAAGTAAAGTTCTTGTGGTGATTCTTATGAGAGAAGTTTCGAGAAGCTAAAGGATAAGCTAACTTTGGCTCCAGTCTTAAATTATCCTGAAGGTACTGATGGATTTGTGGTCTACTATGATGCATCCCATGTGGGACTTAGCTATGTTCTGATGCAGCATAGAAAAGTGATAGCTTATGCTTCTAGGAAGTTAAGGTGCTTGGGAGGAATTATCCAACTCATGACTTGGAATTGTTAGCTGTGGTGTTCGCATAAAAAATCTGGCGTCACTATTTGTATGGGGTGCATATGGATATTTTTTCTAATCATAAGAGCATGAAGTATGTGTTTACTCAAATATATCTTAACCTCAGACAAAGGAGATGACTTTGAGCTTCTCAAGGACTATGATATGAGTCTTTTCTACTACCCAGATAAAGCTAACGTGTTGATGTTGCTCTTAGCAGGTTATCTATAGGGAGTCTATCTTATGTGTGTAAACAAAAGTAGCAGTTGGTGAAGTATATTCACCATTTGGCTAACCTTAGAGTTAGACTATTGGACTCTGATGATAATGGTGTGTTGGTACAGGAAGTGTCCCAGTCGTCTCTTAGTATTGAAATCAAGGAGAAGCATGTGTTAGATCCTGTCTTGATGAGGATCAAGGGTGATAACGATGTGCCGAAGGTGATGGCCATCGAGATTAGTGGTCATGGTACTTTACGGTACCAAGTGAGATCATGTGTTCTTATGTACATGGTTTATGAGAGCGGATCTTGACTGAAGTGCATATGTCGAACTATGTTGTTCATTGTGGTTCAACAAAAATATATCATGACCTAAAGGATATGTATTGGTGGAATAATATGAAAAGGTATATGGCTAATTGTGTGGCCAAGTACATGGTGTGCCAATAAGTTAAAGTTGAGCACATGAGACTCAGAGGATTGTATTAATAAATTGAGCTACCTAAATGGACGTGGGAAGTGATCAACATAGATTTTGTTATCAGTCTTCCTTGGTCTCGTAACTAATTTTATTCGATTTTGGTCATCATGGATAGGATGACAAAGTTGGCTCACTATTTTCCAGTGAGGACTAACTTCTCGGCTGAGGATTATGTAAGATTGTACCTCCAAGAGATTGTGAAGTTGCATGGACTGTTTCTATCATCTTCGATCGAGGTATGTCGTTTTTATCTCATGTTTTGCAGTCTTTTTAAAAATTTTTGGGGACCAAGGTAAGTCTAAGTACTTTTTTTCACCTACAGTCGGATGGACAAGAAGAAAGAACTATTCAGACATTGGAGGATATGCTTCAGGCTTAAGTGATTGACTATGGTTGTAGTTGGGTTGAGTACTTGGCTCTTTAAAGTTTACTTACAACAATAGCTACCACTTTAGCATTGGGATGGCTCCATTTGAAATAATGCGGTAGGAGGTGTAGGTCCCCTATTGTATGGTTCGATCTTGGTGAGGCTGATATGTTTTGTCTAGATTTGGTTCACCAAGCTATGGAGAAGGTGAAGGTGATTTAGGATAGGCTTAAGGAACCAAAAGTCCTATGTAGATATGTTAGGCGGAGGGACTTGGTGTTTGAGGTTAGGGATAGAGTGTTCCTGAATGTGTCTCTAATGAAGGGGGCAATGCGGTTTGGGAAAAAAAGGAAGTTTAGTCCCCGATATGTGGGTCCTTATGTGATTTTAAGGAGGGTTGGCAATACTGCATATGAGTTGGAATTGCCTTCTAGTTTAAGATCTATTCACCCAGTATTCCATGTCTCTATGTTGAGGAAGTGTATGTGTGATCCATCATAAATTGTACCTATCAAGGATATTGGTATCTCGGATTCCCTATCTTCTGAAGAGATCCTAGTTGAGATCTTGGATCGTTAGGTTCATCGGTTATGGACTAAGGATGTGGCCTCGGTAAAGGTTCTATGGAGGAACCAAAAGGTAAAGAGGCTACTTGGTAAGCCGAAGAGGACATGAAGTCCAAGTATCTATTCCTATTTTCTGCTCCAGAAATTCATGCGGAAGGTATGTGTTCTTTATAACGTCTTTGTTTTCAAACTGTGTTAAAGAAAATATTGACTTCCTTGGTATATTTTTTTTGTAACTTGGTTAAAGGTAAGGGTAGAGACGTTTGGGGGTTTAATCATGCTTGTACTGCCTTGTTCCATCATTTGAGGATGAATGATCCAAGTGGGGAGACTTGAAACACCTTTGGTTCTGGTCCTTGCAAGATTTTGTGAGTTTGAGCCTTTTGTTGATTATACGACTCACCATACTACTCTTATGGTGTGGGTACGGGTCGAGGGACTCTAGTAGTAAATTGGCCAGTGTGATGTTGCCATGTTCTATTCTTGGTACGAAAAGACTCCATACAAGTCATATGTATATGATACGAGACGTAGGGTCCAACCGTATATTGTCCAGTGTCTAGCCAAGATTTTTTGCTTAGGGTACGAATTGAAGGGTACTAGTCGTATGGTTAGGGTACGAGTTAGGCTAAAAAGTCATATGTTGAACAGAATGTGATGTACAACTTTCTGATCAAGGTATGAGTAGAAGGTCATATGATGTGGGCACGAGTGAGGGGTCCAAATTGTACCCACCTGCAGAAATTTTTACAGTTTAAGTTTGGGGTATTCTGGATATTTCCCCCTATAACTCCTTTTGACCCCACGACATAAAACAGCTTTGGAGGCTTCTTTAACCTATTATTCACAATCAAACACTCTCAAATATCTCTCAAGCTCTTGGGTCAAGAAAAGACTAGGGTTTCTTCAAGGTGACCAATTAAGGCTCTTAAGGGTGGTTTCTCTCTGTCTTCCTTGTAATCTAAGGCATTTTACTCCTCCCTCATTGTTAGTTCAAACCAAAACCATGTTTTCATGGATAATTTTCATGGTATTATTGTTGAATTGTTTTGGGTTTTGAAGTATATGTTGGGGGGTTTAATTGTTTATGGTTGGATAATGTCTTCCCATGTTTTCTTTTTTTTTTTTATGTTCTAATTGTGGTTTGAACATGGTTGCATACGAATGATCAGTTGGTACTTGATTTTGGCTTTGGAAACTATATGCCCTCAACATGTTTGTTAAAATGCCTATGAGAATGATTTTTTTTACATAGTTTCACTATTATTGATAACCTTGCATTGCATAAGATGGTAAGGGAATCAAATTTTTTTTAAATAGTTTTAAATGGATTGGTAAGTCCTTGATGGCCATGTCCTTGGTTTAAATACAAATCTTGTGGGGTACATGTGAATCCTCTAAGGCTTGGCTAATGACATTTCTTGCAAGATATAGTTGTTATGACGACACTACTTGATAATCTCTTGATAATTGACTCTTGGAATTGGTGTTTTGGTTATGTGCTAAATGTTTTAATTAGGCAATAATGGTGGGTTATAATAGCTAACCGTGAAGGTGTGAGTCTGATGGATGGGCATTAGAAACTCATGTGTGCCGATATGAAGGTTGGTCATGGTGACCATATACTTGTGGGGTACACAAAAATACCCAGGTTATACTTGTATAAATATATCATGGAGGGAAAAAAGGTACACGAGAATCCCCTGCCCCTATGATATCTCTGGTTCATGCGGCTAAATGCATCGGGGCCCATTTAGGGGGTAACAGTATACCTATATTGCCCGTGGATGGATTATGACGGTAAAGCTATATAACTAGGTTAAAGGTTTTAAATGCATGCTAAACCCGATTCCCTTTCCCAACATGGTATATGTGTGTGGGTGTGTATGTATATGATTGTATATGACTATTTACTTCGGATTTGAATAATGGCATTATTTTATCCTTACTCCTGAGTACATGCTAGCATTCACCCTCTAACCCATCTTCAGGTGTTGTATCCTCACACGATGTGGGAACCGTCCATACTACTCCTCCTACTCAGTGATCTTGGATTCAGAAACAACTTTGTGTTGGACTGAAGTGGTGAGCTTCTATACTCTATAGACTCTATTTCATGCTATGGACTTTTCTTCATACTTTTTTTTATTTCTTGTACTTTGGTTTTTGTAATGATCGGGGGCATGTCTCGATAGGATGTTCTTGAATTTCAGTTAGAGGCTTTGTATGATTATTATGGGCATGAGCAGTGTCGATATTGGTGTCATCCTTGGCATTGGTATTGGTTTTGGGGCTGACATTGGTTGGATGCTTGGTTGGATATATGGATAG
>JAPEIP010000010.1:70793505-70811965 GCA_026120095.1 Capsicum chinense
CACACGATGTGGGAACCGTCCATACTACTCCTCCTACTCAGTGATCTTGGATTCAGAAACAACTTTGTGTTGGACTGAAGTGGTGAGCTTCTATACTCTATAGACTCTATTTCATGCTATGGACTTTTCTTCATACTTTTTTTTATTTCTTGTACTTTGGTTTTTGTAATGATCGGGGGCATGTCTCGATAGGATGTTCTTGAATTTCAGTTAGAGGCTTTGTATGATTATTATGGGCATGAGCAGTGTCGATATTGGTGTCATCCTTGGCATTGGTATTGGTTTTGGGGCTGACATTGGTTGGATGCTTGGTTGGATATATGGATAGTTTTGGTTATGAACTTCATTAATTGCCTTTCAGTAATAATTGTTCTATCTTGTTATATGTTTGGAATTCATTTGACATAGGGTACAGGGCGGTTCTGGTTGGGTATTGGGCTGGTCTTCAGTCCCAAATGGGCTTGAGGCACCCAACACGACTCGGCCCAAGTTTGAGTCGTGTCACAAACCCTTATCAAGAAGATCTTTCAACTTTTCTTTAATTTATTTCAACTAAGTCTGAGCCATTGCGTAAGAAGGGATAGAGATAGGATGAGTGTTCGAAAGGAGATCAATCCCAAAAATCCATTTTCCTATCTGAAGGAACACCTTAGAAAATTCACAAACCAGAGGGACATAGTGCAAAAAAGCACCTTCAAATATAGAATCCTTAGCATGCACTAGATGATAGAAGCACCCTTTTGGAGATGGCATTAGGGAACTACCTTTCCATTTAATCAGCGGCTCATTTAGGAAATGGAAACATACCCTACGGGTCTGACAATGAATACAACTAATCTATCCCTAAAATCACATCAAAGTCTACCATGTCTGACTCTATTAGATCTACCAAGGTCTCCCTACCATGGACCGATATCACACAACCTCTATAGACCGTTCTAGCCACAATAGAGTCACCCATCGATTAGGACACAGAAAATTAATTTAAAATATACTCAGGATCAAAACCAAAATGAACAGCCATATAAAGGTCGCATAAGAGAGAGTAGACAACGGATCAAAAAAGCAATACACATATAAGGAAAGAGTTGTAACATACCAGCAATGCAATCTAGTGATGCTTCAGACTCCTGGAGGGTAGCAAGAGTACAAAGACAATTTCTGCCAGTGCAAGTGTCATAAGTAGCACCCCTTGGTGCAAAAACCAAAGATCTAGCAACCAGAATCTTATTGTCTCCAGTAGCAACACTGACGGAAGGACAATACCGTTGTATTTAACCGGGTTAACCATACTTGAAGCATCGATTTTTCCCCTCACAGAAAAACCCATGTAATACCCCGTACTTCTACCTAGCTTAAATTCATCCCAAAAATTTTAAAGACTTTTTTCAAAGATGAATCCACTTTTATGCATATGGTATTTTCAAGATTTTCACCTTTTTCATTTGTGAAATTCAATAAGCTTTCCATCGATACTAAATTTACCCAAATTCGTCACCCGAGCCAAGAGTTTGAGCCTTTTTTAGTAAGACAATGTATCACCTGAGCCATCAGCACATTGCAAAGCAGGTCAAAATGGCAATCATCAAAATCCAGTGAGCCTCCGCAATTATGGCGCGTCGTTCCAAGGCTCAAATTCTGAAGTCTTTTTTCTAGTGTCTCAGCGCAATACCACCGTATCGTGGTGAACTTCTAGGTCTCATCCAATATTGCAATGCAATTTCACCGTGTTGCGCTGTCAGCCCAATTCCTAGTTGGCAATTTCTAGTGACACGATGTGATAGCACTATGTCGCGCTAGCCTGCTAAATCAGAAAATTTTCTCAAAAATAAAATATGCATCCAAGGGTTGAAAGGATCAATTTCTCAACCTTATATAAACCCAATAACATGTGATTCAACCATATTTTATAAAAAAAAATATATAGGGTTTCTCTTAAGAACAAGCTAGGGTTTTCAATTGGGGATTCATATTCAAGGCTCAAATTCAAGAATCTCTCTGTCAATCTTCATAGAATCAAGAACTAAGGTATGCACAGTGTTCATTCATAGATTCCTTTCATCCATGAAGCCCAAGAATCAAGATTTAAATCTTGTATTGTGAATATTTTATTGTAGGTTGATTATGTTCATGTGAATATGATTGTATGATTCCCAAGTTGGAATCTTTATGTGTGGTTCATGAACCTATGATAGTATTTGGTATGAAACATGTGAAATTGAGTTGAAATATGGAGTTTTGTTGTATTAATCTAATGGTCGTGCCAATTCCCTAAGTTATGCATCCTAGGTGTTTAATAAAATGCCTAAGAGAATAGAAATGATACATTATATCTTAATTGTGATCCAAGTGATAAGTGTATACTTTACCCTATGACTAAGAATGACTTCCATGATATTGTGTACATTATGAATGGTTGAGGGAATGTCCATGAGATTAGGTTGATGAAAGTATAATATGTTTATATGTAATTCCATTCATGTACAAGACTATGATAACTATGTGCTTCATGAAATCCCAAAATTAATGTATTATGAATTTATTGATATTGGTCACATGTTCAAGAAGTGTCATATCCTGCCAGTTTCATGCTATCGAGTTCTCAGGGTACTTGTACTTGATAATTTAGCAGTGTAGCTAGAGCCAGTGTCATTTTTCATGATACTCTCAGTTAAGCCATGATCCTTAGAATTCAGTCAGTCTCATAACTCAGGAAAACTTAGTAAGTTCAGTATCAGTCTAGTCCTACTTAGTAATCTCAATGACCTTAGTAGTCTCAGTAACTTCAGTACTCTCCATCAGTCTTCAGATCTCAGTAGAATTCCACCAGTGAACGAAACTCAGTGAACTCAATTTAGCTCCGCTAAACAAGACCATTAATATCAGTTTGTTTCAGTGTCTATTCAGTTGGGAGTAGGATTCAGCACCGAGTGAACCAAAGAATGGGGAATCACCTGTTATTCAGTGGAGGGTGTGATCATTAGAAGCAATCCTTGTGTTCCAGAACTACGTAACTAGTGTAGGTTGAGATGCACTCTACGCGTTTAGGGATTTATTTATCTCATTTGAGTTTTCTACTAGGAGGAGTTGATGGAAGTACTCCATATCAGAGAGGGTATACTCATAACTTGTCTTTACCTATTGTATGGTATTGATATCCTTCCAGCTGCGGTTATAGGTTAGACCCTGCCAGTTCAGTTTTGGGGCATGTCGGTTAGATGATTACATCCCATAGTCTCAGTTTCAGATCCAGTTTCAGTAATAGAAATTAGTTTAGTTCTACAGAAATCTAGGACTATCATATACAGTCAAATCAGTACAGTGCGGAACCCAGCTAGTTCTATCAGTATCAGGAGTGTCAGATATAGTCACTCATGTTATCAGTATTCAGACTTAGTAATCATGTTATCACAAACTCAGTTAATAGTATATTAATTATACAAAATCCATGTTTTCAGTATTTAGTTTTAGGACTGTCAGATACAATCAATCAAACTAGTTCTTCATAACTAGAACTATCGAAAAATAGTTATTTATGTATCCGTAATGTAGTATCAGTCCCTCAGTATTCAATATCCCAACATCAGTAAACTCAGATGTCTATAAATCTATATTATAAGTAGACTCAATAGTCAGAACTTATTATTCAGTCCTATCACGATCTCAGTTACAGTTACATATTTATGCATGTATACCCACGTTCATATCATTCAATCAGTTAGTGTTGTCCATGTATATGAACCCTTTTGTAGTCAGCCTACCTCACTTGCATACTAGTACATTCAAAGTACTGACACATTTGCGCTATGGTATCTTATACCATAGTTGGGGACATATCCCATCAACTTCAGAGTTTTTAGACAGTTTATAGGCTTTCAGACTATAGCATGTTTTTAGATAGTTTATTTCAATTTTTGGGTATTTTAATACCACATTTCAGACATTGTTCTATATTCACTATTAGTTTAGTTTTGAACCTTATGGCCTTGCATCTTAATTCTACATATTTATAGTATATTATTCAGTGCTCAGTTATAAATATTAGTCATGGGTTAGCTTACGGTCCTTTGGGGTCATGAGCACTGTGTAATGTTCCAAGTACCAGATTTGGGGCGTTACAAACTTGGTATCAGAGCCTAAGATTCAAAAATGTCCTAGGAAGTCTGAAAAACTGCATCTATTAGAGTCTTATACAAGGGTGTGTGTGCACCACACTTATGTGTAGGAGGCTATGAGATACTTTAGGAACAGTTTTCCCTTCTTTCATATCTCAGGTTATGCTATAAAAAGGTTCTCTAAGAAACTCATGTAGATTCTTTTCATTCTTCACTTATGACAACTTTACCTTACTTTCAAGGTAACAGAAATTGTGAAGTTCAAAGTCCTAGAGATAGGGGTTTCTCAGACAATCCCTGCAGACAATTAGTATGGAATTGCCCACAAGCTTAAAATTATCCCATCAATTCAGTTATGCTCCAAAGTTATACAAATCTTATTCATGATCATGAGAACTCATATGCCATCAGATCCCTTATTAGAATTCTATGATATCATATGACCTAGAATTAGAAGTATGAACTAAGGAGTTTAGCAGTAGTAAAGTTGGAATAATATTATCCAAGTTGAATAGATTATGTATTCATGGGGATAGATGTACCAGAGTAAATTAGTAGGCTTTAACAGTGCAAGCTAGCTCTTAAGAAGTTAATTTGATACTAAATATGAAGGTGTGGATGTGATTAAGGTGATGTGGTATTAGTAGTCTATGAAGAAACAAAAGCAGATAATGTGTTTAGTAAGGTAAGCATGTGTCGAACAGAGTATTAGTAGGTGACAATGATTGCAGTTTAGTTCAGAGTTTAGTAAAGTGCTCACATACTTATAATGATGGATTAAATCTAAGGTGGAGATGATAGATCAAGTGACCGAATAGGCTCTCAGATCCTAGTAGTAGTGTCTGTACATATAGAAAAGCAGTAAGGGGAAGACGATTCCCTGAATTATCCATATCTCAGTGTAAAGTTTGGTATTTCAGTCAACATGATGTGTACGCATGCTTTACATCTCAGTTCCATAAACACAAATTATATTCATACTCTTTCTAAAGAATTATGTACAATTCCAGTTCCCAGCATAAGGAGTTCAATTCTATTCCCCTCAGTAATACAAATCATGTCCACGAATGCAGAAAACTTCAAACTCAGTTCATGCGGCTCATAAATCATGTAACATATCATGCTTTACATTATACTCAGCTTCCATGGCTTATGCTATGCCTCTACTAATCAGTTAAATTCATACTATGTTATGCATATCCTCAGTTTAGACCTCTTGGTGAATCCATGATATTTATATTCTATTCCTTAGGCTTTAGTCAAGTGTCAAGTTCAGTTAGTGTCCGTTCTTGCTTTATTTCCTCCTGATTTAACTCTTCAGTAAGCTCTCTTTATGAAAATAGTGTAGTGGAGAGCAGTTGCTTAGAAGGGAGAGAGTGGATATTTCATGTTAAGACAAGATTGTTGCATGTTTATTTTACATGAGGGTGTAGTGGTGAAGATAGGTTTGAATATCATATTAGTGTGCAAGTAAATGGCTAGCAAGAGGTTGTATTTAGAAGTTAGGAAAGTACAGAGTGTGAGTGTGCATTCGGATCCCTAACTTGTATCAGTCCCCGTCGTGTAATTATCAGAATTTAGTTGCTGTCTTAGTTATAGTTTCTGTGTTTAGTACTTATTAATCAATGTTTAGTCTCAGAATTAAGCACTTCAGTATCAGTATAAACCTTAGTTATCAGAAACCAGTATTCAGTCCCAGTTACAGTCTTAGTTACGATTATAGTCTTAATTATCGTCTTAGCTCCAATCTCAATCCCAGTCCTAGTTTAGCCAGATCAGAAACCCAGTTCTCTTTTAGGATTACCCGACCATAGCATATAGCTATAAGTTACTCAGTCATTAGTATTTCAGTACCTCAGTTATAGAATGTTTCTAAATCATGTCATACACTTGGTATCACAATTTCAAGTAACACAGTTTTTATAAATCTATG
This sequence comes from Capsicum chinense, assembly GCA_026120095.1. NCBI lineage: Eukaryota > Viridiplantae > Streptophyta > Magnoliopsida > Solanales > Solanaceae > Capsicum > Capsicum chinense. Next base: position 70,799,554 of record JAPEIP010000010.1, read on the forward strand.
CCCAATCACCTTATGTCACTCAGTTAGTCCTTACCTCCTATGCATAATACTCTATAGCCTCAGGCTAGTCGTTCATACTAAGTACAGTTCAGTCTTATATGCCAGCATTTATCTATAAGTTATTCAGTTAATCGGATCAGTTAGTATATTTATGCATTCGTACTCAACACTATGTGAACCTTTTTAGCAGTCTCAGTTGCAGTGCATAAGGTTTGTTCACTTTATCATAGATGATATTTCATAGGCCTTTCCTCCTAATAAAAGAACCCCAGCCATGTAGCGATCTTTCATTCAGATGTCCTACTCAGACCTGGCCAAGATTCGTTTTCTCTCTATATTCATTAGAACTCTATAGAAAGAGTTTCATAGAAATGCTCCAATCGAGCATAAGTTTCAGCATAAGCTAGTCCGCAAAGACAGTACTTCAATTTAGCAGTCACAATGGATAAGTTCAGATGGTGTGGTTTCCCCATCTTTCCATCTAATCACACTATTCAGAATCTCATGAATGTGATCATTCTAAGATAGAATAACTAGGTAGTTGCATGTTCAACTTGGTCCATGTATCAAGCTTTAGTTTCAAATCCCAAATATTCAATTAAGACCCAACTCGTAGATGCCTTATGCATCGCTTTAGTTTCCTCAGTGACTCAACCAAGCCAGTATTCTTCGAGGGACATAGTGTCCTAATAGATACACTATGAACCCCTACACTTTCATGACAAGAACATCCCATTCATTCTTCGCGTAAGGAATCCAGTTTAGGAGTAGGGGGTACTCATAGGTTGACCCTCTAACTCCAATATCAGTCGTAATCTATGTACTTAATGGCTCAGTTCAGTTTACGCTACCCAGTTACATTCTCATGTTTCCGCTCATGCATATTAATTAGTTAAACTCAAACTCAGCCCAAGGCAATAGCTTTTCTTAAGGTTATCCAGTTTTATGCTTAGATTTTAGTTACAAATATGGTATTCAATTCCATGCTTGGTTTTTATTTCACTTAGTATCTTTACCCTTACATTTTTAGTCACATGTTCATGAGCCGGTTCAGTCATATATTCACACATCAAATATGCGTGATCAACTTATCAGTACTCTCAGTCATACATTCATGCATCAGCTCAGTCATAAAATCATGATATCAGATATGCATGCTCAGCATGAATCTCAGTAATGTCAGACAGGTAGTCATGTTTCCATTGTTCATGTTCAGTATGAACTTCAGCTTATCGTTCCTTCCATTTTAATCAGTCTTATTTGAGGACGAATATTCCCAAGGGGGAGATATCGTAATATCAATCTCATTTGATTTGGCTTTAATGAATCAAGGTGGAAGAAATGATTACGTAGTTAGTGATGTTAGTTATATAGGAGTGATCTAGAAGGCTTGAACAGTGTATGCAAGAGTATAAGTTCATGTATTCATAATTAAGTATGATGTAGAGGTATTCCCAAGGTGATATGGGCTGCATTATTTTTTAAGGTTATTAAGTGTTGTGTGTGGTTAGTTGTACCGTTGAATTAATAAGTATGAATGAGGTTATATGGTATATGGTATATGATGTCTTGTCAGTTAACTATTGGGTTACAGGTTGATAATGTTAGTGTAAGGAAAAATATAAGTTTGAGATGTGATATCAGTAGAGTATGAAGAAAGTTAGTATAGTTTAGGAAGGGTTTGGAGATATCCATGTTAATTGTTAGAATCTAAATTGGTGAGTGTTTAAGTTGTTATATGATGACTTTCGGGGCTATAGAAATCTAAGAGTTGAATCTCAGAAGGAGGTATTAGCATTGGGTGTTACACGTTAAGATACTGTCCTACAGGATAAATTTAGTTTTATGTGTATTGATTATACCCCAGATTCTAGAGTAAAGTGATTTCAGTTTATATTATAGTTTAGTAAAAGGCCCCACAGACTTGGAGTGATAAGTTAAAGCTAAGGGGGAGATGGTAGAATTATTAACAAAGTTAGGCTTCCATATTCTAGTAATGATGCCAGTGTAGTGTATAAAAGCAATAAGGGAGGATGATTTCCGACCTATTCTCATCTCAGCACAAAGTTTTATACTTCAGACCATAGTTCATATTTGTGTACCTTATAAACAAATCATGTACGCTTCCAATTTCTAGTATAAGGAAGTCAAGTTCATGTAGAAGTAAGAGTCATATTATACACTCTTGCTACACTCTTAATGATAAGTGAAATTCACTCTTGCAAAAATCATGTATGCTTTATACTCACTTAGCAGTCAGAGTACTCTTGCACTGATCACTCATGCTTTATAGTATGTTTAGTTCCAGTACTTTTGCAACACTCTTTATGATCAGTGAAATTCAAATTTATTTCATGTATGTCCTAAGTTTAGATCTCTTTAATGAATCCATGCCTTTGACATTCTATTCTTCAAGCATTAGCTAAGTGTCAAAGTTATGTATAGTATTCTTTCAAGCTTCAGGTCCTCATATGTTAGCCCTTCAGTGACCTCTTGTTATGTTAAGATAGTAGTGATGTTAATGGATAAGAAATGGTTTAGATGAGAGGTAGTTGATGAACCTCATTAAGAAAGATTAATTATTATTTTATATATAAGGCTAGAGGATAAGAGAATATTGAGGTAAATCTTTGGTATATGTTATAGTTAGTTGAGAATTTTGGGTATGTCTTCTTAATGGATAGTACTAGAAAGTTGTTGTTGATAGAGGTTAATAGAATATGAGAAATGTGCCTACATAGGTTGTTGTCTTGAAGTTCATATGTGTTTATAATGATAGGCTTGAATGTCATGTGGTAGGTAAACAAAGGAATGCAATATGTGCTAGTGAATCCATAGTAAGAGTTAGAGTTAGTCAATGAAATGGTAAGGCATGATTTTCTTTGGGTGTGACTTCTAAAAGAGACATAGAAGACTGAATCATGTGGCTTAGACTAGTATTATGGTGTGGCATGTTGTACCTTGTGATTTAGAGTTAGCCTTGATCATGTTGAGAGAATGTAGTTCAGTTTAGACTTTAGTAGATTGATGTATCAACGCCCAGGTGAGAATTATAAGCCAAATCAATGAGTATGGTAATTAAGGGGAATAGTATATTTGAGGGAGTATTTTGAAGTGCATCTAAGCTCGATAGCAAGAAGTTAAATGCCTAAGTCCTAGTAATTCTATCCTACATTATGATTTATATGTCTTGTTCAGATCATGCCATATTATTAGAATTTCTTATAAGAGTGTTGGATAAATGCTCCATTTAAGTATGGGCAGTCAGTATGGCCCTGTTCTTTGAGCTTGTGATCCATTTTAGTAATCACACAGATAAGATCATATAGATTTCTAACATTCCATTTAGTCTTACTACCCAAAGTTTCATGAGTAAGGTCATTCCATAAGGTAAAATATTTGCATTCTTGCAAATTACAAATTTATCTCAGTTAATGCATTATTTTTAGATTCAGCTATTTAGTCGTGACTCAATTCATAAGTGTTCAGTGCATAACCTCAGTTTTCTAAGTACTCCATCTAAGATATTGTAATTTATTTGTACGACCTTGGTATTGTTACCTCATGATTCATGCATACATAATGTACTTGGCGATGCAATGAAGCCTCTTTCCATTGATTCTTATAAGTGTCTTGTTGAGGGGTAATTCTTAAATGAGACATTGCATACACTATTCCATCCCTAGTAACTCTTGGAATTTTAATGTATCAGTTAGTAATTCGTAGTTCTATATTAATGATTTTATCATGGAAACTTCACGTAGTTCTAAACTCCCAGCATAAATCAGTTCCTTATAGTCAGTAAAGTCTAGTCAGCTTAGTAATTAGCTTCATGATAGACTTTGTAAAGTTTCATATTAGCTATATCCTTCATTAACATATATGTCATTTCTTCATTAATCCATACTTTTAGTGTTTCAATAATTTCCTACCCATCATTCGAGGATGACTGATTCCAAGGGAGGGCTAATATCACACCCCATATTCTTTGGGCTAGAATTCAAACCATCGCTCCTCTACGTGTAGACCCAAACCCAATGATTCCATGTTAATATATGTGTGATGATCAATTATATAGTGTGTGATTACCTTTGGATATTAATTGAGCTCACAAATATCTCCTAACTCAAAGACAAGTTGAGAACGTTTCTATTGATTAAGTTTTAATGAACGTCTCAACTTGGGTCAACTTACATCAAACATAAATTCTTGTATATAACGAGTTAAAGGTCTTTGGGTCTTCTTTCCAACGCACTTGGTTTCAACTTAATCTGCTATCGGAACAAAAAGTTATGCTCATTTTATTTCATCATGTTTGTCTGTCAACCAAGTGACGACCTGAGTTGATAGGCCATCACCTAAGTGACGACCTATCAGCCAAGTCATTACCCTAAAATAGTGAGCCATTAAAATCAACTTCCAAGTGATGACCTGAGTTGATAGGCCATCACCTAAGTGATGACCTATAAGCCCAAGTCATCACCTAAGACCAACAACTCATAAAATCAGCTTCTAAGTGTCGACCTGAGCTGATAGGCTATCACCTAAGTAATGACCTATCAGTCCAAGTTGTTAGCCTTAAAACTCAGCAATTCCCATTCAGTTTCGAAGGCGTATTTTGGTATTTTCCCTCACCTCCCATGACCTAAATCACCAAAATCATGTACATGGCTAACAAAAATCAGTTTTGAAAATCAGTAATCCTCTTTATTCACAAGAACAAGATTTAGGTTTCTCCTTAAGTCCATCTACTAAGAACTTCAAGAATCCATTACATTATCTTCCAGATAATCAAGAACTTAAGGTTCATAAGCCAAGAACTTCAAGAAAAGCCTTCAAGAACGCTCTCAAGGATTCCAAGGTCTACTTCTTTCATTGAATCCAACCAAATAAGGCATGTGAGGTTATGAACAAGGAAACTCCTTTCACAAGTTAGGGTTCAGACCTAATTATCAGTATTTGAAGTTTATGAAGTCACAAGTGATTTAAGTGTTGAATTGCATAGCTATTTCAACATTGTTTATACACGTGACATGATTTTATATATCGAGAATTGAATTTCATTATCTTGACTAGAATTGTTAAAGTATTTCAAGATTTTTATTGTCGAGTATGAAGTTGTTGTAATTTGACATAATTTCCAAGCATGGGTTATAAGCCCTAAGTTTCAGTCTTGATATTTCAAGAAAGATGATGTTTAAACATTCTTTGATAAGCATGTATTCAGATTTTAAGCAAGATTTGATCTTTTGATCTTCAGCTAAGATATGAAATCCACACATTTATCTTTGTTTACAGTTTAAAATAGACTGATGTGTAACTAGTTTTTATTGTAAACCCTTATGCTATTTTAAGGATGATTTCCTACAAAATGAGCTTATAAGTAAGGAAGTAGTACTTAGAACCGAGTTGGGTATGATTCCAAGGTCTCATGCCCCAGAACTATATGCCACCATAGCTTTTAATACCCATAGTGGGTTCAGTATAGTGATCACTCTAGCTAGGTTCTATTTTGATGGAAAGGGTAGAACAACTCTACCAATGTGGGTAAGAGACGTTGGACTCCATGATAGCTCAAATGATTTATGTCGGTTAGAAGAACCTCCCTAATAGAAAAATAATAACAGAAAAGATTTTAGAAACTAAGTGTAAAGGATCACAGTTTTACTCAAATATTATCTCACATAACACATCAGTTATTAGATTTCAACTTTCAATTTTCTGATAATAAAGGTGAGACCTTTCTACACTTAGCCTGCGTGATTTGAAAACAAAATAAGAGTACAACTTTTTAGAACAAAGTGTGTTGGCTTACAAGAATTACTTTTATTTTTTATTACTCATGTCTTATCATTTGACAGTTTAGATTATTCAAGCCAAGGTGAGTCACTCACATTTAGCATGTAGTTTTGAAAGTTTATTTGAATATTGCCTTATTGTTTTACTTATGCATTCACCCCCACATGCTCAGTACATCCCAAAAGTGTTGATTCACATATTCGTCTGTGTGATACATTATTTAATAATGTAGGTACCAATTGTAGAATGCACATCATAATCAGACAGTTGCAGATTCCTACCCACAGATGATGAGTCTACCTACTTCGGGGACTTCAGATAGATGTTATTCATGTACCTTAGTTTCTTACTCATATGTATTGATTAGTGGTAGTGGGAGTCACATCCCAGCTATCTATAGTCAGTATAGTAGAGGCTTCATAGACAGTCAGTATAGTTAATGTATTTAGTTTCAGTTTTATTTTGTAAAAGTAGAGTTGTGATCATTTTAACATAGCTTTGTACTGATCAAGTTCAAAAAAGATTTAGCTTCAGTATTTTTCTTCAGATTTATGTGTTTTATTCAATTGTTCATGAGGTATTCTAGTACAAGCGTTAGCTTAAGATCACTTATGATCCTAAGCACCGTGTGACGACTAGGGGGTAGTCTCGGGGCATTACAAACTTTGTATCAGAGCACAAAGTTCAAGTATCCTAGAGTGTCTGTGAAGCCATGTCTAGTAAAGTCTTGCGGAATGGTATGAAGACATTTGTATTTTTATTCGAGAGTCTATAGGGCATTTAAGGAAAATTTCCCCTCTTTTCTACTCTAGATCATATAGTAAAGTTATTCTCTAAGAATCTACTGTCTATTCGTGTGTTACCCCAAAATTCTTCATCTATGACTTATTCTTAAGATAACATGATTATCAAGTTCTAATTTCCTCCCCATTTAATGCTCTTAGATTTACTAGCAGAAGTTTTAGGAGTCATACAAAGGGCTTGAGAAGAGCTCGCTAGTCTGTTATAAGTTCCTCAAGTTAAAAGTTATGTCCTCATCTTTATGATTTGTTTAGTTAAGGCAGAATAAGATAAGTATTTAAATTCTTTATTAACCCTTTAACCCAGAGAGTTCTCATGAGATGAGATAGTATGAACCTAGATTATTAAATAGAGTTTGTATTCGAGAGATATTGCAACCTAGAGTATTATGATAAGTAGTAGAACCTTCTTATAGTTGGAAGTATGGGTTTAGAAGTGTAGTGATTAGAAAGGTGTTAAGGGCATTTTATTGAATGTATAAAGCTGAATTTTTTCATTTGATTGAGCTAGTAGTGAAGTGATTTATCCCTGTGTATTAGTTTAGTGTAAGGAAGAGAAGGAGTTATTAGTTAAGGTGAATTGTTGTTTACTTGAAGTATGAAAAGAGTCATTGATGGTATTTGTTGTGTTAGAAAATTATAAGCTATTGATGAAAGTATTAGGTAGTTGAGTATTGTGAATTTACGCTTATAGAGCTATGAAAGATATTTAGGTGTATAAATGGGTGAACAGTCATAATATGTAGAAGGAGGATATGTTAACAGGTTTTAATAAGGTATGAAATAGGATTATGATTGATTGTCCTTGTTATGAGATTCTAGTGTACTAGTGTTTCTTGATGCTAGTGTACTAGCATTTCATCTCAGTACATAATATTTTTCTTGATGCTAGCGACGGAGCTTCGTATGAGCCATCGCAGGTCCTATTCAGTTATTTTAAGTCATTTTTTAAAATGGGCATTTTTGGTCTTTTACCACCCGTTTATATACCCAATTATATCTAACCAAAGCTCAAAAATTCATTATTCTTCTACAACAACAAAATTAGGGTTTTCTCTCTAACATTAATCTCCAAGAACAAAATCCAAATCTTCTTTAAGAACTAAGAAATTCAAATTCTTCAAGTTCAAGAACTTCAAGAAGCTCAGCCCAGGTAGGCATAGTGTTCATTCATGGACTCCTTTCATCCATGAAGCCCAAGAATATCTTTTCAAAGTTTAAGTTTATGGATTTCCTTTATGATTTTTATGATTGGGCTGCTCTTGTTCATGTTGATAGTGTGTAATAGAATTCTATTCGATGGTGGGGGATACATTTTATGTGGATTTGATTAGTATAGATGTAGATTCATGTAAACCTATAATTAAACCCTTGAATGATGAAATTAGAATTGAATCATGATGTTTAATTGTTGTATAATGTTGTTTACACATACTATGCCTACCATGTGTTTGATTAAATGCCTAGATGAAGAAAAATACCCAACTAGCATGATATCATGAAATCCCCATGTATGTACAAGTTTATGCAGATCACATGTTTGATGAAATGCTTCAATAAAGTTATTATGGATCATGATGTTAGTGATATGTTCAAGAAGGTCATGCTTTGTTAGTTTCTTTCTATCTACTCTTGGGGGTACTTGTACCCAAAATATTAGCTGTGTGCCTAGAGCCATATTATGTTTCCACGATTCTCTCAGTCAAGCTATGATCCTTAGACTTCAGAGAGTCTTATGACTCAGGAAATCTCCATGATTTCATGAACGTAGTCAGTTGTCAGATATCAGTAGTATTCCATCAGTCAACGAAAGTTAGTAACTCGGTCCATGTTCAGTTCAGTAAATCATGTTCAATGTCTATTCAGATGGCAGTAGAAATTAGCACCGAGCAAACCCAATGATGGAAACTTACCTGTTATATGAGGGTGTGATTCTTAGAAGTAATCCTTGCGTTTTAGAACTATGTAGCCAACATAGGTTGAGACATCATAGCTTGCTATATGAGGGTAGATGAGATGGCTTAACCTGCTATATGAGGGTTCCCACTATTCTCACTAAAGTTACCTATTATATTAGGGTCACTCACATGTTATCCTTACCAGTGGTGCGGTATTAACACCCTTCCAATTAGAGAATAGATTGGACCCCAATTTAGCTATAATGCGTTATTTAGGGAATGTCAGTTCGATGACTACCTCCCACAGTCTCAGTAAGAGTCTCAGTAAAAAAACTCCGATAGTTCTTTAGAATTTTGGACTGTCAGATACAGTCAACTCAGATACAGTACAAAACTCAGCTAGTTCCATCAAATTCAAGACTGTCAGATACACTCACTCATGTTATCAGTTATTAGAATTCAGTTATTAGTCATGTTAGTCATCAGCATACTCATGTAATCACAATTTCAGATATAGTTACTATGTATGCATGCATGTATTCTCATGTTCATATTAGTCAGTTAGCCAGTATTGTTCATGCTCATAAACCTCATGCATTCAACCTACCTCATATCCATACCAGTACATTCAAAGTACTGATGCATTTGTGCTATGATATCTTATGTCATAGGTTCAGAGACACGAGCTCCAGAGCATCAATAGATTCCAGATATCAGCAGTCAGAGTTACCAGTGAGTCCTCATTGACATTCTATTTCTTAAGCCTTATCTAAGTGTCAAAGATATGTATAGTATTCTTTCATGATTTAGGTCCTCATGTGTTAGCCCTTCAGTGACCTCTTATTATGTTAAGATAGTGGTGAAGATAATGAATAAGTAATAGTTTAGATAAGAGAGAGTTGATGACCCTCATTAAGGATGATTAATTATTCTTTTCTATTTAAGGCTAGAGGATGAGGGAATATTGAGGTAAATCTTTGGTATATGTCATAGTTAGTTGAGAATTTTGGGTATGTCTTCTTAATACATAGTATAAGAAAGTTGTTATTTATAGAGGTTTAGAGAATATGAGATGTGTGCCTTTATGGGTTGTTGTCTTAAAGTTTATATGTGGTTATAATGATAGGATTGAATGTCATGTTGGGGTGTGAGTGGAGGAATACAATATGTGCTAGTGAATCCATAGTATGAGTTCAGAGTTAGTCATTAAAGTGGTAAGGCATGATATGCTTAGGGTGTGACTTCTAAAAGAGATATAGAAGATTGAATCATATGGCTTAGACTAGTATTATGGTGTGGTGTATTATACCTTGTGATTTTGAGTTAGGCTTGATAATGGTGAGAGAATTTAGTTCAGTTTAGACTTTAGTATATGGATGTATCAACGCCCATGTAAGAATTATAAGCTGAATCGATGAGTATGGTAATTAAGGGGAATAGTATAGTTGAGGAGTATTTTGAAGTGTGTCTAAACTTGATAGCAAGAATTTGAATTGCCTAAGTCCTAATAATTCTATCCTATCTTATGATTTATATGCCTTGTTCAGATCATGCCATATTATTAGGATTTCTTAGAAAAGTGTTGGAGCAATACTCTATTTGAGTATGGGCAGTCAGTATGGTCCAATTCATTGAGCCTGTGATCCAGTTTAGCAATCACACAGGTAAGCTCCTATAGATTTCTAACTTTTCATCTAGTCTTACTACCCAAAGTTTCACGAGTAAGGCCATTCTATGAGGTTAAATGGTTGTATTCATGCAAATTATGAATTCATCTCAGTTAATGCATCATGCATCAGTTTCATATTTAGCTATTTAGTCATGACTCAGTTCATAAGTATTCAATGCATAACCTCAATTTTCCAAGTATTCCATCTCAGATATTATAATACGCTTGTACGACCTTGGTCATATTACCTCATGGTTCGTGCTTACATAATGTAATTGGCGATGCAATAAAGCCTATTTCCATTGATTCTTATATGTGTCTTACTGAGGGGTAATTCCTCAATGATAAGTTGCATACTCTACTCCATCCCTAGTAACTCTTGAAATTTTAATGTATTAGTTAGTAATTTGCAGTTCTATATTAATGATTGTATCATGGAAACTTCACCTGAGTTTTGAACTCCCTGCATGAATCAGTTCCCTATAGTCAGTGAAGTCAAGTCGGCTTAGTAATCAGCTTCATGATAGACTTTGTAAAGTTTCATCTCATCTATATCCTTCATTATAATACATGTTATGTATTCATTATTCATACTTTTAGTGTTTCAATAATTTCCTACCCATCATTCGAGGACGAATGATTCCAAGGGAGAGATAATGTAACACTCCATATTTTTTGGGCAAGAATTCAAACCATCGCTCCTATACGTATAGACCCAAACCTAATGACTCTATGTTAATATATGTGTGATGATCAACTATATAGTTTATGATTATCTTTGGATATGAATTGAGGTCAAAAACATCTCCTAACTCAAAGACGAGTTGAGAACATTTCTATCGATTAAGTGTTAGTGGATGTCTCAACTTTGGTCAACTTACATCAAGCATAACTTATTGTATATAATGATTTATAAGTCTTACTATATATCAAATGAAAGGTCTTTGAGTCTTCTTTCCAATGCACTTAGTTTCACCTTAATCCGATATCGAAATGAAAAAGTATGCTTATTTTACTTCAACATGTTTTTCTGTCAACCCATTTACGAACTGAGTTGATAGGACATTACCTAAGTGACGACCTATCAGCCAAGTTGTCACGCCAAACCAGTGAGCCATTAAAATCAGCTTCCAAGTGATAACTGGAGTTGATAGGCCATCACCTAAGTTGTAAGACCCCGTAAAATTCTAAGCTTAATTTAGTCCTTTAAAGCTTGTTAAGGGGTACAAACTTAGAAATATTTAGCTAAGTGTTCATACTTAGAGTTATTTTATCCTTCAAAGTTGGAGATCTTATTTTGCTAACTTTACGACCATTAAATGTTGATCTTTAAGTTGCTTCATGATCAGGAATGTTAGGAGGTGTTCTCGGATGAGTTTCAGATTTTTCGAACATCATTTGAAGCACGTTTGGGAGTCTAAACCAGTGTATCGATGAGATCTTGATGCGCCATATCGCTTATCGCATCAATAAATATTTCCCCCAGCGCCCAGTGTAATTTCCAGTGAATCGACATGGACACGATGCAGTGCGTCATCCATCGCATCGATCCCATTAACGCGGTGTGTTGGTCTGTGTGTCGCTAGGACAAGTTTTAGTTATTAAAATTTGTATCCTCAGGGGTATTTGGGTCATTTTTCCACGTCTATCAGCCCCCAAAATATGAGATTTAGCCACTTTAGAGGCAAAATCCATTCACTATTCTCAAAATTGCTTAAGAACAAAATCCTAGGACTTCTAATTCAAGGTTCAAGATTCAGGAACTCACCATTAAACTTAGTTAATTCAAGTACCAAGGTATGTGAAGTATTAATCCAAGGGTTCCTTTCACCTTGGAGTCCAAGAAATTCTTTTTAAACTTCAAGTAAATTGATTTCATGATTGGATTTAAGTGTATTCATGATTATAATGTTAATTGGATTTCTAAGCCATGGTTTATTACAAGTTTCATGTGGAATTGATTATCATGTGTGTAGTATCATGTGAATTTATGTTGAATCCATTGGATTTGTGAATTTGAGAATTGATGTTATGATGCCTACATGTTGTTTAGTATCATGTTCCCATTGGTGCTCCTCAAGTGTTTGTTAAAGTGCTTATGTGAACGAAATGAGGAAAAACCATGACATGCTAGTATATGTGTAAACTTATGCCTTACAAGTGTTTGAGAAAATGTCTCAATGGATGAGTTATGAACAAGTGCACAGTGTTATGCTTTCCAAGTTTACTATATGCTTTACTTTTCA
>JAPEIP010000010.1:70812065-70851083 GCA_026120095.1 Capsicum chinense
CGATGAGATCTTGATGCGCCATATCGCTTATCGCATCAATAAATATTTCCCCCAGCGCCCAGTGTAATTTCCAGTGAATCGACATGGACACGATGCAGTGCGTCATCCATCGCATCGATCCCATTAACGCGGTGTGTTGGTCTGTGTGTCGCTAGGACAAGTTTTAGTTATTAAAATTTGTATCCTCAGGGGTATTTGGGTCATTTTTCCACGTCTATCAGCCCCCAAAATATGAGATTTAGCCACTTTAGAGGCAAAATCCATTCACTATTCTCAAAATTGCTTAAGAACAAAATCCTAGGACTTCTAATTCAAGGTTCAAGATTCAGGAACTCACCATTAAACTTAGTTAATTCAAGTACCAAGGTATGTGAAGTATTAATCCAAGGGTTCCTTTCACCTTGGAGTCCAAGAAATTCTTTTTAAACTTCAAGTAAATTGATTTCATGATTGGATTTAAGTGTATTCATGATTATAATGTTAATTGGATTTCTAAGCCATGGTTTATTACAAGTTTCATGTGGAATTGATTATCATGTGTGTAGTATCATGTGAATTTATGTTGAATCCATTGGATTTGTGAATTTGAGAATTGATGTTATGATGCCTACATGTTGTTTAGTATCATGTTCCCATTGGTGCTCCTCAAGTGTTTGTTAAAGTGCTTATGTGAACGAAATGAGGAAAAACCATGACATGCTAGTATATGTGTAAACTTATGCCTTACAAGTGTTTGAGAAAATGTCTCAATGGATGAGTTATGAACAAGTGCACAGTGTTATGCTTTCCAAGTTTACTATATGCTTTACTTTTCATGCTATCGAGTCTTGAGGGTATTCAATACCTGAAAACTTAGTTGTTTAACTAGAGCTACAATAGTTACAGAACAGTCTTAGTAGGGTTATGAATAATAGTACTCAATAATCAATCACAGTCTCAGTTCAGTATTCAATTCAAAACACAGTGAACTCAGTCAGTTAACAAGATTCAGTAGTACTCCATCAGTTAGGGAAATCCAGTGAACTTCATTCAGTTCAGTTAGATAGTACGATCAATGACAGTTTAGTCAATCCTAGTATAGACTAGAAATCAGTTCAGTGTCTATTCAGTTGGGAGAAGGATTCACACCGAGCGAACCCAGGGATGGGGGTATTCCTTCCAGTTAGGGTTTGATCCTTAGTAGCTATCCCTGCGTTACAAAACTGCGTAGCTAGCATAGGTTGAGATATCTTCCTACCAGACTAGGGTTGATACATATCGTCCAAGTTTTCCTGCCAGCAAGGGTTGATGAAAGAGCTTCCTATTAGAGAGAGTTAACTTATAAGTTATCTTTACCCATGGCACGGTATTGATACCCTTCCAACTAGGGTTATAGGTTCGACCCCAATCAATTTAAAAAGGGACATATCGGTTAGATGATTATTTCCCATAGTTTCAGTTTCATTTTAAGTCTCAGTATAAAACTTAGTTTTGTTCTACAGAATCAAGACTGTTAGAAATAGTCACCCAGTTATAAATCAAGACTGTCAGAAATAGTCACCCAGTTATGAATCAAGACTGTCAAAAATAGTGACTCAGTTATCAGTATTATAGTATCAATAAACTTAGATATCAGTTAATCAGTATTCATAACTTAGTAACCAGAGTTAACATAATCTCAGTTACAGATTATGTATTCATGCATGTTCTCTCATTCAGTTCTGTTCATGTTACTCGATCAGTTATTGTTCATGCACATGAACCCATGTATATTAGCCTATCTCACTTAGCATACCAATACATTCAAAGTATGATGCATACCTTTTTTTGTTCTATGATGTCTTATATCATAGGTTCAGATGCACTAGCTCCTGACCACACTTAGCAGCTCAGCCTATCAGCAATAGACTTAATGGTGATTCCTCATATTTTAAGGATAGAATATTATTTTAGTATTTCAGTACAGTTTCAGTAGTCAAAGTTTGTTAGGGGCTTGTCCCATCAACTCCATAATTCAGACAGTTAGAGGCTTTCAGACTAGAGTATTTTAAATGTGTTTAAGTATTTAATTATCAGTATTCAGTATTGGTTTTAAGTTATGAACCTTATGGCATTTACATCATCAATTTTGCATTTATTTCAGATAGGTTGCTATTACAGTATTATTATTATACAGTGCTCACAACAGGTACCACTCATGGTTTAGATGGTAGTCCTTCGGGGTTTCTAGTACCGTGTAGTATCTGGGGTATAGACTCAGGGCGTTACAAACTTGATATAAAAGCCTAAGGTTCAACAAAGTCCGAGGGAGTCTGAAAGTCGCGTCTAGTAGAGTCTTGTGCATGGGTGTGTAGCCCACCACACTTATGGATAAGAGGCTATGAGGCATATTAGGAAAAGTTTCCTTTCTTTCAGCATTTATATTGTGTAAGTGAGCATCAGCTCAAGTTAAATTCTCAGTCTTATTCATCCCTTCCTTCAGTCTACAGAACATACCTCCCAATAAAGTTAATGTAATAAGGAATGAAAATCAGCAGCACCTCTGCCCGTTCAGGCATATCCCCTGAATGAGCATGTGTCTCACTCCGAACTCAAGACTGCTTTCATTGCCTTATCTTATTCAGTAGTAGCCCAGAACAATCAGTTGGCTACTATTTTATCTCGAATTATGGATCAAGCTCCCCAGAGTAAGGTAAAGAGATGTAAGAAAAGAGGGAGAAAGAATAAGAGGGCCAAAATACCAAGGTCAAAGAGTGTCCAAACAAATCATCCTTGCCAAAAATATTGAAAAAACCATCAGGGCGTGTGTAGGGTTGGTAATGGGTTGTGTTTTAGATATGGCAAGCCAGTACATTGAATTAGAGATTGTCCTCAGTCAGGTTTGCGGAGTCAGCATATCCGTCCCTCAGCTCAGTCTGGTCGCCCGAATCAGCAGGGCGCTACCTCCAGTGCCACTAGTGGGCAACGCCCAAGCAGGCTTTATGTACTTCAGTCCTGAAAGGATCAGGAAAGTTCTCCTGATGTGGTCACTGGTATGTTACAAGTTTATCATTTACAAATTTATGATTTGCTAGATCCAGGAACTTCTTTGTCCTTTGAAACTCCTTATATAGCCATTGACTTCGAAGTCAGCCCTAAAATTCTAGAAGATCCATTCTCAGTCTCTACTCCAGTGGGTAGATCTATCATATCATATCCCAACGGGTAAATAGGAACTGTCCGGTTATGGTATCTCAGAAAGTCACTTCAGCAGACTCAGTAGAATTAGAGATGACATATTTTGATGTCATTCTCAATATGGATTCGCTTCATCCATGCTATGCTTCTGTTGACTGTAGAAACAAAATTATCCATTTTTAATTTCCTGATAGGCCAATCATTGAATGAAGAGGTAGAACCTCTGTTTCAGTCGATTTAACCTCGAATTTTTTTTGGTTGAACTAGTAGAAAGAATAGTTGAGAATTCTAAGTTAGTCAATATTGATGTTGCTATATGATGATTGTTGGAGCAATAGAAAGCTAAGAATCATGTATAAAAAAAAGGTACTAGCAGTGGACCTTACATTATCAGGTGTAGTCCTTCAGAATGAGTTTAGTGTTTATAAGTATTGTTATATATCAGTCTCTAGAGTAAAGTGGTTCCAGTTTGATTTAAAGTTTATTAAGTGGTTCACAGACTTAGAATAATGGCTTTAAGCTAAGGGGGAGATGGTAGAACATGCAACCAAGTCTGGCTTCCAAATTTTTAGTTGTAATGTCAATATGTGTAGAAAAGCAGTGGGAAGGGGTGATGCCTAACCCGTCCTTACCTCAGTGCAAAGTTTTGCACTTCAGCTATCACGATATTTATTCACACCTTATATGTCAGCTCTATGATCATAATTCATATTCGTGAATGTGATAAAAAAAACATATACGCTTACCATTCCTAGTATAAGGAGTTCCAGTTTACTCAGTGTTATGAATCATGTTCTATGAATACAGAAACTCCAAACTCAGGTCATGTAGCTCATGACTCATATACTCATGCTTTACAGTGTGCTCAGTTCCCATGACTCATGCTACACTCCAAACGGTCGGCTAAATTCAGATTATGTCATGTAGATCCTCAGTTTAGATCTCTTGATAAATCCATAATGCAAATATTCTATTCCTCAAGCCTCAGTTATGTGTCAAGTTCAGCATAGTATTTCATGCTTCAGGTCCTCATGTTTTAGCCCTTTACTAAACTTTCCTTATGATAGGATGCAGTGATGAACAATTTCTTAGATAGGAGAGAGTAAATGTTTCATGATAAGGAAAGATTTTTGTATGCTTGTTTTACACGAGGCTGTAGTTATGAAAATAGGCCTGAATATTGGGTGAGTGAGCTAAGTAAATGGCTAGCAAGAAGTTGTATTTAGTTGTTGAAGGGAGAGAAATTAGAATTTTTCAAGAGATGAGAAGTTGAGAAAATGCTAAGTGTGAGTGTCTATTCAGATCCGTGATTTATGTCAGTATCCATCACGTAGTTATCAAAACTCAGTATTTAGTTTCAGTTACAATCTTAGTTACTATCTCAGTTACAACCTTAGTCGAGTAATCAGATCAGTAACTCAGTTCAATTTCAGGTTTGCTTGACCATAGCGTACAGTTATCGGTTATTTAATTATCAATATTTTAGTACCTCAATTTCTAGGCTATTTCAGAATAATGCTATACGCTTGGTCTTGCATTCTCAAATAATACAGCTTTCATAAATTCATGCTCAGTTATCTCATGATGCTCAGTCAGTCCTCACCTCATATGCGTAATACTCTACAGTTTTAGTCTAAACTAAGTATAGTTCAATCCTACATGACCAGTATTTAGCTATCAGCCATTCAGTTAGTCAGGCAAGTTAGTATGTTTATGCATTCTTGCTCAGTGCCCATGTAAATAATTTCAGTAGCCTCAAGTGAAATGCTGTGTCGAAGTAGAAATTCCAGTTGAGGAGATAGTTGAGAAACGTGGCTAAGATTGCAAGTTAGTAGATGCAGTGCATAAGTCTTAGTAACTCTATCTTAGATGATGTTTCGTAGGCCTTGCTCCATATTACAGAATTGTAGCCACGTGGTGATTTCTTATTCAAATGTCTTATTTAAACCATACCAAGATTTCCTTGCTCCCTAAAATCAGTAGAATTTTATAGAAAGAGTGTCAAAGAAATGCTCCAGTTGAGTATAAGTTTTCAGTATAAGTTAGTCTATAAAGCCAGCAATTCAGTTTAGCAGTCAGGCAGACAAGTTCATATGGTTTCCCATCTTTCCACCTAGTCATCCTATTCGAAGTCTTATGAGTTTGACCGTTCCATAGTAGAGAATTCTGGCAGTTACAGGTTCAAATCAGTTCATGTATCATGCCTCAGTTTCAGATCTCAGATATCCAGTCACAATTCAGTTCGTAGGTGCCCTGTGCATCATCCCAATTTTTCCTTAGTATCTCAGCCGAGTCAGTATTCTCCAGAGGACATAATGTCCCAAGGGGGATATGCACTATAACCCTCGAGTTTTTATATTCTAAACCTTCCAATTTCTCATCACATAATAAGATTCAGTTGGAGTAATGTGTACTTATAAGTTGACTCTTTTGTTCCAATCTCAGCCGTATGACCATTCCTATGTCATGGAATGATTCCAAGGAATCAGTTTAGTTCATGATATTCAGTCCATGTTTCACGTTTCAGGCTCAGCTATGTTCTCATGTTCCTGTTCATGCATGTCCAATAAATGATTTCGATTTTGACATCAGTGAGTTCGTATTCTTGAATATCTCTCCCATAAAGAGAGTGAAGAGGTTCGGCGAGAAGGGAAAAACTCAATCTTTGGTATATCGAACCTTATAGAATTCTCAGTCGTTTCGAAAAGGTAGCTTACGAGCTTTAATTACCTTCAAATTTAGCTTCAGTACATCCAGTGTTTCACGTCTCCTTGCTTGGAAGTGCATAGGTGACCCAGCAGTTGTGGTCCCTATAGGGAGTATAGTTGTTCAGAACAGTCTCTCTTATAAAGAGATCCCAGTAAAAATCTTCGATCATCAGGATTCGCAGACTGAGCAATAAAGAGGTTCCTCTAATCAAAGTTCTTTGGCGGAATTAGTCCATTGAAGGAGCTACTTGGGAAACAAAAGTAGATATGCGGACCAAGTATCTTCACCTCTTATTCGCAAACTCAGATTCAGCTCAAGGTAACAGTTTTTCTTGAATTTATTCAATTCCATGCTTAGATTACCTTTACAACTCTTTATCGGTTCAGTTGCATAACATTCTCATATCATGCATAGCTTCATGAAACTGCTCAGTCAAGTGCCATATTTTTAGAACTCAGTCATGCTACAGTCATGCATGTTAGTATGATAACTCAGTCTGTCAGTACTTTCAATCACGTAATCATGCTTCAGTTGTGCATGTTGTTGACACCTAATTTTTGCCTTCCACATTTCAAATTAGTTTTTGAATTTCTTGATTTTGAATAGTTTTAATATATTTATTTTGAAATTTCAAACCTACCTTTTGAATTTAGGTGAAATTAACATTTTTAGAATAAGAAGTTTGAACAATTACAAATATTCTACTTTCTCAAGATCGATTGAAAATAAGAAATTGATGACATAATTAGTTTCTTAATCTTTATTTATTATTATTATTATCATTAAAAAATTTTTGTCTCGACTTTACCCGAATATTACTTAATTAAGGCTATTTTATTAACGTAAAATAACCTTTCCTTCTTTTAAATTAAGCCACCAGCCCAAAATTGAGCCAGCAGCCCACAACTATATAATTACCAAGTCAGCAGCCCACCACCCTTATTTCTTCTCACCACCAGCCCATAACAACTTCAACAGCACTGGCCCAATACAAGCAAAATGACCCGGCCCACACACACCTATTTTCCTTCCCCTGAACCTCAAAACAACCGACAACAGCAATACAAATCCAACACAGCAATATCAACGTAACGACAACAACCAAACAACGCTGTACACTCAGCCAACAGCGGCGTACAAACGCAAATAACCACCAACGCTGTAGCAACAGCGACCAACGAGTCAGCAATCGTCCGAACTAGCCGTTTCTTTGTTTTACCCCTTTTGCCCTTATTGGACGCTATGTTCGTCTAAAAATCAGACGACTTTCCTCGCCCTCAGTCTTTGGTTCACCATTTTCGGTAACAAATTAATGTCCAACGTATCTTTTGTTTTGTCCCACGTGGGTTTTCGTTTTATTGAGTTCTATGCTGATTTTGGAGATTGTTGGGTTTAGTAGTTTTATGGTTAATAACTCATTTGAAAGCTCTAAGATTGCATTTTTTATTGAACTCTATATTGATCTTTCGAGTATTCTATATTTTGGACTTAGCAATTTTGTGTTTAATTTATTTCACTTTTGGTTTGGAAATCATAAAGATGGCATTTTTTTTGTGGGTTTTCATTTTTTATTCAATTCTATGTTAGTTTTTGAGATCCTCATTTCACGATTTTAGCAAAGAGACTTGGTAGAGCTAAACTTGTACCTTTCTTTGAATAACTAGCTAAAATGAATATTCTGCCTGTAATACTTTTTTAACCTTCATTATGCCTATATTTTTATTATATGCCTGAATATTTACCTCAAGTGTATCCAGTTATATACAGAAATATGCGGTATCCTTGTATACACAAGTTATATCTGATTTGCTCACATGTTTATTGAAAACAGTTAACTATTTTAAGTGTAACAATGTTACGTTTATAGTGTCTATGTGCATATTTAGCAATATCAAACTGCATATAATCTAATGTATTAATTATTGGTGGAATTTTTGTTATTGGTGTGTTTAATTAATTTGCCAAATTAGTTAAATTATTTTAAGTTCGTAAGATGATATGTTATGATTACAACATTTTTCTTATATAAAATAGCACTAGTGGTTTTTGTGCTCTCGAGAAACTAGTAGAAGTTTTTTGGGTGATGATTATGTATCCAGTAGCTTTGTGATTCATTTGAACTCTATTATGATTGCTCTTTTTCCTCTCTTATAATAGAGTTGATAACATCCTTCTCTTTTCTTTCTTTCGCTTGAACTCCCCTGCGTGAGACTATTTGGACTGCGTTCTTCCTACGTCTATTTTTCATATCGAGTCAAGCCTCTACCAAAGTCCAAAACTGGACTGATATACATGGGATATACCCTTAGATACAGTTGGTATACACTAGAAAGCAGCTGATAATGGAGTATATTAAAAGTGGAAGCGAGCATACAAGGTCTATACATAGATATACAGTGCGTATACAAAAATGCAGCAGCAACAGGGCTGATATACAGTCAGTATACAGCTGATATACACTTCAGAAAAATGGACTGAAGTCCATAATTCAAGCCCAAAACTGGGCAGCTTCTAATGGGTCAACTGAGGGCCCAACTTTAATTCTTGCATTATTTCTTGTAGCATGTATTGTTTATTTGTGCTAGCTAATACTTGTAAATTAATTAATCTAGACGAATTCTCTAAAAGTGTTGTCATTTCTATTTTATCTTTATTTTCTTCCACTTAATTTATAATTTCTTCACCTAATTTATTTTATCTAAAAATGATTTAAATCGGCTTCTTTGACTTTTGATAGCAAGTCTTTAAATATTAAGCACTTTATTTCAAAATGATATTTGAGTTGTTCATATAACTAAATAGTCTATTTGAATTAAAATAACTTTCTTTAAATTCAAGAAACTAAATTTTCTTATAAATTTCAACGTTTCATAATTAATAAAGGGTTTTTTAATACAACACTCTATTAACATTTTTTCAAAGGTATTATTTATAATATGATCAACTTTTTTTATAACGATTAATAGTAAGAAAATAATTCCATAATTCCCTTCTTTTACGAAATTAAAATCCATTTCCCTTTTTATGTTCAAAAAACTACAACTTAGTTTAATTCAATTAGAATTTTTTTCTTTTGAATAACTAAATATCATTTTTCAATGTTTTTTTAATAAATAATTTTTCTACAAAATCAACTTTTTGCGAAATTAGTCACCTTTAATTAGTCAAGTTAGTTTCTTTTTGGTAAACCGTTTTAAACGGACGCTCCTAAGTGCCTTAAAAACCTTCTTAGGGCGTTAATTGAACCCTTACCTCGAATCTCTAGTTTTAAAGGTTTATTTCTGTTTTTGAACCTTTAAAACTCTTTTAAATTTTTTCTTGTTTTTTTCTATAAAAATTAAGTGGCGACTCTATAAATTTTCTTAAAATTATTTCAAAATTTTCTTGAAATAGTTTTAAGATCAAAACCATTTTTCTCGCCAAAATAAAACCCGAAAGGGATAAAATAGAAATGATGACTCTGCTGGGGAGTTAACTAGGTTCTAACCAATTATTTGAACTAACTTGTTTGACTAAATATATGGATTGTAATACTTGAACTGTTTGTTGCTTATGTATTTAAATTTTTGTCAAACTTAAATTGTTGCATTTAATGGCATACCTCCACATCTGATATATAAACTGTTTTGGAGTTTCGCGGATGTCTCGGCCCCTATTTATCAATTCCAAATAACTTGTTGGAAATACGACGGTTTATTAGAACGTGAGTCATCTGATGGCTGTTCGTATTTTCAAACCCTAGTCGTCCACTTGGGAACCTGGTTCAAACCTACTTTAGACACCTAGGACAGAGTGAAACCAAAACCCTATTTTAGGCATAAGCCTAGGACGACCCAATACTCGAGCGGGGTTTAAGGTCCATTAGAAAACCTTCCCTGCATCTATTAACCTCGAGTCAATTCTGGATGAATCATATTTATGTTTTGAAGAAAATGTATGTGTGTTTAATCCAATCCATTATCCTTTGAAGTCGAGGGAAGGCTCATCTTTGTCTGCTTTCGTGTAAAATATGGCTTAGCTGCATTTCCGTAAAAAGTTTAAAATGTTTATCGAACCTGACAACTTCTTGAAACTATGGTGGGATTATATGAACGGAGAAGAAATAAAAATTGTTAGAACACATATTGGGCATTTACCTTTGTTGATTGAGATAGATGTTTTGCCTGAAATCTTTTGGGATAATCAGAATATGGTGTTTCGCTTCGGGGATATTGAATTGACTACCACTATTGAAGTGGTGTTGATTTGTTACGAGAATATTGAAATGTGTTTCAAGAGAAAAGAGACACCTGGTAAGAATATTCTAGTATAGTTATGTGGGACCGTCAAAAGATCAAGAAGGTATTTTTAACTGATGATAACACCTGGCTAGGGCAAGGTGATGGGGAAAATATCCTTTTTGTGAGTTGTATCGCCGGTTTGGAAGATTTAATGCTTTTCAAAAGTTCGGACAGAAATTTGAGCCGGAAGCAAAATGGAAGGAGACAAGAGCCTTTGTATTTTTGGTAGGCCTACTTGGAACTATGGTGTTTCCATAAGGGAAAATTGACACAATTCATCCAAGGGTTGTCACGGTGACCAACACACTCTTCTATGGAATGAAGTACGGTTCTAAAAAGGTATTCCATAACTTAGCTCCCATGATTATAGCTGACATATATCGAGCTTTGGGAAGGTGTGAAGTCGATGATCATTTCTTTCAGTGTAGTAACTTTATCTTGCATTGGTGGATGATGATGCATTTGGTAAAAAATCCTAAAACGGTACAACCTGATCATAAAATGAGGTATGATCTTTTATCATAGCATGACATATGGCTGTTCCTACACAAGATCAAAAGGGAAATATCTCTGGGATTTTGGTTTAAGATTCTCATAGAATTAGGGGATGACGATGTCCAATGGTCCATGAAATATCTTCGTTTAGGGAGATATACCATTCGGGGGATGGGGGAGGGGGTAAGTGGCCTTTTCTAGTGCTCCAGGTCTTGGGGGGCCCATCCCTACAACCCTGGCAGAGTTCTTAGGCAATTCGAGATCAAGCAGGAGACACCCCAAATCAAGTCTATGCTTAGATTCTTCACTGAGTATGATGAAGGCGAGTCTCCGCTCAAAAACTACATGGTAAATGGATGGAGAAGAAGAGGTGGAAGGAAATCTCTTTCCGTATCGAGTATGAACCCAAAGTCAGGGAAACTTACAAGGAGTGGTTGAAGAAGAGTCTCACCGGAGCATTGATTCTAGGGCCGAATATACCCACTTGGGTTGTTGATATAGAGTCAGAGCATCAGGTCCAACTCCACAGGCTTCCAGATAAATTTAAAAAAAGTGGAATCGCACACCAACAAATGCATATGAAGGATGCTTTGACTATACGTATGTTGATGGAAGAGTTAAAGTGAGCTAGGCAGGAGGCTGATGATGCTAGGCAGTGACTAATCGATTTGGATGATAGCATGGCTTTTCAGATTGATAGTATAAAAAGAATGACCTATGACAATAAGGCATAGTTATGCGGGAGTCATCTGATCATCAACAGGTATCAAATAACGCAGAAGGTGAACAAGACTAAGAAGGCAAGAGCAAACGAAGGAGCATCCAGTAGCTAGTTTTTCTATTCCCCTGCGTGGGACCTTATCTTCTTTTATGTTATCTCCCTTCCTCCCTAAAGATTGTATCCCCTTTTTGTTATCTTTTGTAGGCATTTATGCCCTTTTACATATCTATGAAAGTTGGGGGATGATGGATTGGCTTTAAAAAGGCATATATTTTCTTCAAAACTCGTTAGGCCCAAACCCTTGGCTCAAAAAAGGTTACCCCAGTTAGGATATGCGTTATTATAATGTTTATGTCATATAACTATTCTATGTGTTTATGTGTGTTTATTTGAGTCAAAGATAATTTATCCACTATGCTCCCGTGGATCAGTTTGTCTATGACACCAACAACTCTATGTGGTTACTTTTTGTTAAGTATCTTGCATTACTTATCACATATGGAAACTAACACATCTGCTTTTAAGTTATTTTACTTTACAGATAATAGAAAACCACTCCATGTTGAAATAAGCTGGCAGAACATCCTTACTTCACCCGGTTAAAAGCGCATAAAATCCCATCCTCTGATCATCATTCAAAAATGACTGAAAATGATGATGAAAATGCATTGACTATTAGGGATAATGTAATAGCGGAACAAAGCGAGATGATTGCTAAACTCGCGAGAAACTTAGAAATGCTTTAGGAAGAGGTGAATCGTACTCGAGGTTTGGCTAACCTGGCCATCACTGTCAATGCTCCCGCTCCAGGAGGACATGGGACTCCATTCCAGATCTCTCCCCTCAGTATGCCCATTCTCAAGGACCAACAAAATAACATATTGTCTGTCTTCAGTCCTCAACTAGTCCAAAACAACACTTGAGAAAATAACCCAGATGCTTACCATCCACAAAATCCATCCTTAACCCTTCAAAACTGGTTTCCAAATCCATAAAATTCACTCCCAAATCTACAAAATCCAGCCCCAAATCTACCAAATCCATCCCTGAATCCACAGAATCCATTTTTGGATCTGCAAAATCCTTCTCAGATCCCACCAAAATACTCTCAAATTCCACAAAACTTTTTCAATCTCCAAATCATCCTCCCTCCCTACCACCCAACCTCCTCTCATCCTCAAAATTAAACTACCCTTCTAAATCCTTTCTTTGTTATCATATCTTTTGACATATACAATCCATTTCCTAATCTTGAGAAAGACTATTACAAGGAAAAAGAAAAAGAGTGGAGGACCGAGCATAAAATAAAGTTATTGGCTATAAATAAACAGATTATGAGGATTAAAAAATTTTATGGGGCAGGGGACAATGATGGTCTGGGTTATGATGATCTATGTGTTCACCCCGAAGTAGATCTACCAGAAGGATACAAGGTCCCTATATTTGAATTTTTCGATGATACTAGAAATCCAATGGCCCATCTGAGAAGGTATTGTGATCAAATGGTTGGGGTAGGAAAAAATGAGGCATTATTGATGCGCTAGTTCAGTCGGAGCTTAAGCAGTGAAGCCTTAGATTGGTTTATATCTCAAGAACTGAAAAAATAGACTAGTTGGAGGGCATTGGCTAAAGGTTTCCTTGATAGGTTTACATTTAACATTGAGATAGTCCCTGATCGATATTCATTAGACCGGATCAAACAGAAAAATGATAAGTGATTCCGAGACTATGCCTTTTGTTGGAGAAAAAAAGCTGCTAAAGTACAACTTTTCATGTCTGAGGAAGAAATTGTATCAGTTTTCTCTAACACACAGGAGGGAGAATTTTATATGAGGATGGTATATGTGGTCTGAGCGAATTTTGCAGATTTGGTAAATATTGAGGAATCGTTAGAGGAAGGCATCTAAACAGGAAAAATTGCCAAAACCCCTACATCATCGGAATCTTCTACATTCTCAAAAAAGAAAAGAGAGGATGTGTAACGACCCGAGACTACCCCTAGTCATTACACGGTGCTTACGGTCCCGAGGAACCACAAGCTAACCCATGATCTTGTACCTTCTGTGTGCGCTGAATAATGAAATTATGAATGCGAAAGAATAACTGAAATTGCCTAAGACTTTAATAATGAAACGACTACTGAATTATGAATCTGGCATAATACTGCAATCTCAATAGCTAACTGTGGTGTCTGAAAAGCCTCGAAAGTGAATATTATGAGTTAATAGGACAGGCCCCCAACTAACTCGACTAACTACTGAGATAAAGACATGAAATAATGTAATCTATCCTCGAATGATGAGGACTCACCACTGCTACTGTACGGCTAATAATCTGAGAATCTAGGAGTGATCCTGGAACTGAGCGTCAACACCTATGATATAAGACATCATAGCGCAAAAGAAAAATATACGATCAGTACTTTGAATGTGCTGGTATGCTAAATGGGGGCAGTTGTTGACACCTGATTTTTGCCCTCCAAATTTCAAATTAGTTTTTGAATTTCTCAATTTTAAATAGTTTTAATATATTTATTTTTAATTATTTTAAAATTTCAAACCTACCTTCTGAATTTAGGCAAAATTAATATATTTAGAATAAGAAGTTTGATCAATTACAAATATTCTACTTTTCTCAAGATCGATTGAAAATAAGAAATTGATGACATATTTAGTTTTTTATTCTTTACAACAACAACAAACCCAGTGTATTTCCACAAAGTGGGGTCTGGGGAGGGTAAGATGTACGTAGTCCATACCGCACCTACAAGGAACTAGAGGGGCTATTTTCGATAGACCCCTAGCTCAAGATAAAGAATAATAAACAAGGAGGATGGATGACACAACGAAAAAATCAGGAATAAGAAATAATGGAAATGAAACCAGAGAAAAAATAAAATACAAGAAATAAAGGCAACACTAAATAAGAAAATAGGAACTAAGAATAAGAAAATAGGCCCTCCACCTAGTCGTAACATACCCTCACATACCAACGACACCTGCATACACAGTCTTAGGGTTACGAACCTGGCTACACAAGATCTCTCCGGACTACCTGTTATAACCAACACACTCATACTATCCTTCTACCCTTATCTGCGACCTCTACACCTTCCTATCTAGGGTCATGTCCTTAGTAAGCTGAAGCTGCTCCATGTCATGCCTAATCACCTCCATCCAGTATTTCTTTGGCCTAACTATACTCCTCCTGAAACCATCTAAAGCTAGCCTCTCGTACATATGAACTGGGCCATCCGCCCCTCCTCATCACATGCCCAAACCATCTCAGCCTTCTTTCCCGCATCTTATCCTCCACCGAATCCACTCCTACCTTCTCCCAGATAACCTCATTCCTAACTAGTTTCTTATTATTTATTTATTATTATTATTATCATCATTATTATTGAAAAAGAAAATAAAATAAAATTGTGTTTCATTAAATATTTATTTTAAAATTATTAAATTTGAGAAATTCGTTAAATTAATTGAAAGATAATTTCGTATCGACTTTACACAAATATGACTTAATTAAGGCTATTTTATTAATGTAAAATAACCTTTCCTTCTTTTAAATTGGGCCAACAATCCAAAATTGAGCCAGTAGCCCACAACTATATAATTCCATAGTCAACAGCCCA
Organism: Capsicum chinense; assembly: GCA_026120095.1. NCBI lineage: Eukaryota > Viridiplantae > Streptophyta > Magnoliopsida > Solanales > Solanaceae > Capsicum > Capsicum chinense. Next base: position 70,827,064 of record JAPEIP010000010.1, read on the forward strand.
CCACCCTTATTTCTTCAGAAAAATACATAAAGTAGCATGCTTAAGTATTAAATTACAAAATATAGCATTACTTTTATCAAATTACATTTTATTGCATATGTATTTGTATGTATTTATATTTTTATAGCAACAGTTTGCAAAAATACAAAATGCATATCATCATAAGGGTAGTAAAAATCATATGTATTTGTATTTTTGTAGCAACAGTTTGCAAAAATACAAAATACAACTTGCTATATTATCTAATTATAAAACTATTGCTATGAAACTCATAATTAAGGGGATAAGTATGCTATTTCTGAATGTTGTCTTATTTTTTTTCACCACCAGCCCATAACAACTTCAACAGCACCGGCCCAATATAAGCAAAATGACCCGACCCACACACTTACCTATTTTCCTTCCCCATAACCTCAAAACAACCGAAAACACCAATACAATCCAACACAGCAATATCAACGTAACCACAACAACCAAATAATGTTGTTCACTCAGTCAACAATGCCGTACAAATGCAAACAACCACCAATGCTGTAGCAACAACGACCAATGAGTGAACAATCATCCAAACTAGCCGTTTCTTTGGTTTACCCTTTTTGTTTTACAAGACGAAAAAACCCCCCTACTTATTTATCCTATAAATAGCTATTATGGGTTAGAAGTGAGAGGGGAATTCTTTGGAGAAAAATTAGGGATTTGGAGGAGCATTTCTCTAATCCCACGTAACCGAAGAATTCGAAAAGATAACTCAAAAATTTTTATGAACTTGTTTGAACTCGATTGGGTAGAATTAGATTTTGGTGGTAGAAAATTCATCATCATAGGCTCGTCGTCCTAATTTGCTGCCCCCAAAAAGGTATAAATTTGCCCTTCTAGTTCCATCATATTCTCTTCATCTCTTTTTTGGGGTTCGGGATATGTGGTTTTGTTTTGTTGCTATATTTTTTTGTTAGTTATCGCCTCCGAATTGTGTTTATGAATATGGTCTTTTGTGGATATATGGGTTTTCATTTTATTGAGTTCAATGCTAATTTTGTAGATTTTTAGTTTTAGTAGTTTTATGGTTAATAACTAATTTGAAAGCTCTAAGATTGCATGTTTTTATTGAACTCTACGTTGATCTTACGAGTATTCTATATTTTGGACTTAGCAATTTTGTGTTTAATTTATTTCACTTTTGGTTTGGAAATCATAAAGATGGCATTTTATTATGGGTTTTCATTTTTTTATTCAATTCTATGTTAGTTTTTGAGATCCTCATTTCACAATTTTAGCAAAAAGACTTGGTAGAGCTAAACTTGTACCTTTCTTTGAATAACTAGCTAAAATGAATATTCTACCGGTAATACTTTTTTAACCTTCATTATGCCTATATTTTTATTATATGCCAGAATATTTACCTGGGGTGGTTGTGATGCTAGACTCTCAGTCCATCCAGAAGAGAGAGTGTTTCATGTATTTGGGGTCTATAATTTAGGGTAATAGTGAGATTGACGAGGATGTGACGTATCTTATTGGGGAAGGGTGGTTGAAGTGGAGGCTCGCTTCGGGAGTCCTTTATGATAAGAAGGTGCCCCTGAAGCTTAAAGATAAGTTCTAAAGAGTGGTAGTACGAACGACTATGCTGTATAGAGCAGAGTGTTAGCCAGTTAAGAACTCCCACATCCAAAAGGTGAAGGTGGCGGAGATGCCAATGTTACGATGGATAAATAGACATACTAGAAATATAGGGTGAGGAATGAGATTATTGGGATAAGGTGGGAGTTTTCTCAGTGGAGTATAAGTTGTGAGAAGTGAGGCTATATTGGTTTGGGCAGGTGATAAGAAGGGGCCCTGATGCTCCAGTACGGAGGTGTGAGACTCTGTCTAGGTATGGTTTTAGGCGGGCTAAAGGTAGACCAAAAAAATATTGGAGGGAGGTGATTAGCCATGATATGGAGCAATTACAACTTACAGAGGACATAACCCTTGATAGAAAGGTGTGGAGAACGCGGATTAGGATAGAGGGTTAGGGGGTGGGAGCACAGAGATTGTAATAGGGGAGTGCTTCTTTAGGTCTGGAGTTTCTGGTTCGTAGTGTTGCGGCTATAGTTTGGGGATAGGGGTGTTGGCTTTTTTGCATCCTGTACTAGTTTATTATACACATATTTTTGTGTTTGTTATACTGCTAGTTTATTTTGTGTACCATACTAGTTTATACGCGCCTACTTTTTATATTTGTCATACTGTTATTGGTCCTAAGCTGGGGGTCTATCGGAAATAGCCTCTCTACTTCTCTTGAGGTAGTAGTATGGTCTGCATACACTCTACTCTCCTTAGACCCAACTAAGTGGGAATACACTTGGTATGTTGCATTTGTTTTTGTTGCTTGAATACATACCTTAAGGGGTCGTTTGGTAGAGTGTATAATAATAATGAAAAATACGGTGTATTAGTAATGCTTGTGTTAGTTATACCTGCATTAGTTATGCTTGTATTTTTCTTATGCAGTGTTTAGTTTGATGTATTAAAATAATATATGTTTTATAATTTTTATAAAAAATATTTTGTATGACTAAAATACCCTTTCCACTCTCTTTCCCAAACCAACAAATTGTACTTCATTGTCCATCAATTCCTCAAACAGTTTATATCCATTCCCTTTCCATAAGAAAAGTTTTTATGACAAACTTTGATTTTGCAGTTCCTTATATAGAAGGTAGTTGGAACATGAGGGAATTAAACAATTTTTATGCACAACTTTAGAAAATCACCAAAAATAGTCATGATTTTACAGATTAGCATGAAAAATTAAGCAATAAAAATTCAAAAACAATCTTCAAAAACAAAGAATCCAATTTCACATTCAAGCTCCTAATAACAGAATATTTAGTTCTAGTATAGAAGAGCAAACAATGTCTAATTATATGAAAAGAAGAAGAAGATGCGGTGAAAAGTTTTCATATTTTTTCATGGTAGTGTAGAGAAGAGAAGAGAAAACAAAGTACAAGAACAAAGGTAAACTACAAGGAAAATAAATATTCTAGTGAGGTTGGGTTGTAAATCATAATTAGCACTAGACGTTAAGTTTGAACAGTGGATGATCATCAAGGTGGAACAGTGTATGCAAATGTGTCAGTTAATGTATTCTTAATTAAGTATGATGTAGAGGTGTGCCAAAGGTGATATGGGGCTGTATTATTATCGAAGGTTATTAAGTGTTGTGTGTGGTTAGTTGTACCCTTTATTTGATAGGTATGAATGAGGCTATGTGGTATACGATGTCCTTGTCAGTTAACTTGTGGGTTATAGGTTGATGATGTTGGTGTAAGGAAATATATAAGTTAGAGATGTGATATTAGTAGAGTATGAAGGAAGTTAGTATGGTTTAGCAAGGGATTGGAGATATTCATGTTAAGTGTTATAATCTAAATTGGTGAGTGTTTAAGTTGTTATATGATAAATTTTGGGGCTATAGAAATCTAAGAGTTGAATCTCAGAAGGAGGTATTAGCATTGGGTGTTACACATTAAGATACAGTGCTTTAGGGTAAGTTTAGTTTTATGTGTGTTGATTATACCCAGACTCTAGAGTAAAGTGATTTCAGTGTATATTATAGTTTAGTAAAAGGCCCCACAGACTTAGAGTAATGACTTAAGTCTAAGGGGGAGATGGGAGAATGATTAGCCAAGTTAGGCTTCCATATTCTAGTAATGATGTCAGTTTAAGGTAGAAAAGAAATAAGGGAGGATGATGCTCGATCCATTCTCACCTTAGTACAAAGTGTTATACTTCAGTTATCACGATATCTACTCATGCCTTACATGTCAACTCTATGATCAAAGTTCAAATTTATGTACCTTATAGAAAAATCATGTACACTTCCAATTCCTAGTATAAGGAACTCCAGTTCACTCAGCAGTCAGAGTCATATTCCCTAAATTATGAACTCCGAATTCAGATCATGCAACTCATGACTCATGTACTCATGCTTTATAGTATGTTCAATTCCACTACTCATGCAACACTCTTAATGATTAGCGAAATTCAGATTTATATCCTGTATATCGTCAGTTTAGATCTCTTTAATTAATCCATGCCTTTGACATTCTATTCCTCAGTCCTTAGCTAAGTGTCAAAGTTATGTATAGTATTCTTTCATGCTTCAGGTCCTCATGTGCTAGCCCTTCAATTACCACTTACTATGTTTAGATAGGGGTGATGATAATGGATAAGCAATGGTTTAGATGAGAGGGAGTTGATGACCCTTATTAAGAAAGATTGTAATACCCCAAAGTTTCTTTAAGTCAAATCTAGTCTCCAAAAGAGTTAGTGATGACTTCATAAATAATTAATATTTAAATCAAATATAATTTCCCTAATTTTGACATTTTATCATGTGGGAAATTGGTTTAGCTTTCCAATGATACCAATTTCGTCCAAATCCGGTATCGGAGAAAAAAGATATGGACGTTTTACAGAAAGCAGTTAAGACTGCCCAAGGGTTACGATGAGGGTCGATGGACCGTCTCCCAAACCATTGCAGCGGAGGCAGTGACACCACATTCTGCCTAAGAGTGATGGCTCATGCCGACGGACCACCAAGCTAGTGATGGACCATCGCCCAAGTCATCGTAGGAGAGGCAGTGAACCCCTATTCTGCCTAGGTGCGATGGTCAGTACCGAAGGACCGTCGACCCAGTGATGGACCGCCAAATATTTTGTTTAGTTATTGTAAGTCATTTTTTTAAAAGGGTTCTTCAGTCTTTTACTACCCTTTCTAATACCTAATAATATCAGACATAGACTCATAAGTTCATTATTCATCTATGACATCAAATTAGGGTTTTCTCTCAAAGATAATCCCCAAGAACAAGATCCAAACCTTCTTCAAGTAAGTAAGAGATTCCAAGTTCTTCAAGTCCAAAAACTTCAAGAAACACAACCTAGGTATGTCATGTGTTGATTCATGGGTCCCTTTCACCCATGAAGCTCAAAATCTCTTTTCAAAATCCAAGATTTGTGTATTTATGAGTGTTCATGATTTAAAATAAATTGAAATTCATGTTCATGATGCTGTCGGGGGTTTTGATTCATGTTTGAAATTACATATTCCAATGATTGACCCTAGGATATGGTAATTTGCATAATAATCATGATAAACCCGTAAATTTATGCGTTGGTTGATATATCCATGATTATTAGATGTGTTGATGATTGTTTAACAAAAACATGCTCCCCATGTCTTCGATTAAATGCCTATGTGAAGGAAAACTGTCATACTCGTATGATAATATAAAATCCCCATTTATGTACAAGTTTATGCACTCCCAGTGTTTGATGAAATGTCTTAGTCAATGAATTATGGATATATGTGTAGCCATTGTGGTGCTTTAGAACTTGTGCCTCATGAAATTCCCCAATGATGGTATTATGGATAGTTGATTATGGTCGTGAGTCCAGGAAGTGTCATGTATTGTTAGTTTCATGCTCTCGAGGCCTGGGGGAACATGTACCCAATAATTTAGCTGTATGCCTAGAGCCAGTGTCATGTTTTCACGATATTCTTAGTCAAGTCAGAATCCATAGAACCCTGTTAGTCATGTGACACAGGAAAGCTCAGAAATTCAGTAATCTCAGTAGTATTCTGTCATTCAATGGAAATCTGTGAATTCAGTTTACTCCAATTCAGTTAATCATGTTCAGTGTTTATTTAGATGATAGTAGGAATTAACACTGAGTGAACCCAAGAATGGGAACACACACTGTCAGATAAGCGTGTGATTCTTTGAAGTCACCTTTGTGTTCTAGAACTATGTAACCAACATAGGTTGAGACATCAACACTGCCAGATGAGGGTTGATGAGGTGGATAAGCACTGTTAGATGAGGATCACCCACAACTTGTCTTTACCAGTGGCACAGTATTGACACCCTTCTAATTAGGGTTACAGATTGGACTCTAACTCAGCTATATTGATTTATTTGGGGCATATCAGTTGGGTGAGTATTTCTAATAGTTCAGTTATAGATCAGGATTGTCAGATACAGTCATTCAGTCTTAGTAATAGAACTTAGATAGTTCTTTAAAATTTCTAGACTGTTAGATATAGTTAACTCAGAATAGTACGGAACTCATCAAGTTCTATCAGAAACTAGACTATCAAATACAGTCGCTCAGTATTAGTTATTTCAGTTATACAGTTACCAGTATCTCATGTTATCAGTACTCAGGCTCAGTAATTATGTTATCATGACTTAGTTGCAGTTATTATGTATTCATGCATGCATCCTCACGTTCATGTTATCCAGTTAGTTAGTATAGTTCATGCATGTGAACTCTTTTTATTCAACCTACCTCACATGCATACCAGTATATTCAATCATACTGATGCATTTGTGCTATAGTATTTTATACCATAGGTTCAGAAGCACGATCTCCTAAGCATCGGTAGCATTCCAGTCTCAGCAGTCAGAGTTAGCAGTGAGTCCTCATCTTTTGAGGACATGATCATTTCTTTATTATCTCATTAATTAATTTATTTTAGTAGTTGAAGTTAGTTGGGGATACATCCTATCAACTCCTTATTCAGACAGTTTAGAGGCTTTCAGGCTAGCATGTTTAGATAGTTATTTCAGTTGTTTTGGTATTGATATACCATATCTTCAGATGTTATATTTTATCAGATCTTTGAACCTTATAGCTTTTCATCCTTTATTTCACATTTATATAGTATATTATGCAGTGTACAGGTACAAATATCAGTCATGGGTTAGCTTATAGTCCTTCAGGGTTATGTGCACTATAGAGCCTAAGGTTCAATAGAGTCCTAGGAAGTCTGAAAACCGCATCTAGTAGAGTCTTGTAAATGGGTGTGTTGCGCACCACATTTATATGTAGGAGGCTATAGGATGTTTTAGGAATAGCTTCGTATCTTTTAGTAATTATGTCATGCCAGTGAGCATAATCTTAAGTTAATCTCTCAGTTTAATCCTTTTCTCTTCTGCTTATAGAACATGTCTCCCAAGAAAAGAACTGGGAATCAGTTAGCCCTTCAGCCCAAAGATCCTTTGGGTGAACATGTCTCTCATGCAGAGTTCAGAGCTGTATTCACTACTCTTGCTCAGTCAGTTACTGCTCAGAATGAATGACCAACTATTGTTACGGTTAACCCAGTGGCCAATTCAGCTGCAGCTTGAATTCGAGACTTCACCCGAATGAATCCTCCATTTGTTTTAGGTCAAACTCAGATGAGAACCCTCAGAAATTTCTTGACCAAGTTCAGAAGGTTACCCACATCAAGGGGGTTACTCCTAGTGAGAGTGCTGAGCTAGCTGCATATTATTTGCAGGATGTTGCTCACACTTAGTACAAATAGTGGAAGTCAGAAAGGCCAGTTGATGCAGTATCTATAGGGTGGGAGGAGTTTGTCACCGTATTCCTAGAGAGGTTCTTTCCCCTAGAGCTGAGAGAAGTTAAGGTGTTAGAATTTATCAACATCAGGTAGGGCAACATGATGGTGAAAGAGTATTCTTTTAAGTTTACTCAACTAGCCAGATATGCTCCTTATGTGGTTGCAGATAGCATGGCCAAGATGAGTAAGTTTGTTTCTGGGGTAAATGATAGTATAGTCAATGAGTGCAGGTCCGCGATGTTTAATAATGACATGGACATAGCCAGGCTTATGAACCATGCTCAATAGATAGAAGAATAAAAGATAAAGGTGAGGGAGAAGCAGAACAAGAGAGCAAGGACAGGTAGTTTCAACTTTCTCAGTCTAAGTCTGAGGGAGGAAACCATTCTGAGTTCCATCCTAAATCATTAGTTCTAGATCCTTTATCCAGTGCTCCAGCTTCTAAGTTCAGGGATGTTAATAAAGATAGGGTGCCAAGATCTAAGTCTCAGGGTAGTGTTAGCAATGCCCAAACTAATCTCTTTTGTCAGACATGTGGTAAGAACCACAAGGGTGTTTGCAGAGCTGGCAACGATGTTTGTTTTGAATGTGGAAAGCTAGGACACAGAGTCAGATATTGTCCTTAGTCAGGTTATCAGGGTTAGTAAAACCATTCCTCATCTCAGTCCGATCACCCAAATCAGCAGGGTGCCACTTCCAGTACTACTAGTGGGCAACACCCAAATAGACTTTATGCTCTCCAGTCTCGAAAAGATTAGGAAAATTTTTCTAATGTGGTTACTGGTACATTACAGATCTTTCACTTGCATGTTTATGCTTTGCTAGATCTAGGAGCTTCTTTGTCCTTTGTTACTCCTTACATAGCAGTTGATTTTGGAGTCAGTCTCAAAATTCTAGCAGAGCCTTTTTTAGTCTCCACCTCAGTGAGTAAAACCATCATATCCCGACTGGTATACAGGAATTGTCCGATTATAATATTTCAAAAATTCACCTCAACAAAGTTAGTCGAATTAGAGATAACTGATTTTGACTTCATTCTCAGCTTAGATTGACTTCATTCCTGTTATGCCACAATTGATTGCAGAAATAGAATAGTCCATTTTCAGTTTTTGAATGAACCTGTCCTAAAGTGGAGGGGTAGAACTTTGGCTTTCAGAGGTCAGTTTGTTTTCTACCTTCGGGCAAGGAAAATGATATCTAAAGGATGTGTCTATCATCTTGTTTGAGTTAAGGACACTAATTCTGAAACTCCTAGTCTCAAATCTGTTCCAACTGTGAATGAATATTCAAATATTTTTCTCGAAGATCTTCTAGGAATTCCTCCCAAAAGGGAAGTGGACTTCGGCATTGATGTTCTTCTAGATACTCAGCCTATATCTATTCTGCTATATAGAATGGCACTAGCAAAACTCAAAGAATTGAAGGAGCAATTGAAGGATCTCTTAGATATGGGATTCACCAGGTCCAGTATGTTCTTATAGGGCGCACTAGTCTTATTCGTGTGCAACAAAGATGGTTCTCTCAGAATGTGTATAGACTACTGTCAGCTCAATAAAGTCACGATCAAGAACAAGTATCCACTTCCCAAAATTGATGACTTGTTTAACTAACTTTAGGGTGCCAGTTATTTTTCTAAGATAGACCTCAGATCAGGCTATCATTAGCTTAGAGTCAGAGAATGTGACATTTTGAAAACAGCTTTCCATACTCGGTGTGGTCACTTTGAATTTCTAGTTATGTCCTTTGGTCTTACCAACTCTCCAGCAGCTTTCATGGACTTGATGAACCGTGTGTTCAAGAAGTACTTGGACATGTTCATCATAGTCTTCATAGATGACATTCTTGTCTATTCCCACAGTGAGTATGATCATGCAGACCATCTCAAAATCGTGCTTCAGACTCTCAGGGATCATCAGTTATTCACCAAATTTAGTAAGTTCAAACTTTGGCTAAGGTCAGTAGTATTCCTTGGTCATATCATTTTTGGTGATGATATTCGAGTTGATCCTCAAAAAATCAAAGCAGTAAGAAATTGGCATCGACTGTATCTCCATCAGATATCAAGAGTTTCTTGGGTTTGGATGGATATTACGGATGGTTTGTTGAGGGATTTTTTTCTATTGCATCCCCTATGTCTAGATTGACTCAGAAGAAAGTCAAGTTTCAGTGATCAGATCCTTGCTATAAAAGTTTTCAAGAGTTGAAAACTCGACTCACCTCAACTCTTATTTTAGCTCTACCAGATGGTTTCGATGGGTTTGTAGTGTATTGTGATGCATCCAGAGTAGGTTTGGGTTGTGTCCTCATGTAGCATGGTAAGGTCATAGCCTATGCCTTCAGATAGCTTAAACCTCATGAGAAGAATTATCCTACTCATGATCTCGAGTTAGCAGTCATAGTTTTTACCTTGAAGATCTGGAGGCATTATTTATACAGAGTTCATCTAGATGTGTTCATAGATCATAAGAGCCTTCAGTATGTCTTTTTTTAGAAAGATCTCAATCTTTGTCAGAGAAGGTGGTTAGAGCTCTTGAAAAATTATAAGATGAGTATCCTTTACCATCCAGACAAGGCTAATGTGGTGGACAACGCTCTCAGTAGACTGTCTATGGGTAGTATTGCTCATGTTAAGGTCAGTGAGAGAAAGTTAGCTCAGGAAGTCCATCAGCTTGCCCGACTAGGTGTCCGCCTAGTTGATTCTTCAGAGGGTAATATATGGATTCAGAATAGTTCAGAATTATCTTTAGTTTCTAAGGTGAAAGAAAGTTAGATAGATCCCAGTCTAGTTAAGTTGAAAGAGGAAGTTAAGGATCAGAAAGTAGAGGTTTTCTCCCAAGGGGGAGATGGTGTTCTACGTTGTTAGGGTCATCTGTGTGTTTCAACTGTAGATGACTTAAGGTAGGAAATTCTTGTAAAAATGCATGGTGTGAGTTACTCTATTCATCCAGGGGCCACAAAGATGTACCGCAACTTACGGGAGATCTATTGGTGGAGTAGGATGAAGAGAGATATTGCAGAGTTTGTGTCTAAGTGATCTACATGTCATCAATTTAAGATAGAGCATCAAAAGCCTAGTGGGTCTATGCAGAAGTACAGTATTCCTACTTAGAAGTGAAAAGAAGTGAACATGAACTTTATGATGGGTTTGCCTCGTACTCGTCGCCAGCATGATTCAGTTTGGGTCATTGTATATAGAATGACTAAATTAGCTCATTTCCTTACAGTCCATACCTCTTATTCAGCCAAGGATTATGCCAAACTCTACATCCGAGAGTTGGTCAGATTGCACGGTGTTCTGTTATCTATTTTCTCAGATAGAGGTACCCAGTTCACCTCTCATTTTTGGAAAGCGTTCGAAAAGGCTTTTGGTACCCAAGTTCATCTTAGTACAACCTTTCATCCTCAGATAGATAGTCAAGTAGAAAGGACCATTCAGAATTTATAAGACATGCTAAGGGCGTGTACAATCGATTTCAAGGGTAGTTGGGATGACAACTTGTCTTTGATTGAGTTTGCATATAAAAATAGCTATCATTCCAGTATTCAGATGGATTCATTCAAAGCTCTTTTTGATAGGATATGTAGATTTCCATTCGTTTAGTTCGAAGTTAGTGAGGCCTCAGTTATAGGACCAAACTTAGTATTCGATGGCTTAAAAAAGTCTAGTTGATTAGAAAAAGACTTCAGGCTGCTCAGAGCCGACAGAAGTCTTATACGGATGTGCGTAGAAAGGATCTTGAGTTTGAGATTGGTGATTATGTCTATCTAAAGATCTCTCCCATGAAGGGAGTGAAGCGGTTCGGCAAGAAAGGAAAACTCAGTCCCCGATATGTCGATCCCTTCAAAATTCTCAGCCGTTTAGGCAATGTAGCTTATGAGCTTGAGTTGCCTTCAGATCTGGCCTTAGTTCATCTAGTCTTCCATATATCTTTTCTCAAAAAGTGCATAGGTGACCCAGCAGTCGTAGTCCCTACTCAGAGCATAGATGTTTAGAACAACCTCTATTATGAATATATTCCAATTGAAAAACTAGACTATCAACTCGTAGACTGAGGAAAAAAGAAGTCTCTCTAGTCAAAGTTCTTTGGCAGAATCAGTCCATTGATGGAGCAACTTGGGAAGCAGAAGAAGACATGCAGACCAAGTCTCCTCACCTCTTCTCTGCAAACTCAGATCTAGCTCAAGGTAACAGTTCTCCTTAAGTTTTTCAGTTTCATTTTCAGGTTTTAGTTACAAGCTTGGTATCCTTTTTATGTTCAAAATTCTATTATAAACTTGGTATTAAGTACCATTACATATTCAGTCATTCATTCATGTATCAGTTCATTCAAGTAATTATGTATCAGATATAAATTCTCATTGTGATAAACTTAGTTCCTTAGAATACCCAGTCATGCATTCATGAATCAGTTACTCATGCATCAGATATGCATGTTCACTATGATATATATATTCAGTTTATCAGTCATGTTAGTCATAGATCATGTTTCAGTCAATTCATGTTCAGGATGTGCTTCAGCCTACCATTTCTCCCCCCAAGTCAGTCTCATTCGAGGATGAATATTTCCAAGGAAGAGATATTGTAATACCCTAAACTTTTTTTAAGTCAAATCTAGTCTCCAGAAGGGTTAGTGATGACTTTCTAAATGATTAACATTTAAATCAGATTGAATTTCCCTAATTTTAACTTTTTATCATATGGGAAATTGAGTTAGCTTTTCAATGATACCAATTTTGTCCAAATCCGGTATCGGAGTAAAAAGATATGGACGTTTTCTAGAAAGCAGTCAAAACTGCCTAGGGGAGATGATGAGGGTCGATGGACCGTTGAGCTATCGACGGACCGTCGCAGCGAAGGCAGTGAGAATACATTTTTCCTAAGAGCGACAACTCAGGCCAACGAACCATCGAGCTAGCGATGGACCATCGCCCAAGCCTTCATAGGAGAGGCAGTAAACCCCTATTCTGCCTAGGTGCGATGGTCAGTATGGACAGACTGTCGACCCAGTGATGAACCACCGCACCCACCATCGTCGTACCCACCATCGCATATTTCATTCAGTTATAATAAGTCATTTTTTCAAAGGGCTTTTTGATCTCTTGCTTTCCTTTCTAATACCTAATAATATCAGACATAGACTCATAAGTTCATTATCCATCTACAACATTAAATTAGAGTTTTCTCTCAAAGATAATCCCCAAGAACAAAATCCAAACCCTTTTTCAAGAAAATAAAGATTCCAAGTTCTTCAAGTCTAAGAACTTCAAGAAACTCACAACCCAGGTATGTCATGTGTTGATTCATGGGTCCTATGTCATGTGTTGATTCATGGGTCCCTTTCACCCATGAAGCTCAAGAATCTCTTTTCAAAATCCATGATTTATGTATTTATGAATGTTCATAATTTAAAATCATTTAAAATTCCTGTTTATGATGTTGTGGGGTTTTGATTCATGTTTGAAATTACATATTCTAATGGTTGACCCTAGGATGTGGTGATTTGCATAATAATCATGATAAACTCTTAAATTTACACGTTGATTAATGTATCCATTATTATTAGATGCGTTGATGATTGTATAACCAAAGCATGCTTCCCATGTGTTCAATTAAATGCATATGTGAAGGAAAAGTATCATACTAGTATGATAATATAAAATCCCTATTTATGTACAAGTTTATGCATGTCCAGTATTTGATGAAATGTCTTAGTCAATGAATTATGGATATATGTGTAGCCATTGTGGAGCTTTAGAACTTATGCCTCAAGAAATTCCCCAATGATTGTATTATGGATTGTTGATTATGGTCGTGAGTCTAGGAAGTGTCATGTCTTGTCAGTTTTATGCTATCGAATCCTGGGGAATGTGTACCCAAAAATTTAGCTGTGTGCCTAGAGCCAGTGTCATGTTTTTACGATATTCTCAGTCAAGCCAGGATCCATAGAACCCTGTCTGTCATGTGACTCAGGAAGGCTCAAAAATACAGTAATCTTAGTAGTATTCCGTCATTCAACGGAACTCCATGAATTCAGTTTAGTTTATTTTAGTTAATCATGTTCAGTGTCTATTCATATGGGAGTAGAAATTACCACCGAGTGAACCCAAGGATGGGAACACACAATATCAGATGAGGTTGTGATTCTTAGAAGTTACCCTTCCATTCCAGAACTATGTAGCCAATATAGGTTGAGACATCAACAATGTTAGATGAGGGTTGATGAGGTGGATAAACACTGTCAGATGAAGGTCCCACCGTTCTCTTTTGGGGAAACTGTCAGATGAGGGTCACCCACAACTTGTCTTTACCAGTGGCGCGGTATTGATACCCTTCCAATTAAGGTTACATATTGGACCCCAACTCAACTATATTGCATTATTTGGGGCATGTTGGTTAGATGACTATTTCCCACAGTTTCAGTTACAGCTCAGGACTGTCAGATATAATTATTCAGTCTCAGTAATAGAACTCAAATAGTTCTTTAGATTTTTAAGACTATCAGATACAGTCAACTCAGAATAGCACGAAACTTAGCAAGTGCCTTCAGAAACTAGACTATCCGATACAATCGCTCAGTATTAGTTATTTTTGTTATACAGTTACCAGTATATCATGTTATCAGTAATCATGTTATCACGAACTCAGTTACAGTTATTATATATTCATGCATGCATCCTCACGTTTATGTTATTCAGTCAGTTAGTATAGTTCATGCATGTTAACCCTTTACATTTAGCCTACCTCACATGCATACAAGTACATTTAATTGTACTGACGCATTTGCGCTATGGTGTTTTATACCATAGGTTCAGAAGCATATGCTTCAGAGCATCAGTTACATTCCAATCTTAGCAGTCAGAGTTAGCAGTGAGTCCTTATTCTTCGAGTACATGATCATTTCTTTATTATCTCATTAATTAATTTATTTTAGTAGTTGGAGTTAGTTAGGGAATTGTCCCATCAACTCCTTATTCAGACAGTTTAGAGGCTTTCAGACTAGCATATTTATACAGTTATTTAAGTTGTTTTGGTATTAATATACCATATCTTCAGATGTTATGTTTTATTAAATCTTTGAATCTTATGGCATTTCATCCTTTATTTCCACATTTATACAGTAATTTATGCAGTGTATAGGTATAAATATCAGTTATGGATTAGCTTATAGTTCTTTGTCCTTCGGGGTTATGAGCACCGTGTGGCAGTCTGGGTACCAAACTTGGGGCGTTACAAAGATTAACTATTCTTTTTTTTTCTAAGGCTAGAGGATGAGCGGATATTGAGGTAAATCTTTGTTAAATGTCCTAGTTAGTTGAGAATTTTAGATATGTATTCTTAATGCATAGTACAAGAAAGTTGTTGTACATAGAGGTTTACAGAATATGAGAAAGGTTCCTTTATGGGTGGTTGTCTTGAAGTTTATATGTGGATATAATGATAGGCTTGAATGTAATGTTGGTATGTAAGTGGTGGAATGCAATATGCACTAGTGAATCCATAGTAAGAGTTTAAAGTTAGTCATTGAAGTGGTAAGGCATAATATTTTTAGGGTGTGAGTTCTAAAAGTGACATAGAAGATTGAATCATATGGCTTAGACTAGTATTATGGTGTGGCGTGTTGTACCTTGTAATTTTGAGTTAGGCTTAATCATGGTGAGAGAATTTAGTTTAGTTTAGACTTTCGTAGATGGATTATCAACGCCCATGTAAGAATTATAAGCCAAATCAATGAATATGGTAATTAAGGGGAATAGTATAGTTGAGGGAGTATTTTGAAGTGTGGCTAAGCTTGAAATCAAGAAGTTGAATTGCCTAAGTCGTAGTAATTCTATCCTAGCTTATGATTTATATGTCTTATTCATGTCATATCATATTATTAGAATTTCTTAGAAGAGTGTTGGAGAAATAATCCATTTAAGTGCGAGTAGTTAGTATGGTCCAGTTCATAGAGCCTGTGATCCAGTTTAGCAATCACACTGACAAGCTTCTATAGATTTCTAGCTTTTCATTTAGTCTTACTATCCGAAGTTTTACGAGTAAGCCCATTCCATAAGGTAAAATGTTACCATTCATGAAAATTATGAATTAATCTCAGTTAATGCATCATGCATCAGTTTCAAATTAAGCTATTTAGTCATGACTCAGTTCATAAGTGTTCAGTACATAACCTCAGTTTTCCACGTTTTCCATCTCAGACATAGTAATACGCTTGTACGACCTTGGTCTAGTTACCTCTTGATTCATGCTTATATAATGTACTTACGATGCCATGAAGCCTTTTTCCATTGATTCTTATACGTGTCTTGTTGAGAGGTAATTTCTAAATGAGAAATTGCATACTCTATTCCATCCCTAGTAACTCTTGGAATTTTAATGTATCAGTTAGTTATTCACAGTTCTATATTAATGATTGTATCATGGAAACTTCACGTAAGTTTTTAACTCCCAGCATGAATCAGTTCCTTATAGTTAGTAAAGTCAAGTAAGCTGAGTAATCAGCTTCATGATAGACTTTGTAAAGTTTCAGCTCAGCTGTATCCTTCATTAGCATACATGTCATGTCTTCATTAATCCATACTTTTAGTGTTTCAATAATTTCCTACCCATCATTTGAGGACGAATGATTACAAGGGGGAGATAATGTAACACCCCATATTTTTTGGGCTAGAATTCAAACCATCGATTTGAATATGAATTTAGGTCACAAATATCTCCTAACTCAAAAACGAGTTGAGAATGTTTCTATCGATTAAGTTTTAGTAAATGTCTCAAGTTGGGTCAAGTTACATCAAACATAACTTCTTGAATAAAATGAGTTAGAAGTCTTACTATATATCAAATGAAAGTTCTTTGAGTCTTCTTTCCAACGCACTTCGTTTTACCTTAATCCGAATCGGAATGAAAAGTTATGCCATTTTACTTCAGTATGTTTGTCTGTCAACCAAGTGACGACCTGAGTTGATAGGCCATCACCTAAGTAAAGACCAATCAGCGAAGTCATCACCGCAAACCTGCGAGCCATTAAAATTAGCTTCCAAGTGACGACCTGAGTTAATAGGACATCACCTAAGTGATGACCTATCATTCCAAGTCATCACCCAAGACCAGTACCTCATAAAATCAGCTTCCAAGTGACGACTTGAGTTGATACGACATCACCTAAGTGATGACCTATCAGACCAAGTCGTCACCCTTAAAACTTAGCAATTCCCATTTAGTTTCGGAGGGGTAATTTGATCTTTTCCCTCATCCCCATGACCTAATCATCAAAAGCACGTACATGGCCATCATAAATCAGTTTTTAAAACCCCTAATCCTCGTTATTCACAATAATAAGATTAGGGTTTATCCTTTAGTCCATGTTTCAAGAACTTCAAGAATCCATTACATTCTCTTCAACATAATCAAGAACTTAGGGTTCCTAAGCCAAGAACTTCAAGAAAATCCTTCAAGAACGCTCTAAGGGATTCCAAAGTCATCTTGTTTCATCGAATCAAGCTAAATAACGTATGTAAGGTTATGAACAAGGATACTCCTTTTATCCTTGTGCCAAAAACTCATTTTTAAAGTTGAAATAAAATTAATTTACGTGATTTACAATTTATGGTTCATACCCAATTATCAGTATTTAGAGTTTATGAAGTCACAAGTGATTTAAGTGTTGAATTGTATAGCTATTTCTACATTATTTATGTGTATGACATGATTTTTTATATTGAAAATTTAATTTCATTATCTTGACTAGAATTGTTAAAGTATTTAGAGATTTTCGTGTTGAGTATGAAGTTGTTGAGATTTGATATGATTTCCAAGCATGGGTTATAAGCCCTAAGTTTCAGTCTTGATATTTCAAGAAAGATGATATTTAAACATTATTTGATAAGCTTGTGTTCAGATTTTAAGCAAGATTTGATCTTTTGGTCCTCTGCAAAGATATGGAATCCACACAGTTAGTTTTGTTTACAGTTTAAAATAGACAGATGTATAATGGGTTTCTATTTTAAACCCTTATGCTATTTTAAGGTGGATTTCCTACAGAATGAGCATATAAGTAAGGGAGTAGTAGTTAGCCCCGAGTAGGGTATGATTCCAAGGTGTCATGCCCCAGAATTACATTCCACCATAGGTTTTAATACCCATATTGGGTTCAGTCTAGCGATCACTATAGCTAGTTCTATTCTAATGGCAAGGGTAGAACAACTCTACCAATGTAGGTAAGAGACGTTGTACTCTATGATAGGGCACATGGTTAATGCTGATCAGAATAACCTCCCTAATAGAAAAATAATAACAGAAAAACTTTTAGAAACAAAGTGTAAAGGCTCACAGTTTTACTCAGAAATTATCTAACATAACACCTCAGTTATTATATATTATCTTACAGTTCAACTTAACAAGTCGCCAAACATAACCACTTTCAAAACAAAAAAACACCTTATTAGTTCCTACACTTAACCATTTTAAACCTACTAAGACACCAAACGTAACCACTTTCAAAACCAGAAACACCTTTAAAGTCCCTACACTTAACAATTTTTCAACCTACCAAGTCGTCAAACATAACCACTTTAAAAACAAAAAAACACCTTCAAAGTCCCTAAACTTAACCATTTTCAACCTACCAAGTCGGCAAACATAACCACTTTCAAAACAAAAAACACCTTTAAACTCCTACACTTAACCATTTTTAATCTACCAAGTCGCCAAACATAACTACTTTCAAATAAAAAAACACATTTAGAGTCCCTATACTTAACCATTTTCAACCTACCAAGTCGCCAAGCATAACCACTTTCAAATAAAAAAACACTCTTAAAGTCCCTACACTTAACCATTTTGAACCTACCAAGTTGCCAAAGATAACCACTTTCAAAATAAAAAAACACCCTTAAAGTTCCTACACTTAACAATTTTGAACCTACTAAGTCGCCAGACATAACCACTTTCAAGACAGTAAAACACCCTTTAAGTCGCTACTCTTAAAACCATTTTCAACCTACCAAGTCGTCAAATGTAACTACTTTAAAAAAAAAAACACCTTTAAAGTCCCTACACTTACCCATTTTTAACTTACCAAATCCCCAAATATAACTACTTTGAAAACAAAGAAACACCTTTAAAGTCTCTACACTTAACCATTTTCAACCTACCAAGTCGTCAAACATAACTACTTTCATAACAAAAAAACACCTTTAAAGTTCCTGCACTTAACCATTTTCAACCTACCAAGCCGTCAAACATAACCACTTTCAAAACAAAAAAACACCTTTAAAGTCCCTACACATAACCATTTTCAACCAACCAAGTCGCCAAATATAACCACTTTCTAAACAAAAAAACACCATTAAAGTCCCTTCACTTAACTATTTTCAACCTACCATGTCGACAAACATAACCACTTTCAAAATAAAAAAGCACCTTTAAAGTTCCTACACTTAACCATTTTAAACCTACTAAGTCACCAAACATAACCACTTGCAAGACAAAAAAACACCTTTATAGTCCCTACACTTAACCATTTTCAACCTACCAAGTTACCAAACATAACCACTTTCTAAATAAACCTAACCATTTTCAACCTACCAAGTCGCCAAACATAACCACTTTAAAAATAATATAACCCTTTTACACCCCCACACTTAACTATTTTCAACCTACCAAGTAGCCAAACATTAGAACTTTCAAAATAAAAAAATATATTTTTTAAAGTCTCAATACATAATCATTTTTAAACCTACCAAGTTGCCAAATATAACCACTTTCAAAACATAACAACACCTTTAAATTCCCTACGCTTAATCATTTTCAACTTACCAAGTCTCCAAACATAACCACTTTCAAAACAAAAAAAACACCTTTAAAGTTCCTACACTTATCCATTTTCAACCTACCAAGTCGTCAAACATAACCACTTTCAAAATAAAAAAACACCTTTAAAGTCCCAACACTTAAACCATTTTCAACATACCAAGTCGCCAAACATAACAACTTTCAAATCAAAAAAATACATTTAAGCTCCCTACACTTAACCATTTTCAACCTATCAAGTCGCCAAACGTAACAACTTTCAAATAAAAAAAATATCTTTAAAGTCCCTATACTTAACCAATTTCAATCTACCAAGTGGCCAAACATAACCACATTCAAATCAAAAAATACCCTTAAAGTCCCTACACTTAACAATTTTCAACCTACCAAGTTGCCAATCATAACCATTTTCAAAATTAAAAAAACGTCTTTAAAGTCCCTACACCTAACCATTTTCATCCTACCAAGTCATCAAAGATAACCACTTTCAAAACAATAAAACACCCTTAAAGTTCCTACGCGTAAAACCATTTTCATCCTACCAAGTCGCCAAACATAACCACTTAATAAATTAAAAAACACCTTTAAAGTCCCTACTCTTAACCATTTTCAACCTACCAAGTCGCCAAAAATAACCACTTTCAAAATAAAAAAACACTTTTAAAGTCCCTACAATTAACCATTTTCAACCTACCAAGTCGCCAAACATAACCACGTTCAAATCAAAAAAATACATTTAAAGTCCCTACACATAACCATTTTCAACCAACCAAGTCGCCAAACATAACCACTTTCAAAACAATAAAACACCTTTAAAGTCCCTACACTTAACCATTTTCAACCAACCAAGTCGCCAAACATAACCATTTTCAAAACAAAAAAATACCTTTAAAATCCCTAAACTTCACCAGTTTCAACCTACCAAATCACCAAACATAACCACTTACAAAACAAAAAAACACCTTTAAAGTCCCTACACTTAACAAATTTGAACCTAACAAGTCTCCAAACATAACAACTTTTGTAACAAAAAAATACCTTTAAAGTCCCTACACTTAACCATTTTCAACCTACCAAGTAACAAAACATAACCACTTTAAAATAAAAAAGACCCCTTAAAGTCCCTAAACTTAACCATTTTCAACCAACCAAGTCGCCAAACATAACCACTTTCATAACAAAAAAACACCTTTAAAGTCCTTACACTTAACCATTTTCAACCTGCTAAGTAACAAAACATAACCACTTTGAAATATAAAAAACACCAGTAAAAGTCCCTATGCTTAAACATTTTCAACCTACCAAATCGGCAAACATAGACACTTTCAAAACAAAAAAACATCCTTAAAGTCCCTATACTTTACCATTTTCAACCTACCAAGTCGCCAAACATAACCACTTTCAAAATAAAAAAAAACACCTTTAAAGTCCCTACACTTAACCATTTTCAACCTACCAAGTCGCCAAATATAACTACTTTCAAAACAATAAAAGTCCTTTAAAGTTCCTACACTTAAACCATTTTCAACGTACCAATTCCCCAAACATAACCACTTCCAAAACAAAAAAACGTCTTTAACGTTCCTATACTTAACCATTTTTAGCCTACCAAGTCGCCAAACGTAACCACTTTCAAAACAAAAAAAACCACCTTTAAATTTCCTATCTTCAACCTACCAAGTCGCCAAACATAACCACTTTTAAAACAAAAAAATACCTTTAAAGTCACTATACTTAACCATTTTCAACCTACCAAGTCGCCAAACATAACCACTTTCAAAACAAAAAACACCTTCAAAGTTCCTATATTTAACCATTTTCAACCTACCAAGTCACCAAACATAACCACTTTCAAAACGAAAAAATACCTTTAAAGTTCCTACACTTAACCATTTTCAACCTACCAAGTTGCCAAACATAACCACTTTAAAAATAATAAAACACCTTTAAAGTCCCTACACTTACCCATTTTTAACTTACCAAATCCCCAAATATAACTACTTTGAAAACAAAAAAACACCTTTAAAGTCTCTACACTTAATAATTTTCAACATACCAAGTCGCTAGACATAACCACTCTCAAAACTAAAAAACACCTTTAAAGTCCCTACACTTGACCATTTTCAACCTACCAAGTCGCCAAACATAACCACTTTTAAAACAAAAAAACACCCTTAAAGTCCCTACACTTAATCATTTTCAACCTACCAAGTCGCCAAACATAACCACTTTCAAAACAAAAAAACACCTTTAAAGTCCCTACACTTAACCATTTTCAACCTACCAAGTCGCCAAACATAACCACTTTAAAAATAATAAAACACCTTCAAAGTCCCTACGCTTACCCATTTTTAACTTACCAAATCCCCAAATATAACTACTTTGAAAACAAAAAAAACACCTTTAAAGTCTCTACACTTAATAATTTTCAACATACCAAGTCGCTAGACATAACCACTCTCAAAAGTAAAAAAACACCTTTAAAGTCCCTACACTTGACCATTTTCAACCTACCAAGTCGCCAAACATAACCACTTTTAAAACAAAAAAACACCCTTAAAGTCCCTACACTTAATCATTTTCAACCTACCAAGTCACCAAACATAACCACTTTCAAAACAATAAAACACCTTTAAAGTCCCTACACTTAACCATTTTCAAACCACCAAGTCACCAAACATAACCACTTTCAAAACAAAAAGACACATTTAAAGTCCCTACACTTAACCATTTTCAACCTACCAAGTCACCAAACATAACCAGTTTCAAAACAAAAAAGCAGGTTTAAAGTCCCTGCACTTAACCATTTTCAACCTACCAAGCCACCAAACATAACCACTTTTAATACAAAAAATCACCTTTAAAGTCCCTACACTTAACCATTTTCAACCTATCAAGTCACCAAACATAACCACTTTCAAAACAAATAAAATACCTTTAAAGTCCCTACACTTAACCATTTTCAACCTACATTCAACCTACCAAGTTACCTTTTAAGTCCCTACACTTAATCATTTTTAACCTACTAGGTCACTAAACATAACCACTTTCAACCTACCAATAAACCTTTAAAGTCCCTACACTTAATCATTTTGAACCTACCAAGTCACCGAACATAACCACATTCAAAACAAAAAATATCTTTAAAATCCCTACATTTAATCATTTTCAACTTACCAAGTCAATAAACATAACCACTTTAAAGTCCCTACCTATTCACAACCAAGCCTTGAGCTTTCATACCAAATGATACAAGATCAAGTTTACTATACAACAAACAAGCAACAAAAAGACCAACAAGATGTCAACAACAATGCTAGTGAATCGAACAAGGTCACACACGACTTTACTAGACTTCAATATAAACAATAAATAGAAGATAACAGCAATGTCAGTGAATCGAACAAGGCCACACATGGCTTCAATATGAACACTAACAAGAAGATAACAATTAACCTTTTCTTGACCTAAATTATAGTGAAAGAGATAAACGGTCACCAGAAAAAATAGCAAAGCAATCTTTTTACCGAATTTGGAATATGTCAAATAGCAAAATAATAAGAATGAATAATCTTTCGCTTAAATAATTTCAACAATTTAGTAAAGGAATACGAATAAGATTTTTTCCAAAAAAAATTAAACAATTAATGAGTTTCAATTTACACAAAAATCAAACAATCAAAAAGGCAAATGATGAACAAGCCTAAAATTAGCTAATTAAACTGATCAACCAATTTTTTTATTAAAATTAATGTATGAACAATCCTAAAATTAGTTAAAATCTAGCTAAATAAAATAAATATCCAAACCCTAGAACTCAAACCACAATCAATTGACGAAGTTAACACCAAATCTT
This sequence comes from Capsicum chinense, assembly GCA_026120095.1. Taxonomy (NCBI): domain Eukaryota; kingdom Viridiplantae; phylum Streptophyta; class Magnoliopsida; order Solanales; family Solanaceae; genus Capsicum; species Capsicum chinense. Next base: position 70,850,122 of record JAPEIP010000010.1, read on the forward strand.
ATAAAAAAATTAGCTAATTCGACCTCAAATTTCCAAAATTAGCTAAAAAAATCTAACCAATAAACCAAAAATATAACAAACTCACAAGTTGGATTCGCTGGAGAAGATGGCCGATCTCCGTCACCTTCGCCGGTGTTGTTGCTATTTTGGACGTTAAAGGAGGATGTTTGGACGGGTATTGGAAGATTGGACTTAAAGGAGGTTTTGGTGTTGATGTTCCTATTTTGGACGGGTATTTGGGAGTGAATGTAAGGTGTTTTTTTTATGTTGAACGGGTCGGGTCGGGTCGGGTAAACAAATTATATATTTTTTAAATTAAAGTTTAATAAATTACTATTAATAAATTAATAAATTATCAAAATAAGTTAATAAATTAAAATTTATTTTTAACAAATTAAAATTTTAATAAATTCAATAATATTTATAACAATATCCAATTAATTTAACACAATTTGTACATATATAAATACACATCATAAACACTATGTATGGATTTGGACAAGTAGTTATTTTACCATCACATTAACATGAGTAGTATATTTCCTTAATCGTATAACAATATCAATGAATTCTACAAATTACGATAAATTTTTAGTTAATTAGCTTTTAAATACAATATTATATATATATACCTCGTAATACTAGTCTTACATCATTACAACTTTAACGACATACGCGTGTCTAAATTGACCCAAAATAGTATATCTATTTCCTCAATAGTATGATATATATCAACGTATCATTCAAACTATTCTGATATATGGATTCAGTTATTTAGCTTTCAATTACTACATATGTCACTACATGAGATATACGTATATATACATATATTCAATCGTCTATCAGCTTTCAAATACATACTATAAACATCACATACACGATTTTACTACCCCAGAATAATATACAACGTATTTCACAAATACTCAGATGAATTATCGATTACATTATCTTATGTCATTAAT
>JAPEIP010000010.1:70863725-70887806 GCA_026120095.1 Capsicum chinense
TCACACAACAACATAAAGATCATAATTTATTATTTAAAACATGGTTCTTGAGCTCCATGGATGAAAGGGATCCGTGGATAAACACTACGCATACCTTATTCTTAATTACCTGAAGATTGATGGAGAGAATTGCTTGAACTTGAATATTTTATTAAAACCCTAGCTTGTGTTCTTAAGATGATTTTGAGAGAAAGAATATGTTTCGGTGAAATAAGGGCTTAATTTCGTGTTTAGCCATTATATAGGGGTGGGAAAAGGACCATTTTGCCCCAAAAATAGATTGTTTAAGTTACCTGGACTACAACATGTGTGGTGCATAGTTTATTGCACACATTAGGGTGTACGTCGCACACCTTATCGAACACATTAGATTCTGTGTCGCATACCTTATGGCATACTTTAGGTTGTGCATCGCACACCTTATGTTAGGCGACGTATCCCACTTTACAAAGTCATTTCTTGCTCGGGTATTGGATTTGGAAAAAATTGGTATCGTTGGAAAGATAATTCAAAGAGATTTTATTTGATATATAGTAGGACCTCTAATTCAATATATACAAGGATTTATGACCGATTGAAGTTGACCTAAGTTTTGATGCTCACAAAAACTTAAACGATAGGAAAGCTTTCAACTTGTACTTGAGTTAGGGAACCTCTATTATCTAAATTCATGCTCAAATAGATTACCACACTACATAATTAATTAACACACTAAATTTACATAGGATTCGAGGCTTTTGAAATGTCTATGCATAGGAATGACAGATTTTTGTTCTAGTCCAAAATATGGAGTATTACAATATCTCCCCCTTGGGAATATTCGTCCTCGAATGAGACTGGATGAGATGAGACAAAAGACAACTGACATAAATATAGAGCATGAACGACTGATCATGATTTAATGGCTAACATGATTCATAAGTTGAATATATCATACTAAACCTGCATATCTGATGCATGCGCAACTGATTCAAAAGTACATGAGAGAGAGTACTGATAAGATGATCATGCATATCTAATGCACAAATATATGAATGAACTATCTCATAATAATGCAAATGAATATGCAATGGTAAATATACCACGTTCGAAATAGGAACTAAGCATGGAATTGAATACCAAGTTTTTACTAAAATTTGAACATGAGAATGAGTAAGCTCAAAGAAGACTGCTACCATAAACTAAAAATACCAATGAGTTTGAGATCGATTACTCAATATGTATGAGTAGAAACATAAGAACATAAGTGAGTCTGGAACATAATGCATGAACAGAACTGAGTCTATAATGCGTAACACGGATAGAGTATCATACTGTGGCTAAACTGAGCCATTGAATACATGGCTTACTACCAAGTTTTGAATCTAGAGGGTCGGCTCATAAGTAACACTTACTCTATAATAGATTCATCAAAGAAAATGACATGTTTAAATCATGGAAGTTTGGGGGCTATAGTGTATCTCCCCCTTGGGACACTATGTTCCTTGAAGGATGTTGGACTGACCTTTTTGAGATATTAAGAAAGTTGAGGCAATACACGAGGCACCTAGGTACAAAATCATGACTGATCATCTGAGATTTGAAACTGAAGCATGATGCATGAATGCATAGACATACTGACTTATCTGATTAACTGAGTAACTGGTAACTGAATGCTGGGTATGCAAGACTGAGTTGTACTTAATATGAGTAGTTGGGCTAAGGCCATAAAGTATTATGCATATGAGAAGGGACTAACTGAGTAATATGAGGTAACTAATCATGGATTTCATGAAAGCTATATTGTCTAAAAATACAGGACCAAACGTATTACATGATTTGGAAATATTCCATAGACTGAGGTATTGGAATACATATAACTGAGTAGCTAATAACTGTATGCTATGGTCAAGCAAGTCTAAAACTGAACTGAATTTTTTAGCAGAATACAGATCTGAAGCTGACACTATAACTTAAGACTATAACTGGGATCCATACTGGAACTAAATGTTAGGTCCCGATAACTGAATACTAAAATTGAGGTTTTGACTAATACTGAAGTGCTTAATTCTGAGACTAAGCACTAATAACTAAGTGTTGAATACTGAAACTGTAACTGAGATGGCAGCTGAGTTATGATAGTCTTATAATAAAGGCCGACATAAGTCAAGGATCTGAATATGCATTCACACTCTGAATTTTTTTCCAATTTCTAAGTACTACCTCTTGCTAGCCCTTTGTTTGCATACTAACAGGATATTTAAGCCTATCTTTGTATCTACACCCTCGTATAAAACATGTATGCAATAATCTGCTCTTAACATGAAACATTAACTCTCTCCTATCTAAGCAATTTCTCAACACTACACTATTCTCATAAAGAGAGCTTATGAAGGGTTAAATCAGGAGAACCTGAAATATGAATGGATACTGACTGAACTTGACACATTACTGAAACCTAAGAAATAGAATATCAACAACATGGATTTTCCAAAAAGGTCTGAACTGAGTATATACATGATATATTCTGAATTTATATAATCAGTAGGGGCGTAGCATGAGTCATGGAAACTGAGTATACTGGGGAGCATGATACATATACATGAGTCATGAGCTACATGATGTAAGTCTGGAATTTCTGAGTTCATGGAACATGATTTGTAACACTGATTGATCTAGAACTAAACTTCTTATACTGGGAACTAAAACCACACACAATTCTATGGAATACATATGAACATAAGCTATATCTATGGAATCTGAGACATGAAGCATGCATAGTCACTATGCTGACTGAAGTACGAAGCTTTACGCTGATATAAGGATGGTTTGGGAATCGCCTTCCCTAAGTACTTTTCTATACATATTGGCACTACTATTAGAATCTGAGAGCCTAACTTGGTTACTTGATCTATCATCTCTCCCTTAGCTTTAAGCCATCATTATAAGTCTGTGAACACTAAACTAATCTCTAAGCTGCACTAAAATCATCATCATATACTTACACTTTGATCAACACATGCTCACCTTACTAAATACATCATCTGCCTCTGTTTCCTCATATACTACTATATCACATTTATACCTTCATGCTTAATTTTAATTCAATAAACTTAAATTTCTAACTCACACTGTTCAAGCCTACTGATTTATTATAGCACAACTATCTCTATGAATACATAATCTATTCAATATGGATATTGTATCTCAACTTGTCTACTGCTAAACTCCTAGGTTCATTCTTTTAACACTGGGTCACATGCTATCATAGGATTTTGAGAAGAGATCTGATGGCATATCTAAATCTGGGTTCAACAATGAGTTCTTATGATCATAAATGAGATCCGTATAACTTTATAACATAACTTAACTGATGGGATACTGTCTGAGAAAGCCCTATCTTTAGGAGTTGACCTTCACTATTTCTATTACCTTGAAAGTAAGGTGGAATTAATATGAGTGAAGCATGATGAGAATCTACATGAGTTTCTTAGAGAACCTTGCTATAGCACGATCTGAGATATGAAAGAAGGGAAACTATTCCTAAAACATCTCATAACCTCCTGCACATAAGTGTGGTACACAACACACGCATGTACTTGACTCTACTGGATGTGGCTTTCAGAATTCCTCGGACTCTATTGAACCTTAGGCTCTGATACCAAGTTTGTAGCACCCTAATTTTCTGAATCGGAATGCTACATGGTGCTCATGACCCTGAAGGTTCACAATCTAACCCATGACTGATATCTATACCTATACACTACATAATATAACATGAAAATGCAAAAATATGTACTGAATGGCCATAAGGTTTAAATCTGAATAAACATTTGATAAGACAATGTCTGAAAATGGAATAACAACACCAAAATAAATCTGAAATAACTATCTGACATGCTATATTCTGGAAAGACTCTAAACTATTTAATAAGGAGTTGATGGGACATTTACCCAACTAACTACATCTAGCAACTGAACTAAAATAGTAAATAAAGAAATAATTACATCATCCTTAAATGAGGACTCACTGCAAACTCTAAATACTGGAATGCTACTGCTGATCAAGAGCTCATGCCTCTGAACCTATGGTGTAAATAAGAAAAAATTCCATAGTGCAAATGCATCAGAACATTTAAATATACTGAGTATACGAGTGAGGTAGGCTAAATGCAAAGGGTTATATGCATGAACAATAATGACTGATATTTATGTGAGAATACATACATGCATACGTAACTGTAATTGAACTCGTGGAGATACTGACTACTGAGTCTGAATATTGACAACATGACTTTACTGATATTGAGATACTAAATAAATGAATGACTATTTCTGACAGTTTGAATTATAAAGAACTAGTCTGATTGATTGTTTAACAGTACTAAAACTGAATACTAAGTATGCAAATCACTAATAAGTGAGGAACTGATACTGTATTACTAAATACTGAGGGACTAGTACTATGGTACTGATACATGAATAACTGTATATGACAGTTCTGATTATGAAAAACTGGTCTGGTTAACCGTGTCTGACAGTCCTGAAGTTGAATATTGATATCCTAAATTCTGATAACTAATGTGATTGATAACATAAGTTCTAAGAACTGATATAACTGATAGCATAAGTGGTTGTATCTGACAGTCAATAAATCTGAAGGAACTATCTGAGTTCCGTTCTATTTTTGAGTTAACTGTATCTGATAGTCCTGAAATCTAAAGAACTATCTGAGTTCTTTTTACTTAGAATGGGACTAAAGCTGAGACTGTGGGAAGTATTTTTCTAACCAAAATGCCCTAATAACACATATAGTTAATTTGGGGTCCAGTCTTTTCCCCAACTATAGGGGTGTCAATACCGCGCCACTGGAAAGGACAACTGTGAGTGACCCTTATCTAGAAGGTACTCAAATAAGAATGGCGGGAACCCTAAACTGATAGGTTAATCCACCTCATCAACCCTAATGTGACAGTTTAAGATGTCTCAATGTACGCTGGCTACGTAGTTCTGGAATACAAGGATGACTGCTAAGAATCACACCTTGAACTGACAGGTGAGTTCCCATCCTTGGGTACACTCGGTGCTAACTTCTACTCCCATCTGAAGGACACTAAACTGAATAACTAAGCTAAACTAAATAACTAAACTGAACTTATTAGCTAAACTGATATTGATTAACTAGACTAATACTTATGGTATTGTTTAGCGGAGCTAAACTATGTTTACTGAATTTTGATAACTGATGGAATGTACTAAGTTTTGAGGACTGGTTGAGAGTAGTGAAGTTACTGAGATTAACTATGAATACTGAGGTTGCTGAGGTTATTGAGAACTGAGATTACTGAGATTACTGGACTACTGAGATTACTGCAATTACTGAGTTTTCCGGAGCTACATGACTGACTAAATTCTATAGATCATGGCTTGACCGAGAGGATCGTGATAACATGACATAGATCTACGCACACAGCTACATTTTTTAGGTACAAGTACCCCCAGGACTCGATGGAAGGCAACTGACACAACTTGACTTTCTTGAGTACATGACCATCAATAACAATCCATAATACATGAGTGAGGGATTTCATGAAGTACATGGTCATTATAATATCTAACATGAATAGGAATGCTTATAATCAAGCCATAAATCTCATATTCTAATATCATGGGCATTTCAACAACATATACTATTCATAACAATGGCATGGAAACCATTTAAGCATAAGGGAATGGCAAACATGTAACATTTAGCTCATATTGTAATAATTTGGGGATAACTCATGTGATACTTCAAAATCATGATCTTGTTCATAACATGGAAAGCATATAGACTCACTATGAATCCATTCCCCAATCATCATGTACATTCCATTAACACATATATCACATAACAATGACAAGTGATCTCTTTGAACATAATAGACTAGCATGAATTTATCATATAGTTCACCCCTAATTTATAATACATGAATTCTATTATTTTACGCATTTTATCAAACACCTTACATGCATAATCTTGAGCAGAGGTATACTTAACAAATTTAGAAATCTCAAACCACCCAAATTCATGGGTTTCCAACTAACATGCTCATACACTTCATGGAAACATATTTAGATACCATCTTGAAACATAATTAACAACCATCAACATGAACATAATCATACAACAATATAAAGATCATAATTTATTATTTAAAACATGGTTCTTGAGCTCCACGAATGAAAGGGATCCGTGGATGAACACTACGTATACCTTATATCTTAATTACGTGAAGATTGATGGAGAGAATTTCTTGAACTTGAATCTTCTATGAAAATCCTAACTTGTGTTCTTGAGAGGAATTTGAGATAAAGAATATGTTTTGGTTAAATAAGGGCTTAATTCCATGTTTAGGCATTATATAGGGGTGGGAAAAAGACCTTTTTGCCCTAAAAATGGACTGTTTAAGTCACCTGGACTACAATATGTATGGTGCACAATTTATCACAAACATTAGGGTGTACGTCGCATACCTTATCATACACATTAGGTTGTGCGTCACACACCTTATGGCATACTTTAGGTTGTGCGTCGTACACCTTACATTAGGCGACGTACTCCACTTTGTAAAGTCATAACTTCCTGCTCGGGTGTCTGATTTGGGAAAAATTAGTATTGTTGGAAAGATAATTCAAAGATTTTTTATTTGATATATAGTAGGACCTATAATTCAATATATACAAGGATTTATGACCGATTGAATTTGACCTAAGTTTTGATGCTCACTAAAACTTGAATGATAGGAAAGCTTTCAACTTGTACTTGAGTTAGGGAACCTCTATGATCTAAATTCATGCTCAAATAGATTTTCACACTACATAATTTATTAACACACTAAATTTTCATACGATTCGAGACTTTTGAAATGTCTACGCATAGGAATAATGGATTTTCATTCTAGTCTAAAATGTGGAGTATTACATAAAAACTTGGTATCAGAGCCTAAGGTTGAATAGAGTCCTAGGAAGTCTGAAAGCCGCATCTAGTAGAGCCTTGTGCATGGGTGTGTTGCATGCCACATTTATATGCAAGAGTCTATACGATGTTTTAGGAATAGTTTCCCTTCTTTTGGTATTCATATTATGCTATTGAGCATAATCTCAAGTTAAACTCTCAGTCTAATCCGTTCTTATCTTATTTCAGAATATGCCTCCAAAGAGAAGAAACCAGGCAGCTCCTCAGCTCAAAGATCCTTTGGGTGAACATGTTTCTCATACGAAGTTTAGGGCCGCATTCACCACACTTGGTCAGTCTGTGGCTGCCCAAAATAAATAGCCACTAGTTGTTCTGGCCAATCCAATGGCCAACTCAGCCGTAGCTAGGATTTGGGACTTCACCTGAATGAACCCTCCATCTTTCTTTGGGTCTAAGTCTGATGAAGACCCTTAAGAATTCATTGACCAAGTCTAGAAGGTCATAGACATATTGGGAGTTACTTGTTGTCAGAGTGCTGAGTTAGCTACATACCAGTTACAGGATATTTCTCACACTTAGTACAAATAGTGGAAGTCCAAGAGGTTAGAGGATGCAGGTCCTATAGAGTGGGAGGAATTTGTCATGACTTTCTTAGATAGATTCTTTCCCTAAGAGATAAGAGAGGTAAAAGTTCCAGAGTTCATCAACCTTAGGCAGGGAAATATGATGTTTAAGGAGTATTCTCTCAGATTTACTCAGCTAACCACATATTCCCCTCATGTGGTTACAAAAAACAGGGCTAAGATGAGCAAGTTTGTTTCAGGAGGTGAATAATAGCATGGTAAATGAGTACAGGTTTGTGATGCTGAACAGTGCTATGACTTTAGCCAAGCTTATGACTCATGCTCAACAAATAGAGGAGCAGAAGATTAGGACTAGGGAGAGGCAGAACAAGAGAGCAAGGTCAGGCAGTTTTAGTTTTGCTCAACAAAAATCAGAAGGAGGAAACTGTTCATAGTTTCATCCAAAGCCAGCAATTCTAGCTCCTTCCTTCGTAGTTCCCCAGTACTGAAATTCAGAGATGGCAACATAGATCAAGAACCAAGATCAAGTCTCAGGGTAATGTCAGCAGTGCCTGAACTAATCTCCTGTGTCAGACTTATGGTAAGAACCACAAGGGTACCTATAGAGCTGGTAGCGATGTTTGTTTCGGTTTTGGTAAGCCAAGCCACAGGATTAGAGAGTGTCCACAGTCAGGTCTATAAGGTCAGCGGAATCGCTCCACAGCCTAGTCTGGTTGCCCAAATCAGCAGGGTGCCTCTTCCAGTACTACTAGTGGGCAATGCCCAAACAGACTCTATGCTCTTCAAAGTTGATAGGACTAGGAAAATTCTCCTGATATCGTTACTGGTACGTTATAGATTTTCCATGTTCATGTTTACACTTTTCTAGATCCAGGTGCATCCTTGTCTTTTGTTACTCCTTATATAGTAGGCAATTTTGGAATTAGTCCCAAAATTTTAGCAGAGCCCTTTTCAGTCTCTACCCCAGTAGGTAAAACCATCATAGCTCAGCGGCTATACAGGCACTGCCCGGTTATGATATTTCAGAAAACCACATCAGTAGATTTAGTCGAGTTAGAGATAAATGATTTTGATATAATTCTCGACATAGATTGGCTTCATTCCTGCTATGACACGGTCGACTAAAGAATTAGGGTAGTGCATTTTTAGTTCCTTAATGAGCTCATCCTAGAGTGGAAGAGTAGTACTTCATCTTTCAGGGGTCATCTTATTTCTTACCTTTGGGCAAGGAAAATAATTTCTAAGGGGTGTGTGTATCATCTTATGCATATTAAAAATTCTAGTTCTAAATCTCCTAGTCTTGAATCAGTCCCAGTTATAAATGAGTATTCAGACGTATTTCCCAAAGATCTTCCAGGCATTCCTCCCGAAAGAGAAATAGACTTCGGCATTGATCTTCTTTCAGATTCTCAACCTATTTCTATTCTGCCATATAGAATAGCACCAGTATAACTCAACGAACTGAGAGATCAGTTGAAGGATCTCTTAAATAAGGGATTAATCAGGCCTAGTGTATCCCCATGGGGTGTAGCAGTCTTATTCGTGCGCAAGAAAGATAGTTCTCTTAGGATATGTATTAATTATCGTCAGCTCAACAAAGTTATGATAAAAAAGAAGTATCCTCTTCCCAGAATAGATGACTTGTTTGACCAACTTTGGGTGCCAGTAATTTCTCTAAAATAGACCTTAGATCAGGCTACCATCAGCTCAGAGTTAGAGAATGTGACATCCCGAAGACAACTTTTTATACTCGGTATGGTCACTTCAAGTTTCTAGTTATGTCCTTTGGTATTACCAATGCCCCACCTATTTTTATGGACTTGATGAACCATATGTTCAAGCAATACTTGGATATGTTCGTTATAGTCTTCATAGATGATATCCTGGTCTATTCCTGCATAGAACGTGATCATTCATACCATCTCAGGATTGTTCTTCAGACTCTCAAAGATCACTAGCTATTCACAAAATTTAGTAAGTGTGAGTTTTGGATAATATCGGTAGCATTCCTTGGCCATGTTATTTACGGTGATGGCATTAGAGTAGATCCTCAGAAGATCAAAGAAGTAAGAAAATGGCCTCGCCCCATCTCTCCATCAAATATCAAGATTTTCTTGGGATTGGATGTCTATAATAGATGGTTTGTTGAGAAATTTTCTTCTATTGCATCCTCCACGTCCAGATTGACTCAAAAGTAAGTCAAGTTTCAGTGGTCAGATCCTTGTGAGAAGAGTTTTCAAGAGTTGAAGACTTGACTCACCTCATCTTCAGTTCTATCTCTTTGAGATGGTTCAGATGGGTTTGTGGTATAATGTGATGCATCCAGAGTGGGTTTAGGTTGTGTCCTCATGTGGCATGGTAAGGCCATAGCCTACGCCTCCAGAAAGTTAAAGCCACATGAGAAGAATTATCCTACTTATGATCTTGAGTTAGCAGCCATAGTGTTTGCCTTAAAGATTTGGAGGCATTATCTATACGGAGTTCATGTAGATTTCTTCACGGATCATAGGAGTCTCTAGTATGTCTTTTCTTAAAAAGATCTTAATCTTCATTAGAGAAGGTGGTTAGAGATTTTGAAAGATTATGACATAAGTGTCCTTTACCATCCGAGCAAGGCCAATGTTATGGCCGACGCTCTCAGTAGACTCTCCATGGGTAGCGTTTCTTACGTTGAGGACAACAAGAAGAAGATAGCTCAGGAAATCCATCAGCTCGCCAGACTAGGTGTTCGCTTAGTCGATTATTCAGAGGGTGGTGTATGTGTTTAGAGTAGTTCAGAGTCATCTCTAGTTTCCGAGGTAAAAGAAAAGCAAGACAGGGATCCTAGCCTTTTCAAGCTAAAAGAGTCAGTTCAGAACTAGATAGTAGAGGTTTTCTCCCAAGGGGGAGATGGGGTTCTCCATTATCAGGGTCGTCTGTGCATTCCAGGCGTAGATGAATTAAAGCATCGGATACTTGTAGAAGTGCATGGTGCACGATACTCTATTCATCCAGGGGCTACTAAGATGTACCGTAACCTACGGGAAATCTATTGATGGAGTGGGATAAAAAGAGATATTACAGAGTTTGTGGCTTGGTGCTATACATATCAGCGAGTTAAGATAGAGCATCAGAAGCCTAGTAGACCCATGCAGGAGTTCACCATTCATACTTGGAAGTGGGAAGAAGTGAACATGGACTTCGTGATGGGTTTGCCTTGAACTCGTCATCAGCATAATTCAGTTTGGGTTATTATAGATAGGATGACAAAATCAGGTCATTTCCTTCCAGTTCATACCTCTTATTCAGACGAGGATTATGCCAAACTTTATATTAGAGAGTTGATCAGATTACATGGTGTTCTATTATCTATTATTTTAGACAGAGGTACCCAGTTCACCTCTCACTTCTAGAAAGTATTCTAAAAGGGTCTTGGTACCCAAGTCCATCTTAGTACAGCCTTTCATCCTCAGACAGATGGTCAAGCAGAAAGGACCATTCAGACTTTTGAAGATATGCTAAGGGCATGTGCAATTAATTTCAAGGGAAGTTAGGATGACCACTTGCCTTTGATATGGCTCTATTCGAATATCTCTATAGTAGAAGGTATAAATCTCCAATTGGTTAGTTTGAAGTTAGTGAGGCCTCATTCATAGGTTCTGATTTGGTTTTTGATGCCTTAGAGAAAGTTTAGTTGATCAGAGAGAGACTCCGGGCTGCTCAAAGTTGAAAGAAGTCTTATGCTAATGTTCGTACAAAAGATCTTAAGTTTGAGGTCGATGACTATGTCTATCTCAAGATCTCTCCCATAAAGGGAGTGAAGAGGTTCGGCAAGAAAGGGAAACTCAGTCCCCACTATGGCGGTCCCTTCAGAATTCTCAGTTGTTTCAGCAAGGTAGCTTATAAGCTCAAATTTCCTTCAGATTTAGCCTTAGTTCATCTGGTCTTCTATGTATCCTTGCTCAAGATGTGCGTAGGTGACCTAGCAGTTATAGTCCCTATTCAGAGCGTTGATGTTCAAAACAGCCTCTCTTATAAAGAGATTCCAATTGAAATCTTAGACTATCAGACTCGTCGATTGAGGAACAAAGAGGTCCCTTTAGTTAAGGTTCTTTGGAGAAATCAGTACGTTGAGGGAGATACTTGGGAAGCAGAAATAGATATGCGTACCATGTATCCTTACCTCTTCTCCGTCGATTCAGATCAAGATCAAGGTAATAGTTTGCCTTAAGATTATTTAGTTTCATATTCATGTTCCCATTATAAACGTGGTATCTACTACCATTTCATACTCTGTCATGCATTCATTTATCAGTTCAGTTATAAAATCATGCATCAGCTATGCATTCTCATCTTGAGAAACTCAGTTTATCAGAACACTTAGTCACACATTCATGTACCAGTTAGCCATGCATCAGATGTACATGAGTTCAGTATATTTAACATGTCAGTCATGAATTCATGTCTCAGTCATTCATGTTCAATTTAGGTTCATTTATTATTTACCCTTTTAGTCAGTCTCATCAAGGATGAATGTTCTCAAGGGGGAGATATTGTAATACCCGTGCTTTTTCCAATCTAGAAATCATCTCAAGGATGCTAGTACTTGCTTTTAAATACAAATCTATTTTTGTACCCATGGTAATTATGATATTTCTATTTTTATCACGTGGGGAAATTGAGTTACCTTTCTAACGATACCAATTTTTTCCAAATCTAACACCAGACGAAGAAGTTGTGGATGTTTTACTCAGAACTGACCGAAATGCCCAAGTGTGATGTCCAAGTTGACGGACCGCCAAATAAGTGATGGACCACCACTTTGACCATCACAACCAAGGCAGTAGGGCCACGTTCTAGATAAGGATTGACGAACAAGTTGACGAACCGTCATCCAGGCCATCACTCTTATCTAGTGAACCCCATTTCTGGTTTACATATGATGGTCCAAATGATGAAATGTCAAGTTCCTAACGGACCATCAGTTGGGTCGTGAAACGCCACATTCATTTTACTTCCAGGCCATTTTAACAATGGTATTTTGATCACTTACCACTTGCCTATATATACCCAGATGAGTCCAAATTCAGCCATTTTTTCTTATTGTTATTTCACAAACAAAAAAATAGGGTTTCTCTCTAAATTTAATCTCCAAGAACAAGACCCAATCTTCTTCAAAAATCAAAGGATTTCAAATCCTTCAATTTCAAAAACATCAAGAACCTTGAGTCAGGTATGCGTAGTGTTCATCTATAGATCCATTTCATTCATAGAGCTCAAGAACCATATTTTAAATATTATTTTGTGATTGTCCTGTTGTGATATGAACATGTACATGTTGATGATTGTTGTTTCAGTTTCAATATGATATCTAAAGGTGATTTCATAAAGTATATGTGTTTGTTAGTTAAAAACCATGATCCTTATGTGGCTTAATATGGTGAAATTCATAAACACACTTAAGCTAAAAGAATGCATACAAAGAGTTTGATAATATGCCTAGATGATAGAATTCACGTCCCATGATTTAATAGTGCTTAAATGACAAGTCCATGCTCTATACTTTACGATTTCCCATGAATTCCATGCGAGTGATATGTGTTGTTGTTGTGATATGGATTGACCATGATATTGAAGCTATGCAAGTACATACATGTTGTATGAATTTTCCTTCCATGTATAAGATGTTGAGAACTATGCTTAGTGTGAAATCCCCTACTCATGATATGGTAAATTGTGGACTCTACTCTTACGATCAAGTCAATCATGCGTGTCAGTTCCCTTCCATTGAGTCCTGGGGGTACTTGTACCAGAAAGATATAGCTGTGTGCCCAGAGCCTTGTCATGTTATCACAATAATCTCAGCCAACCCTTGATCTATAGAACTCAATCAGGCATGTGACTCTGGAAACCTCAGAAATCTCATGATCTTAGTTAATTCTCAAATAGTAGCACTAATTCGTCAGTTAACAGAAGTCAGTTACTCAGTCCATGTATCATCAGTTAAATCAAGTTCAGTCTCTTCAGATAGGAGTAGAAGTTAGCATCGAGTGAACCCAAGGATGGGAACTCACCTGTCAGTTTAGGGTGCGATTCTTAGTAATCATCCTTGTGTTCCAGAACTACTTAGCCAGTATAGGTTGGTACATCTTGTCCTGTAAGATTGGGGTTGATGAGGTGGCTTAATCTATCAGTTTAGGGTTCCCACCATTCTAATTTTGAGTACCTGCCAGCTAAGGGTCACTCACAGCTGTCCTTACCAGTGGCACGGTATTGACACCCTTCTAGTCGGGGCAGAGATTGGACCCCAACTTAGCTATATGTGTTATTAGGCATGTTGGTCAAACAAATACCTCCCATAATTTCAATCGTAGACTTAGTAAAAGAACTTAGATAGTTCTTTAGATTTTAGTATATCAGGATTGTCAGATATAGTCAATTCAGTTACAGAATGGAACACAAATAGTTCCATTAGATTCAGGACTATCAGACACAGTCATCTATGTTATCAAAATTTCAGTATTTTTCATGCTAGATATTAGTAGATCATGTATTAGTGTCCAGATCTAGATATCACGTAATCACGATCTCAGTTACTACGTATGCATGTTTGCAATCTTATGTTCATATTAGTCATTCAGTTAGTATCGTTCATGCATGTAAACCCTTTTGCATTTAGCCTACCTCACTCATATACTCAGTACTCCCAGTTGTACTAACATATTTACGCTATGGTGCTTTCTTTCACATTACACAATAGGTTTACAGATACGAGATCCAGATCAGCAGTAGCAGTAGCATTCCAGTCATAGAGTTGTAGTGTGTCCTTATCTATTCAAGGATGATATTATTTATTTTATTTATTATTTTAGTTCAGTTTTGCTAGACAGAGTTAGTTAGAGACATGTTCTTTCAACTCCTTATTCAGATGGTATTTAGAGGCTTTCAGATTTAGCTTAGATTTGATTTAGATTTTAGTTGTTTTGGGTATTTGTTACCCCATATGGATGTTATGATTTGTCAGATATTCTCTGTAGTTGAACCTTATGGCCTATTGTTCATATTTTACGCATTATTACGTCTTATTTTACAGTGTACCGATAAAGATATCAGTCATGGGTTAGCTTGTGGTCCTGTGAGGTCATATGCACCATGTAGCAATCTAGTTTAGAAAATTGAGGCATTACAATAGTATGTAAGGTTGGGTTATAAAGTATTTTTAGCACTAGATGTTAAGTTTGAATAATGGATGATCATCAAGGTGGAAGTAATGATTGTGTAGTTAGTGATGCTAGTTATATGGATATGATCTAGTAGGCTTGAACAGTATATCCAAGAGTGTAAGTTCATGTATTCGTAATTAAGTATGATGTAGAGGTATACCCAAGGTGCTATCAGGATGCATTATTTTTGAAGGTTATTAACTGTTGTATGTGGTTAGTTGTACCCCTGAATTGATAAGTATTAATGAGGATATGTGGTATATGATGTCCTTGTCAGTTGACTTATGTATTACAGGTTGATGATGTTGGTGTAAGGAAAAATATAAGTTAGAGATGTAATATTAGTAGAGTATGAAGGAAGTTAGTATGGTTTAGCAAGGGTTTGGCGATATCCATGTTAAGACTTATAATCTAAATTGGTGAGT
This sequence comes from Capsicum chinense, assembly GCA_026120095.1. NCBI lineage: Eukaryota > Viridiplantae > Streptophyta > Magnoliopsida > Solanales > Solanaceae > Capsicum > Capsicum chinense. Next base: position 70,878,874 of record JAPEIP010000010.1, read on the forward strand.
GTTTAAGTTGTTGTATAATGACTTTTGGGGATATAGAAATCTAAGAGTTGAATCTCAGAAGGAGATATTATCATTAGGCTTTACAGGTTAAGATACAGTCCTTCAGGGTAATTTAGTTTTATGTGTATTGATTATACCCCAGACTCTAGAATAAAGTGATTTTATCTTATATTATAGTTTAGTAAAATGCCCCACAGACTTATAGTGATGACTTAAAGCTAAGGGGGAGATGGTAGAATGATTAACCAAGATAGGCTTCCATATTCTAGTAATGATATAGTGTATTATAGAAAAGCAATAAGGGAGGATGATGGCCGACCCATTCTCATCTCAGTTCAAAGTTTTATACTTCAGTTATCATGATATCTACTTATGCCTTATGTGTCAGCTCCATAACTACAGTTCATATTTATGTACCTTATAGAAAAATCATGTACGTTTCTAATTCCCAGTATAAGGAACTCCAGTTCACTTAGTAGTCAGAGTCATATTCCCTAAATTATGAACTCTAGATTCAGGTAATGCAACTCATGACTCATGTACTCATGCTTTACTGTATGTTCAGCTCCAGTACTCATGCAACACTCTTAATGATTAGCAAAATTTAGATTTATATCCTATATGTCCTCAATTTAGATCTCTTTAATGAATCCATGCCTTTGACATTCTATTCCTCAGGCCCTAGCTAAGTGTCAATGTTATGTAGAGTATTCTTTCGTGCGTCAGGTCCTTATGTGTTAGCCCTTCAATGACCACTTATTATGTTAAGATAGTGGTGATGATAATGGATAAGCAATTGTTTAGATGAGGAGGATTTGATAATCCTCATTAAGAAAGATAAATTATTGTTTTCTATCTAAGGCTAAAGGATGAGGGAATATTGAGGTAATTCTTTGGTGTATGTCATAGTTAGTTGAGATCTTTAGGTATGTCTTCTTAATGCATAGTACAAGAAAGTTATTGTTGATAGAGATTTAGAGAACATGAGAAGTGTGCCTTTATGGGTATTTTTCTTAAAGTTCATATGTGGTTATAATGATAGGCTTGAATGTCATCTTGGAATGTATGTGGAGGAATGAAATATGCGCTAGTGAATCCACAGTAAGTGTTTAGAGTTAGTCATTGAAGTGGTAAGGCATGATATGCTTAGGGTGCGAGTTCTAAATGAGACATAAAAGATTGATTCATGTGGCTTAGACTAGTATTATGGTGTGGCGTATTATACCTTGTGATTTCGAGTTAGGTTAGATTATGGTGAGAGAATTTAGTTCAATTTAGACTTTAGTAGATGGATGTATCAATGCCCATGTGAGAATTATAAACCGAATCAATGAGTATGGTAATTAAGGTTAATAATATAGTTTAGGCAGTATTTTAAAGTGTGGCTAAGCTTGAAAGCAAGAAGTTGAATTGCCTAATTCCTAGTAATTCTATCCTAGATTATGATTTATATGTCTTATTCAGATCATGCCATATTATTAGAATTTCTTAGAAAAGTGTTGGAGAAATACTCCATTTAAGTATGGGCAGTCAGTATGGTCTAGTTCATTGAGCCTGTGATCCAGTTTAGCCATCAGGAAGATAAGCTCCAATAGATTTCTAACTTTCCATTTAGTCTTACTACCCAAAATTTCATGAGTAAGGACATTCCATCTGGTAAAATGTTCGCGTTCATGCAAATTACGAATTTATCTCAGTTAATGCATCAGTTTTAGATTCAGCTATTTAGTCATGAATCAGTTCACAAGGGTTCAGTGCATCTCAGACATTCTAATACGCTTGAACGACCTTGCTCTCATTACTACTTGATTCGTGCTTACATAATGTACTTGGTGATTCCATGAAGCCTCTTTCCATTGATTCTTATACGTATCTTGTTGACGGGTAATTCCTAAATGAGAAATTGCATACTCTATTCCATGGCAAAATGGTTTGATGGACCTTTGCTCTACGTTCGTTTTGTAATGTGGATACTCCTACCATATGTTTGTCATCTGGATCCTTGAACCCACTAAAAAGCAATATTTTAAACCCTTTTTTGTTGAGTATAATACACTCACCCCACGTCAGCTGCCATATTATCTTCCACGTCATTTTAAGTATAAAAATATTAAATATTAAAATAAATAAATTAATAAATAAAAACCAACCCTCCCCTTTTCCTCTCTTTCCCCTTTTTTAACTAATGTTCTTCTTGTTTTTTACTGATCTTCTTCTTTTTCTTATACTTCTCCCTCCTCATCTAATTCTTTTTTTCCTTTATCATCTTTATTTTCTTATTCATTTTGCTCTTTGAAAAAAATTGAGAAGTGAGAGTCAAAGAAGTTTATTTTATTGATTTGTGTGTTTCTTGTTGATTCTTGTTGTTTGTTTAGAAAAATTGAGAAGTGAGAATCAAAGAAGTTGATTGTGTTGATTTGTTTGTTTCTTGTTGATTCTTGTTGTTTGTTTGGAAAAATTGAGAAGTGAGAATCAAAGAAAGAAAACCATGTCATTTGTTTGTTTGTTTCTTATTGATTCTTCATCTTCATCTTCTGATTCTTATTGGTTGTGTTGATTTGTTTGAAAAAAAATTGCTCAAGTTCTATTCCACTGATTTTGATAAATTATGTTTCATAAATCCAATTTCTAAATTGAAAACGTTTGGAGTTGAATCAATTGGGACTTTTGCATTGAAAACACTCCATACCTCCCCAGAAATTGGATTCCATTGAGAATTTTGAGGTTGGCCAGAATTTTCTCCATTGCTGGAGTTATGGGTATTTTTAGCATGGAAAACACTGTTATGAGTGTCATTTTTTGCTGGGATTGGAATGGTATGAGAGGAATGATCTCCTCCATCTGTTTCTATTCTTGCATGTTCACGAAATTCCGTTGAAGATGATAAAATTTCATTTCACAAAATTTGCGATGTTGTCGTGGAGGTTGCAGCATCACTGCTTACAATTCCATCAATTGAAGTGCTTTTATTTTGCTAATTTGGTAGTATGAACCATAATGTTGCTATAGATTGATAATTTGGGGGAACTAGTTGCTCAGTTTTCATGATGAATCATGGATAGGTTTTTGCTCTTTTGGTTTTAATATTGGTTTTTGATAAACCCCATGTTGAATCATTAATATTGCTCAATTTTTATCATGAATTTTTGGCTCTTTTGGTGTTAGTATTGGTGAAAAAATTGGAGTAGGTTCTGCTGGGTAAAAGAAGAAATGTGGGGTGGGGGCTATAATGGTGAATAAAGAAAGAAGAAAGGTTTTAAGTGGGGTGGAGTACTAGGGTGGGGGGAGGCTGCGGTTTTTTCATTTTTTTATATTTTTAATTATTTTAATATAAAATTGACCAAAAAATCATCCTCACTCGTACCTCACGCGTGTGTAATTACGCACTTTGTCCTAGTCAGCCATTTTAATGCCACATAGGTCCGGTCAATGGTCAAAGGATTTAAAATGTTGCTTTTTCATGGGTTCAAAGGTTCAGATGACAAACATGTAAGAAGGAGTATCCACACTACAAAACAGACATAGTACAAGGGTCCACTGAACTATTTTGCCCTATTCTATCCTTAGTAACTCTTGGAATTTTAATGTATCAGTTAGTAATTTACAATTATATATTAATGATTGTATCATGGAAACTTCACATGAGTTTCGAACTCCCAGCATGAATCAGTTCCTTATAGTCAATAATGTCAAGTCAACTTAGTAATCAGCTTCATGATAGACTTTTTGTAAAGTTTCAGCTCAGCTATATCCTTCATTAGAATACATGTCATGTCTTCATTATTCCATACCTATAGTGTTTCAATAATTTCCTACCCATTATTCGAGGATGAATGATTCCAAAGGGGAGATAATGTAATACCCCATATTTTTTGGGCGAGAATTTAAACTATTGCTCTTATGCGTATACACCCAAATCCAATGATTCCATGTTAATATATGTGTGATGATCAATTATATAGTGTGTCATTACCTTTGGATATAAATTGAGGCCATAGATATCTCCTAACTCAAAGACGAGTTGAGAATGTTTCTATCGATTAAGTTTTAGTGAATGTCTCAACTTGGTACAAATACATCGTGCATAACTTATTGTATATAATGAGTTATAAGTCCAACTATATATTAAATAAAAGGTCTTTGATTCTTCTTCCCAACGCACTTGGTTTTACCTTAAGCCGACATCGGAATAAAAAGTTATGCTCATTTTACTTCAGCATGTTTGTCTGTCAACCAAGTGACGACCTGAGTTGATAGACCATCACCTAAGTGATGACCTATCAGCCAAGTCGTCACCCCAAACGAGCAACCCATTAAAATCAGCTTCTAAGTAACGACCTGATTTGATAGGCCTTCACCTAAGTGATGACCTATTAGCCCAAGTCGTCACCCAAGACCAGCAACATATAAAATCAGCTTCCAAGTGACGACCTGAGTTGATAGGCTATCACCTAAGTGATGACCTATCAGCTCAAGTCATCACCCTTAAAACTCAACAATTCCCATTCAGTTTTGGAGGGGTATTTTGGTCTTTCCCTTTACCTCCAACGACCTAAATCACTAAAATCACGTACATGGCCATCATAAATAAATTTTGAAAACCTTTAATCCTCTTTATTCACAAGAACAAGATTAGGGTTTATCCTTATATCCATCTTCCAAGAACTTCAACAATCCATTACATTCTCTTCAAGATAATCAAGTACTTAAGGTTTCTAAGCCAACAACTTTAAGAAAAGACTTCAATAACGCTCCCAAGGATTCCAAAGTCAACACGTTTCCTCGAATCAAGCCAAATAAGGTATGTTAGGTTATGAACAAGGATACTTCTATTATCCTTGTGCCCAAAACTAATTTTTAAAGTTGAAATTACATGAATTTATATGATTTGCAATTTATGGTTCATACCCAATTATCAGTATTTGAAGTTTTCACAAGTTATTTAAGTGTTGAACTGCATAGCTCTTTCTACATTGTTTATGCATGTGACATGATTTTATATATTGAGAATTGAATTTCATTATATTGACTAGAATTGTTAAAGTATTTTAATATTTTTTATTATTGAGTACAAAGTTTTTGTGATTTGACATTATTTCCAAGCATGGGTTATAAGCCCTAAGTTTCAGCCTTGATATTTCAAGAAAGATAATGTTTAAATATTCTTTGATAAGCATGTATTAAGATTTTTATCAAGATTTGATCATTTGATCCTTAAAAAAGATTTGGAATCTATACAGTTAGCTTTGATTACAGTTTAAAATAGATAAATACATAACTGGTTTCTATTCTAAACCCTTATGCTATTTTAAGGTGGATTTCCTATAGAATGAGAATATAAGTAAGGGAGTAGTATTTAGCACCAATTTGGGTATGATTCTAAGGTCTTAGGTCCTAGAACTACGTGCCACCATAGGTTTTAATACCCATAGTGGGTTCGGTAAATTGATCACTCTAGCTAGGTTCTATTTTGATGGTAAGGGAAGAACAACTCTACCAATGTGGGTAAGAGATGTTGGACTTCATGATTGGTCACATGGTTTATATCGGTTAGAAGAACCTCCCTAACTAAAAAATTATAACAAAAAAGTTTTTAGAAACTAAGTGTAAAGGCTCATAGTTTTACTTTGATAGTATGTTACATAACACATCAGTTATTAGATTTCATCTTTCAATTTTTAGATGATAAAGGTGAGTCCTTTCTACACTTAGCCTGCTTGATTTGAAATACAACTTTTTAGAACTAAGTGTGATGGCTCACAAGAATTACTTTTATGCATTATTACTTATGACTTATTATTTGACAATGTAGATTATTCAAGCCAAGGTAAGTCACTCATATTTAGCATGTAGTTTTGAAAGTTTATTTGAATATTGCCTTCTAATTTTACTTATGCATTCACCCCCACAAGAGCAGTACATCCCAAAAGTGCTGATCCACATATACGTCTATGTGCTAAATTATTTAATAATGTAGGTACCAATTATAGCATGTACATCATAATCAGATAGTTGCAGGTTCCTGCCCGTAGATGATGAGTCCCCCTACTTTGGGGACTTCAGTTAGATTCTATTCATGTACCTTAATTTCTTACTAGTTTGTATTGATTAGTAATAGTTGGAGTCGCATCCTAGCTATCTTTAGTCAGTATAGAAAAGGCTTCATAGACAGTCAATATAGTTGATGTATTCATTTTCAGTTTTGTTTTGTACAAGTAGAGTTCTAATCATTATAAAATAGCTTTGTATTGATCAAGTTCAAAAGAGATTTAGTTTCTGCATTGTTCTTTAGATTTATATGTTTTATTCATTTTCTAATGATTTATACCAGTACAAGGGTTAGCTTAGGATCACTTGTGGTCCTAAGCACCATGTGACGACTAGGGGTAGTCTCGAATCGTTATAAACTTGGTATTAGAGCGTAGAGTACAATATCCTAGGGTGCCTATGAAGTCGTGTCTAGCAGAGTCTTGCAGAATGGTATGTAGACATTTGTACTTTTATTCGAAAGGCTACAGGGCATTTAAGAAAAAGTTTCCCCGCTTTCGTACTCTAGATCGTGCAGTAAAGTTGTTCTTTCAGAATCTCTTATTTATTCACGCGTTACCCCAAAATTCTTTATCTATGACTTATTATTTAGATAACATGATTAGAAAGTTCCAATTTCCTCCTAGATAATGCTCTTAGATTTGCTAGTAGAAGTTTTAGAAGGCACACAAAGGGCTTGAGAAGAGCCCGCTAGTGTGTTATAAGTTCCTTGAGTTAAAAGTTATTTCCTCATCCTTATGATCCATTCAGCTAAGGCAGAATAAAATATGTATTCAGATTCCTCGCTAACCCTTCAATCTAGATAGTTCTCATGAGATGAGATAGTATGAACCTGGATTGTTAAATAGAGTTTTCATTTGAGAGATATTGCAACCTAGGGTTGTTATGATAAGTAGTAGAACTTTCTTATAGTTGAAAGCATGGGTTTAGAAGTGCAGTGACAAGAAAGGTGGTAAGGGAAATTTATTGAATGTATATAGATGAATTTTTCCATACAATTAAGTTTGTGGTGAAGTGATATGTCCTTGTGTGTTAGTTTAGTAAAAGGAAGAGAAGAAGTTATTAGTTAAGGTGAATTATTGTTTGCTTGAAATATGAAAAAAGTCATTGATGGTATTTGTTATGTTAGAAAAGTATAGGCTATTGGTGAAAGTATTGGGTGTTTAAGTATTGTGAATTTAGGCTTATAGAGCTAAGAAAGGTATTTAGGTGTATAGATGGGTGAACAGTCATGATATATAGATGGAGGATGTGTTAACAGATTTTAATAAGGTATAACATAAAATTATGATCGATTATCATTGTTATGATGTTTTAGTGTACTAGTGCTTCTTTATGCTTTGTTTTATAGCTTCTAAGTGAGAATTGTATATGAGGTTAGATTATAAATCATGATTAGCACTAGACGTTAAGTTTGAATAGTGGATGATCATCAAGGTGGAAGTAATGATTGCATAGTTAGTGATGCTAGTTATATGGGAGTGATCAAGTAGGCTTGAATAGTATATGCAAGTGTGTAAGTTCATGTATTCGTAAGTAAGTATGATGAGGAGGTGTTTCCAAGGAGATATGGGGATGCATTATTTTTTAAGGTTATTACATATTGTGTGTGGTTAGTTGTACCCTTGAATTGATAAGTATGAATAAGGCTATATGGCATACGATGTCCTTGTCTATTAACTTATGGGTTACAGGTTGATGATGTTACTGTAAGGAAAAATATAAGTTAAAGATATGATATTATTAAAGTATGAAGTAAGTTAGTACGGTTCAGCAAGGGTTTGGAGATATCCATGTAAAGTGTTAGAATCTAAATTGGTGAGTCTTTAAGTTTTTATATGATGAATTTAGGGGCTATAGACATCTAAGAGTTGGATCTCAGAATGAGGTATTAGAATTGGGTGTTACACGTTAAGATACAATCCTTCAGGGTAAGTTTAGTTGTATTTGTATTGATTATACCCCGGACTCTAGATTAAAGTGATTCTAGTATAAATTTGTAATACCTCACATGTTTCTAAGCCAGGAAGTGAATAAGTATTCCTACATATGAAATCTCCTATCCTGTGATTCATACTTGAGTACATGACTTACAATGAATATCCTAGTGATATGTTAGATTATGATGCATTAAGCATGTTCATATGAGTCACTTAAGGTAATACAAGCTAAGAGTTTTTGAATCCATCAAGTTTTAATGTTCGATTTTTGCAAGGGTCATCTTTGAACGAGTATAAATCGATGTTAATGTGGTATTTTGGCTGATTTATACACACCAAATTGTAGAGAATCGAATTATCTTTCTAACAATACCAATTTCACCTTAATCCAATACCCGAGCAAAAAGTTATGCCCATTTTTGTGAGAGACAGTAAGCATAGGCGATTGGTTAGGCGCCGCCCAACCCAAGAATAGGCGATTGGTTAGGCGCCGCCCAACCCAAGCATAGGAAGCCGCCTAAGTAAATTCCAGGTGTCAAAAACACTCCGTTTTGAGTATTTTAAAGGTAATTAAGTCTTTAAATACTCCTTACACGTCCCTAAACTTAACCCTACGAAATATATAGCTTCTAAACATATTGCAACCCTATTATCATCTCAAAGCTCATCATCCAAGATCACTAAAAGAGAAAAACAACAAGGGTTGCATAGTGTTCATCCACGGATTCCTTTCGTCCGTGGAGTTCAAGAATCAATCTTTAAAATACAAAAGCTTGGTTGATTGTGATGATATGATCATACCCATATTGATGCTTGTTTGTTTTCCTCTTTTTCATTATAAAGTATGATTTCTATATTGTTGGGTGTTGATGATCATGTTGTTGATATTGGGTGATTCCCAAGATGGAATCTTTATATGTTTTTGTGAATTCTTGATATCATATG
>JAPEIP010000010.1:70889206-70902016 GCA_026120095.1 Capsicum chinense
CACGGTATTGACACCCCTCCAGTCGGGGCAGATATTAGACCCCATCTTAGCCATAACAGCATACATGGGGCATGTTGGTTAAACACTACTTCCCACAGTTTTAGTATCAGTCTCAGTAAAAGAACTCAAGGCGTTCTTCAGATTTTAGTATATACAGGAGTATCAGATACAGTCGTCCATGTTATCAGTTTTAGTATTAGTGATGACAGTTATCAGTAAACCATGTATTAGCTTACAGGTCATGCTATCACGTATTCACGATCCTAGTTTCTATATATGTGTGTTTGCACTCCCACGTTCATATTAGTCAGTCAATGTTGTTCTTGCATGAAACCCTTTATGTTCAGCCTACCTTCCTCGTATACTCAGTACTCCAGTTGTACTAACGTATTTGCGCTATGGTGCTTTTTTTTTTCATGTTACACCATAGGTTCCAAGACACAAGCTCTAGCCCAGCAGTAGCGGTAGCATTCTAGTAGCAGAGACACAGTGAGTCCTCATTGATTCAAGGACAATATGATTTGATACATTTTTTTATTTCTTTAGTTCAGTTTTATGGAGTTAGTTAGAGACATGTTCCTTCAACTCCTTATTCAGATAGTTTAGAGGCTTTCAGATTTATGTTCAGATTGAGTTGTTTTGGCTATTTTCACCCACATGATTGTATTCAGTGAACCTTATGGCCTTACAATTGTATGTATTCCGTATTATTATATCATAATTTGCAGTATACAGGTACAAATATCAGTCATGGGTTAGATTGTGGTCCCTTGAGGTGATGAGCACCATGTAGCATTCTGGTTCAGTGAATCGGGGTGTTACAAAATTATAGTTTAGTAAAAGGCACCGCAGACTTAGAGTGATAACTTAAAGCTAAGGGGGAGATGGTATAGTGATTAACCAAGTCAGGCTTCCATATTCTAGTAATGATGCCAGTGTAGCATAGAAAAATAATAAGGAAGGAAGATGCCCGACCCATTCTCATCTCAGTATAAAGTTTTATACTTTAATTATAAAGATATCTAATCATGCCTGACATGTCAACTCTATGACCACAATTCAGATTTATGTACCTTATAGAAAAATCTAGTACGTTTCCAGTTCCCAGTATAAGGAACTCCAGTTCACTCAGCAGTCAAAGTCATATTCCCTAAAGTATGAACTCTAAATTCAGGTCATACAGCTCATGACTCATGCTTTACAGTATGTTCAGTTCTAGTACTCATGCAACACTCTTAACGATCAACAAAATTAAGATTTATATCCAGTATGTCCTCAGTTTAGATCTCTTTAATGAATCCATGCCTTTGACATTCTATTCCTCAAGCCTTAGCTAAGTTTCAAAGTTATGTATAGTACTCTTTCATGCTTCTGGTCTTCATGTGTTAGCCCTTCAGTGACCTGTTATTATGTTAAGATAGTGGTGATGATAATAGATAAACAATGGTTTAGATGAGAGGGAGTTGAAGACCCTCATTATGAAAGATTAATAATTCTCTTCCATCTAAGGCTAGAGGATGAGGGAACATTGAGGTAAATCTTTGGTAAATGTCATAGTTAGTTGAAAATTTTGGGTATGTCTTCTTAATGCATAGTATAAGAAAGTTGTTGTTGATAGAGGTTTAGAGAATATAAAAAGTTTGCCTTTATTGGTGGTTGTCTTGAAGTTCATATTTGGTTATAATGAAAGGCTTGAATGTGATGTTGGGATGTAAGTGAAGGAATGCAATATGCGCTAGTGAATCCATAGTAAGAGTTTAGAGTTAGTCATTGGAGTGGTAAGGCATGATACGCTTCGGGTGTGAGTTCTAAAAGAGACATAGAAGATTGAATCATGTGGCTTAGACTAGTATTATGGTATGGCGTGTTGTACCTTGTGATTTCAAGTTAGGCTTGATCATGGTGAGAGAATTTAGTTTAGTTTAGACTTTGGTTGATGGATGTATCAATGTCCATGTAAGAATTATAAGCCGAATCAATGAGTATGGTAATTTAGGGGAATAGTATAGTTGAGGGAGTATTTTGAAATGTGGCTAAGCTTGAAAGCAAGAAGTTGAATTTCGTAAGTCCTAGTAATTCTATCCTAGAGTATGATTTATATGTCTTATTCAGATCATGACATATTATTAGAATTTCTTAGAAGAGTGTTGGAGAAATAATCCATTTAAGTATGGGCAGTCAGTAAGGTCCAGTTCATAGGGCCTGTGATCTAGTTTAGCAATCACGTAGATAAGCTTCTATAGATTTCTGACTTTCCATTTAGTCTTACTACCCAAAGTTTCATAAGTAATGACATTCCTTGAGGTAAAATGTTCGCATTCATGCAAATTACGAATTTATCTCAGTTAATGCATCATGCATTAGTTTTAGATTCTGCAATTTAGTCATGACTCAGTTCATAAATTTTCAAAGCATAACCTCAGTTTTCCAAGTATTCCATCTCAGCCATTGTAATACGCGTGTATGAGCTTGGTCTCATTACTGCATGATTTGTGCTTACATAATGTACTTGGCCATGCCATGAAGCCTCTTTCCGTTGATTCTTATACGTGTTTTGTTGAGGGGTAATTCCTTAATGAGAAATTGCATACTCTATTTCATCCCTTGTAACTCTTGGAATTTTAATGTATCATTTAGTAATTCACAGTTCTATATTAATAATTGTATCATGGAAACTTCACGAGCATTCTGAACTCCCATCCTGAATCAGTTCCCTATAGTCAGTAAAGTCAAGTTAGCTTAGTATCATCTTCATGATAGATTTTGTAAAGTTTTATCTCAGCTACATCCTTTATTAGAATACATTTCATGTGTTCATTATTCCATATTTTTAGTGTTTTAATAATTTCCTACCCATTATTCGAGGATGAATGATTCCATGGGGGAGATAATGTAACACCCCCTATTTTTTAGTCTAGAATTCAAACCATCTCTCCTATGTGTATAGATCCAAACCCAATAATTCTATGTTAATATATGTGCGATGATCAATTATATAGTGCATGATTACCTTTGGATATGAATTGAGGTCACAAATATCTCCTAACTCAAAGATGAGTTGAGAATGTTTCTATTGATTAAGTTTCAGTGAATGTCTCAACTTGGGTGAACTTACATCAAACATAAATTCTTATATATATAATGCATTAGAAGTCCAACTATATATAAAATGAAAGGAATTTGAGTATTCCTTACAATGCACTTAGTTTCACCTTTTGAAAATATTGGAATGAAAAGTTATGCTTATTTTACCTCAGTATGTTTGTCTGTCAACCAAGTGACGACCTGAGTTGTTTAGCCATTACCTAAGTGATAACCTATCAGCCCAAGTTGTCACCCTTAAAATTCAGCAATTCCCATTCAGTTTAGGAGGGGTATTTTTGTTTTTCACCTTACCTCCCACGACCTAAATCACCAAAAGCACGATCACAAGGGTTAGATTAAGATCACTTGTGGTCCTAAGTACCGTGTGATGACTAGGAGGTAGTCTCGGGTCGTTACAAACTTGGTATCAGAGTGTAGAGTTCAAGTATCCTCGGGTGTCTATGAAGTCATGTCTAGTAGAGTCTTGCAGAATGGTACGGAGTCATCTGTACTTTTCTTCGAGAGGCTACAGGGCATTTAAGATAAAGTTTCCCCTTCTTTCCTACTCCAGATCATGAAGTAAAGTTGTTCTCTCAGAATATCCTGTCTATTCATGTGTTACCCCAAAATTCTTCATTTATAACTTATTCTTGAGATAACTTAATTAGCAAGTTCCAATTTCCTCCCCAGATAATGCTCTTAGATTTGCTAGCAGAAGTTTTAGAAGTCACACAAAGGGCTTGAGAAGAGATCGCCAGTGTGTTATAAGTTCCTCGAGTTGAAAGTTATGTCCCCATCCTTATGATTCATTTAATTAAGGTAGAATAAGATGTGTATTTAGATTCCTCATTAACCTTTCAATCCAGATTGTGCTTATGAGATGAGATAGTATAAACCTGGATTGTTAAATAGAGTTTTCATTTGAGAGATATTACAACCTAGAGTGTTATGATAAGTAGTAGAACCTTCTTATAGTTGGAAGTACGGGTTTAGAAGTGTAGTGAAAAGAAAGGTGGTAAGGGAAATTTATTGAATGTATATAGCTGAATTTTTGCATATGATTAAGTTAGTAGTGGTAGGTGTAAGAGGTTGGCCTTGGATGGTTTCAAGCGGAGTAGGGGTAGACTGGAGAAATACTGGACATAAGTAATTAGACATGACATCGAGCAATTACAACTCACTAAGGACATGACCCTTGATAGGAATGTTTGGAGGAAGAGTATTAGGGTAGAGGGCTAAGGGATATGGTTAAGTCATAGGCTGAAGTTAGGAGAGTTTTGTGTAGCTTGGTTGGTAGGGCTAGGGTTGGGGGGAGGAGGTGTCTTTTGTTGGTTCATGTACTTATTCGAGGTTTTTGTATCGTTGTTATTTTATTATGTTGTATGCTTCCGATATTTGAACATGGTCTTGGTACTTTTCTTGATCTGGGGGTCTATCGGAAATAGCCTCTCTACTTCATCGGATGTAGTAGTATGGACTGCGTACATTCTACCTTTCCTAGACCCCACTATGTGGGAATATACTCGGTTTGTTGTTGTTGTTGATTAAGTTAGTAGTGAAGTGATATGTCCTTGTGTGTTAGTTTAGTGAAAGGAAGAGAAGAAGTTATTAGTTAAGGTGAATTGTTATTTGCTTAAAGAATGAAAAGAGTCATTGATGGTATTTGTTTTGTTAGAAAAGTATTAGCTATTGGTGAAAGTACTGGTGGTTAAGTATTGTGAATTTGGGCTTATAGAGCTAAGAAAGGTATTTAGGTTTATAGATAGGTGAACAGTCGTAATATGGAGATGGAGGATATGTTAACAGATTTTAATAAGGTATGACATAGGATTATGATCGATTATCATTGTTATAAGGTTCTATTGTACTAGTGCTTCTTGATGCTTTGTTTTATAGCTTCCAAGTGAGAATAGTATGTGAGGTTGGGTTGTAAATCATGTTTAGCACTAGATGTTAAGTTTGAACAGTGGATGATCAACAAGGTGGAAGTAATGATTGCGTAGTTAGTGATGCTAGTTATATGAAAGTTATCTAGTTGGCTTTAACAGTGTATGAAAAAGTGTAAGTTCATGTATTCGTAATTGATATAGAGGTATGCCCAAGGTGATATGGGGCTACATTATTTTTGAAGGTTATTAAGTGTTGTGTGTGGTTAGTTGTACCCTTTAATTGAAAAGTATGAATGAGGCTATGTGGTATACGATATCCTTGTCAGTTAACTTATGGGTTTATAGGTTGAAGATGTTAGTGTAAGGAAAAATATAAGTTAGAGATGTGATATTAGTAGAGTATGAAGGATGTAAGTATTGTACAACAAGGGCTTGGAGATATTCACGTTAAGTGTTAGAATTAAAATTGGTGAGTGTTTAAGTTGTTATATGATGACTTTTAGGGCTATAGAAATCTAAGAGTTGAATCTCAAAAAGAGGTATTAGCATTGGGTCTTACACGTTAAGATTCAGTCCTTCAGGGTAAGTTTAGTTTTATGTATATTGATTATACCCTAAACCTAGATTAAAGTGATTTCAGTTTATATTATAGTTTAGTAAAAGTCCCTACAAACTTAGAGTGATGATTTAAAGCTAAGGGGGAGAAGGTAGAATGATTAACCAAGTCAGGCTTCCATATTTTTGTAATGATGCCAGTCTAATGTAGAAAAGAAATATGGGAGCATGATGCCTGACCCATTCTAATCTCAGTACAAAGTTTTATACTTCAGTTATCATGATATTTACTCAAGCCTTATGTGTCAGCTCTATAACCATAGTTCATATTTATGTACCTTATAAAAAAATCAAGTACGCTTCTAATTACTAATATATGTAACTCCAGTTCACTCAGTAGTCAGAGTTATATTCCCCAAATTATAAACTCCAAATTTTGGCCATGCAACTCATGACTCATGTACTCATGCTTTACAGTATGTTAAGTTCCAGCACATATGCAACACTATGTTCAGTTCCTATTTCAAGTGAATTACATGTGAATTCCCCAATTCATGATCATAGTTATGTAATCATACTATGCCCCCATGTTTAAGATATTCCATGTCCAAGTTCATGATCCCCATGTCTTATTGAAGGGTAATTCCTAAATGAGAAATTGCATACTCTATCCCATCCCTAGTAACTCTTTGAATTTTAATGTATCAGTTTGTAATTCACAGTTCCATGTTAATGATTGTATCATGGAAACTTCATGTGAGTTCTGAACTTCCAGCATGAATTAGTTCCTTATAGTCAATAATGTCAAGTCAGCTTAGTAATCAGCTTCATGATAGACTTTGTAGAGTTTGAATTGAGTTATATCCTTCATTAGAATACATGACAAGTCTTCATTATTCCATACTTTTAGTGTTTCAATAATTTCCTACCCATCATTCGAAGATGAATATTTCCAAGGGGGACATAATGTAACACCCCATATTTTTTCGGCTAGAATTCAAACCATCGCTTCTATGCGTATAGATCCAAACCCAATGATTCCATGTTAATATATGTGTGATGATCAATTATATAGTGTGTGATTACCTTTGAATATGAATTGAGTTCATAAATATCTCCTAACTCAAAGACTAGTTGAGAACGATTATATCGATTAAGTTTTAGTGAATGTCTCAACTTGGGTCATCATATATCGAACATAACTTTTTGTATATAATGCATTAGAAGTCCAACTATATATCTAATGAAATTTCTTTGAGTCTTCTTTCCAACGCACTTGGTTTCACCTTAAGACGACATCGAATGAAAATTTATGCTCATTTACTTCAGCATGTTTTCTGTCAACCAAGTGATGACCTGAGTTGATAGGCCTCACCTAAGTGATGACTTATCAGCCAAGTTGTCACCCCAAACTAGTGAGCCATTAAAATAATATTCTAAGTGATGACCTGAGTTGATAGGGAATCACCTAAGTGTTGACCTATCAGCCTAAGTCATCACCCAAGACCAGGAACTCATAAAATCAGCTTCCAAGTAATGACCTGAGTTAATAGACCATCACCTAAGTGATGACCTATCAGCCCAAATTGTCACCCTTAAAACTCAGCAATTTTCATTCTATTTTAGAGCAATATTTTGGTCTTTCCCCTCACCTCCTACGACCTAAATAACCAAAAGCACGTACATGGCCATCATAAATCAGTTTTGAAAGCCCCTAATCCTCTTTATTAACAAGAACAAGATTAGGGTTTCTCCTTATGTCCATCTTCGAAGAACTTCAAGAATCCATTACATTATCTTCAAGATAATTAAGAACTGAAGGTACCTAAGCCAAGAAATTCAAGAAAAGTCTTCAATAACGTTCTCAAGTATCCTAAAGTCAACTTGTTTCATCGAATCAAGCCAAATAAGGTCTGTGAGGTTATGACCAAGGATACTTCCTTCATTCTTAGGACCAAAACTAGTTTTTAAAGGTGAAATTACATGAATTTACATGATTTGGAATTTAGGGTTCATACCCAATTATCAGTATTTGAAGTTTATAAAATCACAAGTGATTTAAGTGTTGAATTGTATAGCAATTTCTACATTGTTTAAGCCTGTGAAATGATTTTATATATTAAGAATTGAATTTCATTATCTTGACTAGAATTGTGAAAGTATTTCAAGATTTTTATTGTTGAGTATGAAGTTGTTGTGATTTGACATGATTTCCAAGCATGGGTTACAAGCCCTATGTTTCAGTCTTCATATTTCAAGAAAGATAATGTTTAAATATTCTTTAATAAGCATGTATTCAAATTTTAAGCAATATTTGATCTTTTGATCCTTATCTAAGATATGGAATCCACACAGTTAGCTTTGATTATAGTTTAAAACAAACAGATGCATAACTGGTTTCTATTGTAAATCCTTATGTAATTTTAAGGTGGATTTCATACAGAATGAGCATATAAGTAAGGGATTAGTACTTAGAATCGAGTTGGGTATGATTCCAAGGTCTAATGCCCTCGAAATATGTGCCACCGTAGGTTTTAATACCCATAGTAGGTTTAGTATAGTGATCACTCTAGCTAGGTTCTATTCCAATGGAAAGGGTAGAACAACTCTACCAATATGGGTAAGAGATGTTTGACTCCATTATAGCTCACATCGTTATGTCAGTTAGAAGAACCTCCCTAATAGAAAAATAAAAAAAAAACTTTTAAAAACTAAGTGTAAAGGCTCATAGTTTTACTCAGATATATCTTACATAACATATCAGTTATTCGATTTCATCTTTCAGTTTTCAGATGATAAAGGTGACTCCTTTCTAGGCTTAGCCTGCATAATTTGAAAACAGAATAAGAGTAAAGCTTTTTAGAACTAAGTGTGGTAGCTCATAAGAATTACTTTTATGCTTTATTACTTATGACTTACCATTTGTCAGTTTAGATTATTCTTGCCAAGGTGAGTCATTCATATTTACCATATAATTTTAAAAGTTTATTTAAATATTCCCTTATTATTTTACTTGTGCATTAACCCCCACATGCTAAGTACATCTCAAAAGTATGGATCCACATATACGTCTATGTGCTACATTGTTTAATAATGTAGGTACCTATTGTAGCATGTACATCATAATCAGACAGTTGTAGATTCTTGCCCATAGATGATATGTCTGCCTACTTTAGAGGTTGCAGTTAGATGCTATTCATGTACCTTATTTTCATACTCATATGTATTGATTAGTGGTAGTTAGATTCGTGTCTCAGTTATCTATAGTCAATATAGTAGAGGCTATATAGATAGTCAATATAGTCTATTTATTAGGTTCCACTTTTGTTTTGTATAAGTAGAGTTGTGATCATTTTAATATATCTTTGTACTGATCAAGTACAAAAAAGATTTAGTTTCTACATTTTTCTTCAGATTTATGTGTTTTATTTAGTTGATCATGAGTTATTCTAGTACAAGGGTTAGCTTAGGATCACTTATAGTCCTAAGCACCGTGTGATGACTAGGGGGTAGTCTCGGGTCATTAGAAACTTAGTATCAGAGTGTAGAGTTCAAGTATCCTAGGTTGTCTATGAAGCCGTGTCTAGTAAAGTCTTGCAGAAAGGTACAAAGATGTCTGTACTTTTCTTTGAGAGGCTACAAGGCATTTAATAAAAAGTTTCCTCTTTTTTCTACTCTAGATCGTGAAGTAAAGTTGTTCTCTCAGAATTTCCTATATATTTATGTGTTACCCTAAAATTCTTCATCTATGACATATTCTTGAGATAACATGATTAGAAAGTTCTAATTTCCTCCCTAGATAATGCTCTTAGAATTTCTAGCAGAAGGTTTAGAAGTCACACAAAGGGTGTAAGAAGAGATCACTAATATGTTATAAGTTCCTTGAGTTGAAAGTTAATTCCTTATCCATATGATTCATTCAGTTAAGGCAGAATAAGATGTGTTTTCAGATTCCTCATTAAGCCTTCAATCTAGATAGTGCTCATGAGATGAGATAGTATGAACCTAGATTATTAAATAGAGTTTGCATTTGAGAGATATTGCAACCTTGAGTGTTATAATAAGTAGTAGAACCTTCTCATAGTTTGAAGTATGTGTTTAGAAGTGTAGTGAGAAGAAAGGTGGTAAGGGCAATTTATTTAATGTATATAGCTGAATATTTGTATACGATTGAGTTAGTAGTAAAGTGATATGTCCTTGTGTGTTAGTTTAGTGAAAGGAAGAGAAAGAGTTATTAGTTAAGGTGAATTGTTGTTTTCTTAAAGTATGAAAAGATTCATTGATGGTATTTATTGTATTAGAAAAGTATAGGATATTGATGAAATATTGGGTGGTTATGTATTGTAAATTTAGGCTTATAGAGCTAAGAAAGATATTTAGGTATATAGATGGGTAAATAGTCGTAATATGTAGAAGGGGGATATGTTAGCATATTTTAATAAGGTATGACATAGGATTATGATTGATTGTCGTTGTTATGGGGTTCTAGTGTACTAGTGCTTCTTAATGCTTTTTTTTGTAGCTTCAAAGTGAGAATAGTATGTGAGGTTGGGTTGTAAATCATGTTTAGCACTAGATGTTAAGTTTGAATAATGGATGATAAACAAAGTTGAAGTAATGATTGCATAGTTAGTGATGCTAGTTATATGGAAGTTATCTAGTAGGATTGAACAGTCTATGAAAGAGTGTAAGTTCATGTATTCGTAATTAAGTATGATATAGAGGTATGTTCAAGGTGATATGGAGATACATTATTTTCGAAGGTTATTAAGTGTTGTGTGTGGTTTGTTGTACCCTTTAATTAAAAAGTATGAATGAGGTTGTATGGTATACGATATCCTTGAGGTAAAATGTTCGCATTAATGCAAATTATGAATTCATCTCAGTTAATGCATCAAGCATCAGTTTCAGATTCAGCTATTTAAGCATGACTCAGTTCATAAGTGTTCAGTGCATAACTTCATTTTTCCAAATATTCCATCTCAGACATTGTAATACGCTTGTACGACCTTGGTCTCATTACCTCATAATTTTTGCTTATATAATGTAGTTTGAAATTCCATGAAGTCTCTTTTCATTGATTCTTATACGTGTCTTGTTGAGGGGTAATTCCTAAATAAGAAATTGCATACTCTATTCCATCCCTAGTAACTATTGGAATTTTAATGTATCGGTTAATAATTTGTAGTTATATATTAATGATTATATCAAGGAAACTTCACGTGAGTTCTGAACTCCCAGCATGAATCAATTCCTTATAGTCAGTATAGTCAAGTTAGCTTCGTAATCAGCTTCATGATACACTTTGTAAGGTTTCAGCTCAGCTATATCCTTCATTAGCATATATGTTATGTCTTCATTGTTCCATACTTTTAGTGTTTTAATAATTTCCTACCCATCATTCGAGGATGAATGATTCCAAGGGGGAGATAATGCAACACCTCATATTTTTTGGGCTAGAATTCAAATCATCACCCCTATTCGTATAGACCCAAATTCAATAATTCCATGTTAATATATGTGTGATGATCAATTATATAGTGTGTGATTACCTTTGGATATGAATTGAGGTCAAAAATATATCCTAACTTAAATACGAGTTGAGAACATTTCTATCAATTAAGTTTTAGTGAACGTCTCAATTTGGGTCAACTTACATGTAATACCTCGCATTTTTGGGCTAGTCTTTGAACCATCATTCCTACGCGTATAAGCTATAATAATAATTATTTCCATGTGAGTATAAGTTTCATGATATTCATCCTCATGTTTTATTTGCTTTTGAGGTGAAAAATGTTCATAAGAATCACTTAGAACAAAGTTGTGCTTAGAGCCTTTGATTCATCCAAATTTGGCATTCGATTCTACCAGGATATACTTTAAACATGTATAAATTTTTATATACATAGAATTTTGCATCTAAAGACCAACCAAATTTAAGATAATTGAATTAGCTTTCCAACTAGACCAATTTCGCCAAAATCTTATACCTAAGCGAAAAGTTATGGCATTTTTCGTGTGAGGCAGTAAACCGGCGTGATAGCGATGCGACGCATCAGCATGCGCGTTACGGAACTATTTCACACGCTAATTAAGTTTCTAAAGGATGTAGGGGCACTTTTTTCACTTCTCCTCACACAAATCCGCTGATAACACTTAATTTCTTTCCCCAAAAGGAATATACACTCAATTATTCATATATTCTCTCAAAGAAAAACCCTAGCCACCACAAGAACACCAAGAAATTCTTCAACTTTTCTTCAAGAAAAGCAAGAACTCAAGCTTCCTAATTTAAGAATTCCTTCAAGATTGTGTTTCTCCTTCAATATAAAAGCTTTAAGGTCTGTCGGAGTTCATCCACGGGTCCTCTTTCACCCATGTAGCCCAAAATCCCTTTTCCTTTAATTAAAGAATGAAGTTTCCATTATTATGGTATTATATATGTTCAAGAAATATTGAATTTCATGTTTTCATGGTGGTTTTTAATTCAAATCATCCCATGTATGATTCCATGCAAGATTTTAAATTCCTCATGCTATGAATTTGAATTTCCCATGCTTTATTCAAGTAAATTCCATGATAGATCCTAAATTCATGATGTTTAGCAATATTCCCTTGTTTTAAATTCATGTCTTCCACATGCTTGATGAAATTCCCATATCATGTTAAGTCAATTTCAAGATGAATCCCCAAGTCATGAATTTTGCCATGTAACTCTATTGTTTCCTCATGTTTATGACATTTTTATGTTTACGCTATGAACTTTACATGTTTTGATGGAACACTCATGTCCTATTTCAATCGAATTACATGTGAATTACCCAATTAATGATCTTAGTTATAAAATCATGTGATGCTCCCATGTTTAAGATATTCCGTGTCCAAGTTGATGATCCCTATGTCTTTTTTAGGGGTAATTCCTAAATGAGAAATTGCATACTCTATTCCATCCCTAGTAACTCTTGGAATTTTAATGTATCAGTTAGTAATTTATAGTACTATATTAATAATTATATCATGGATATTTCATGTGAGTTTTGAACTCCCAGCATGAATCAATTCTTTTTAGTCAGTAAAGTCAAGTCATCTTAGTAATCAGCTTCATGATAGACTTTGTAAAGTTTCAACTCAGCTATATCCTTCATTGGCATATATGTCCTATCTTCATTATTCCATAATTTTAATGTTTTAATAATTTCCTACCCATTATTCAAGGACGAATGATTCCAATGGGGAGATATTGTAACACCCTGAATTTTTTAGGCTAGAATTCAAACCATCG
>JAPEIP010000010.1:70902116-70919536 GCA_026120095.1 Capsicum chinense
TGTTTTAATAATTTCCTACCCATTATTCAAGGACGAATGATTCCAATGGGGAGATATTGTAACACCCTGAATTTTTTAGGCTAGAATTCAAACCATCGCTCATATTCGTATAGATCCAAACCCAATGATTCCATGTTAATATATGTGTGATGATCAATTATATAGTGTATGATTACCTTTGGATATGAATTGAGGTCACAAATATATCCTAACTCAAAGACGAGTTGAGAATGTTTCTATCGATTAAGTTTTAGTGAACATCTCAACTTGGGTCAACTTACATGTAATACCTCACATTTTTGGGATAGTCTTTGAACCATCGTTCCTATGTGTATAATATATAATCATAATTATTTCCATGTGAATATAAGTTTCATGATCTTTATCCTCATGTTTTATTTGCTTTTGAGGTGAAAAATGATCATAAGAATTAGTTAGAACATAGTTGAGCTTAGAGCCTTTGATTCATCCAAAGTTTGGCATTCAATTCTACAAGGATCTACTTTAAATGAGTATAATTTTTTATATACATAGATTTTTGCATCTAAAGACCCACCAAATTTTAGATAGTTGATTAGCTTTTCAACTATACCAATTTCACAAAAATCTGATACACGAGAGAAAAGTTATTGCATTTTCTGTGTAAGGCAGTAAGTCAATGCATTAGCGATGTGACGCATTGGCATGCACATTACAAAACTTTTTCACACACTAATTCAGTTTCTAAAGGATCTAGGGGCACTTTGGTCACTTTCACAGACACAAATCCGCCCATAACACTTAATTTTAGCCTCCAAAAGCAATATACACTCAATTATTCATATTTTCTCTCAAATAAAAATCCTAACCTCCTCAAGAACACCAAGAAATTCATCAACTTTTCTTCAAGGAAAGCAAGAACTCAAGCTTACTAATTCAATAATGCTTTCAAGATTGTGTTTCATCTTCAATATAAAAGCTTTAAGGTCTGTGGGAGTTCATCCACGGGTCCTCTTTCACCCATGGAGCCCAAAAACTCTTTTCTTTTAATTAAAGAATTAATTTTTCATACTTTTAGTGTTTAAATAATTTCCTACCCATCATTCGAGGACGAATGATTCCAAGGGGTAGTTAATATCACACCCCAATTTTTTTGAGCTAGAATTCAAACCATCACTCCTATTTGTATAAACCCAAACTCAATGATTCCATGTTAATATATGTGTGATGATCAATTATATAGTGTGTGATTACCTTTGGATATGAATTGAGGTCACAAATATATCCTAACTTAAATATGAGTTGAGAATGCTTCTATCAATTAAGTTTTAGTGAACGTCTCAATTTGGGTCAACTTACATGTGATACCTCGCATTTTTCGGCTAATCTTTGAACATCATTGCTATGCGTATAAGCTATAATAATAATTATTCCTATGTGAATATAAGTTTTCTGATCTTTATCCTCATGTTTTATTTGCTTTTGAGGTGAAAAATGTTCATAAGAATCACTTAGAACAAAGTTGAGCTTAGAGCCTTTGATTAGTCAAAAGTTTGGCATTCGATTCTACAAGGATATAATTTAAATATGTATAACTTTTTATATACATAGATGTTTGCGTCTAAAGACCCACCAAATTTTAGATTATTGAATTAGCTTTCCAACTAGACCAATTTCGCCAAAATTCGATACCTGAGCGAAAAGTTATGGCATTTTTTGTGTGAGGCACTAAACCGACGCGATAGCAATGCGACGCATCAGCATGCACGTTACGGAACTGTTTCACTCGCTAATTCAATTTCTAAAGGATCTAGGTAACTTTGGTCACTTCCCCTCTCACAAATCGACTGATAACACTTAATTTCAGCCCCCAAAAGCAATATACACTCAATTATTCATCTTTTCTCTCATAGAAAAACCCTAGACTACTCAAGAACACCAAGAACTTCATCAACTTTACTTTAAGAAAAAAAAGAACTCAATCTTCCTAATTCAAGAATGCTTTCAAGATTGTGTTTCTCCTTCAATATAAAAGCTTTAAGGTCTGTCGGAGTTCATCCACGGGTCTTCTTTCACCCATGGAGCCCAAAATCCCTTTTCTTTTAATTAAAGAATGATTTTTCCATTATTATGGTATTATGTATGTTCAAAAAATATTGAATTTCATGTTTTCATGGTGGTTTTTAATTCAAATCATCCCATGTATAATTCCATGCAAGATTTTAAATTCCTCATGCTATGAATTTGAATTTCCCATGCTTTATTCAAGTAAATTCTATGATAGATCCTAAATTCATGATGTTTAGCAGTATTCCCTTGTTTTAAATTCATTCCTTCCACATGCTTTATGAAATTCCCATATCATGTTAAGACAATTTCAAGATGAATCCCCAAGTCATGAATTTTGTCATGTAACTCTATTGTTTCCTCATGTTTAAGACATTTTTATGTTCAATTTTTGAACTTTACATATTTTGATGAAACACTCATGTCCTATTTCAAGCGAATTACATGTGAATTCCCCAATTCATGATCTTAGTTATGTAATCATGATATGCTCCTATGTTTAAGATATTCTATGTCCAAGTTCATGATCCCCATATCTTATTGAGAGGTAATTCCTAAATGAGAAATTGCATACTCTATTCCATCCCAAGTAACTTTTGGAATTTTAATGTATCAGTTAGTAATTCGCAGTTCTTTATTAATAATTATATCATGGAAACTTCAGGTGAGTTCTGAACTCCTAGCATGAAACAGTTCTTTATAATCAGTAAAGTCAAGTCAGCTTAGTAATCTGTTTCATGATAGACTTTGTAAAGTTTCAGCTCAGCTATATCCTTCATTATCATATATTTCATGTCTTCATTATTCCATACTTTTAGTGTTTTAATAATTTCCTACCCATTATTTGAGGAGGAATGATTCCAGTGGGGAGATAATGTAACACCCTATATTTTTTGGGCTAGAATTCAAACCATTGCTCCTATTCGTATAGACCCAAACCCAATGATTCCATGTTAATATATGTGTGATGATCAATTATATAGTGTGTAATACCTTTGGATATGAATTGAGGTCACAAATGTATCCTAACTCAAAGACGAGTTGAGAATGTTTCTATCAATTAAGTTTTAGTAAACGGCTCAACTTGGGTCAACTTACATATAATACCTCACATTTTTGGGCTACTCTTTGAACCGTCGTTCCTATGAATATAAGCTATAATCATAATGATTCCCCTGTGAATATAAGTTTCATGATCTTTATCCTCATGTTTGATTTGCTTTTGAGGTAAAAAATGATCATAAAAATCACTTAGAACAAAGTTGAGCTAAGCTTTTGGTTCGTCCAAAGTTTGGCATTCGATTCTACAAGGATCTACTTTAAACATGTATAAATTTTTATATACATAGATTTTTGCATCTCAAGACCCACCAAATTTTAGATAATTTATTAGCTTTCCAACTATACCAATTTCATAAAAATCTGATACCCGAGCGAAAAGTTATTGCAT
This sequence comes from Capsicum chinense, assembly GCA_026120095.1. Classification (NCBI taxonomy): domain Eukaryota; kingdom Viridiplantae; phylum Streptophyta; class Magnoliopsida; order Solanales; family Solanaceae; genus Capsicum; species Capsicum chinense. Next base: position 70,905,613 of record JAPEIP010000010.1, read on the forward strand.
TTTCAGTGTGAGGCAGTAAGCCAATGCGATAGCGATGTGACACATCGCCATGCGCATTATAGAACTGTTTAACATGCTAATTCAGTTTCTAAAGGATCTAGGGGTACTTTGATCACTTTCTCTCTCACAAATCCGCCCATAACACTTAATTTCAGCCCCCAAAAGCAATATACACTCAATTATTCATCTTTCTCTCAAAGAAAAACCCTAGCCTCCTCAAGAACACCAAGAACTTCATCAACTTTTCTTCAGGAAAAGAAAGAACTCAAGCTTCCTAATTCAAGAATGCTTTTCAGATTGTGTTTCTCCTTCAATATTAAAGCTTTAAGGTATGTGGGAATTCATCCACGGGTCCTCTTTCACCCATGGAGCCCAAAAACTCATTTATTTTAATTAAATAATAAATTTTACATTATTATAGTATTATATATGTTCAAGAAAGATTGAATTACATGTTTTCATGATGGTTTTTAATTCAAATCAGCCCATGTATGATTCCATGCAAGATTTTAAATTTTTCATGCTATGAATTGGAATTTCCGAAGCTTTATTCAAGTAAATTCCATGATAGATCCTAAATTCATGATGTTTAGCAAAATTTCCATATTTTAAATTCATGCCTTCCACATGCTTGATGAAATTCCCATATCATGTTAAGTCAATTTCAACATGAATCCCCAAGTTATGAGTTTTGCCATGTAACTCTATTGTTTCCTCATGTTTAAGACATTCTTATGTTCAAGCTATGAAGTTTAATTGCTTTTTTGAAACACTCATGTCCTATTTCAAGCGAATTATATGTGAATTCCCCAATTTATGATCTTAGTTTTGTAATCATTCTATGCTCCCATGTTTAAGATATTCCATGTCCAAGTTCGTGATCCCCATGTCTTGTTGAGGGGAAGTTCCTAAATGAGAAATTGCATACTCTATTCCATCCCTAGTAACTCTTGGAATTTTAATGTATCAGTTAGTAATTTGTAGTTCTATATTAATAATTGTATCATGGAAACTTCACGTAAGTTCTGAACTCCTAGCATGAATCATTTCTTTATAGTCAGTAAAGATAAGTCAGCTTGGTAATCAGCTTCATGATAGACTTTGTAAAGTTTCAGCTCAGCTATATCCTTCATTAGCATATATGTCATGTGTTCATTATTCCATACTTTTAGTTTTTTAATAATTTCCTACCCATCATTCAAGGACAAATGATTCAAATGGGGAGATAATGTAACGCCTCGTATTTCTTGGGCTAGAATTCAAACCATCACTCCTATTCGTATAGACCCAAACCCAATTATTCCATGTTAATGTATGTGTGATGATCAATTATATAGTGTGTGATTACCTTTGGATATGAATTGAGGTCATATATATATCTTAACTTAAAGACGAGTTGAGAATGTTTCTATCGATTAAGTTTTAGTGAACGTCTCAACTTGGGTCAACTTACATGTAATACCTCACATTTTTGGGCTAGTCTTGAACCATTGTTCCTATGTGTCTATTCTATAATCATAATGATTCCCATGTGAATATAAGTTTCATGATCTTTATCCTCATGTTTTTTTTACTTTTGAGGTGAAAAATGATCATAAGAATCACTTAGAACAAAATTAAGCTTCGATCCTTTGCTTTGTCCAAAGTTTGGCATTCGATTCTACAAGGATCTACTTTAAATGTATATAACTTTTTATATACATAGAGTTTTGCATCTCAAGACCCACCAAATTTTAAATAATTGAATTACTTTCTAACTATACGAATTTTGAAAAAATCCGATACCCGAGCAAAAGTTATGACATTTTTCGTGTGAGGCACTAAACCGATGTGATAGCAATGTGACTCATCAGCATGCACATTACGAAACTGTTTCACTCGCTAATTCAATTTCCAAAGGATCTAGGGGCACTTTGGTCACTTTCCCTCACCCAAATACGTCCATAACACTTAATTTCAGCCCCCAAAAGCAATATACACTCAATTATTCATCTTTTCTCTCAAAGAAATATCCTAGCCTCCTCAAGAACACCAAGAACTTCATCAACTTATCTTAAAGAAAAATAAGAACTCAAGCTTTCTAATTCAAAACTGCTTTCAAGATTGTGTTTCTTCTTCAATATTAAATTTTTAAGGTATGTGGGAGTTCATCCATGGGTCCTCTTTCACCCTTGGAGCCCAAAAACTCTTTTCTTTTAATTAATGAATGAATTTGAGATTATTATTGTATTATGTATGTTCAAGAAAGATTGAATGTCATGTTTTCATCGTGTTTTTTAATTCAAATCATCCCACGTATGATTCCATGTAAGATTTTAAACTCCTCATGCTATGAATTTGAATTTCATATGCTTTATTCAAGTAAATTCCAAGATAGATCCTAAATTCATGATGTTTAGCAATATTCCCATGTTTTAAATTCGTGTTTTGCACATGCTTGATGAAATTCGCATATCATGTTAAGTCAATTCCAAGATGAATCCCCAAGTCATGAATTTGCCCATGTAACTCTATTGTTCCCTCATGATTAAGACATTCTTATGGTCAACCTATGAACTTTACATGTTTTGATGAAACAATCATGTCCTATTTCAAGCGAATTACATGTTAATTCCCCAATTCATCATTTTAGTTATGTAATCATGCTATGCTCCCATGTTTACGATATTCTATGTCAAAGTTCATGATCCCCATGTGTTTGATGAATTGCCCCATATTAAAGTATTAATCTCCATGTACTTGATAGAATGCCCATGTGAATTAAATAGGGTAATCATGATACGTTACCGTGTGTTCTCATTCATGTACAAGTCTATAACCTCCAAGTGTTTGATAAAATATCTCAGTGAATGAGTTGTGAACAATTAATTATGGCTATGCTTTTCAAGATCATGCTATGATTTGATTTCCATGCTATCGAGTCCTGGGGGTATTTAATACCCGATAATCTAGATGTTTACCTAGATCTAAAGTGGTTATAGAATAGTCTCAGTATTGGCATGAATAGTAATACTCAGTAATCAGTCCCAGTCTTGGTTCAGTAGTCAGTTCAGAACTCAGTGAACTCAATCAGTTAATAGAACTTACTAGTATTCCATCAGTTAGTAGGACCCTATAAACTTAGTTCAGTTAAGTTTGACAACACGGTCAGTAACAATTCAGTCAAGCCTGGTACCATCTAAAATTTGTTTAGGGTCTATTCAGTTGGGAGTAGGAATCAACACCAAGCGAACACAGGGGTGGGGGTATTCTTGCCAGCATAGGGTTTGACCCTTAGTAATAATTCCTGAGTTACAAAACTATGTATCCAGCGTAGGTTGAGATATCTTCCTGCCAGACTAGGGTTGATACATCTCACATGAGTTTTTCTACCAGCTAAGATTGACGAAAGTGCCTTCTATTAGAGAGGTTTAACTCATAGCTTATCTTTACCCATGGCATGGTATTGACACCCTTCTAACTGGGGTTACAGGTTAGACCCCGATCCAATTGGAGAGGGGCATGTCGGTTAGATAACTACTTCTCATAGTTTCAGCTTCAGTCTTAGTATAGAACTCAGTTCAAATCTATAGGTTCAGGACTGTTAGACACAGTCACCCAGCTCAGTATAAAACTTAGTTCCATTCTAAAAAAATTAGGATTGTAAAAAATAATCACTCAATTATCAGTACTACAGTATCAGTAAACTTAAATATCAGTTAATCAATATGAAGAACTCATTATCCAGTGTTAATGTGATATTAGTTATAGTCCTAATTACAGTCTCAGTTACTATCTTAGTTACATTCTCTGTCATAGTCTCAGTTGAGTAATCAAATTAGTAACTCAGCTAAGTTTTAGGGTTGCTTGACCATAGCATATAGTTATCAGTTATTCAGTTATCAGTATTTCAGTACTTCAGTTCAAAAACTATTTCAGCAAATGTTATAAGCTTGGTCTTGCATTCTTAAATAATACAGTTTTTATGAATTCATGCTTAGTTATCTTATGTTACTCAGTCAGTGCTTATGTCATATGCACAATACTCTACAGTTTCAGTCTTATTATTTTGACTAAGTACAGTTCAGTCTTACATGCCCAGTATTCAGCTTTCAGATATTCAGTTAATCAAATAATTTAGTATGTTTATGTATTCGTGCTCACTGTGATTGTATATTTAGATCCTTAGGTTATGTCAGTCTCTATCATATAGTTTCAGACCCAGTATTCATACAGTATCTATGTCTTATCATATTCTAACTTCAGTTATACTTATATTATTAAAGCAAGTTTACAAAAACTAAGTGTTGATATTCAACATCTTATCAGAGAATGTTTTTCACTCATGCTTAAACATATTTTAGTTTTCAGTTTATTCCAGCCTATTGGTGAGTCTACTTACACTTAGCATGCATGTTTTACGATTACGTATGAAATCATTTTTACTTATTACATTCACCCCTGCATACTCAGTACATTCTAGAAGTACTAATCCACATATATGTTAATGTGCTATATTGTCTTATAATGTAGGTAGCAGTTATAGCTTACGCATTAGGATCAGACAGTTGCAGATTCCAGCCAGTAGGTGATAAGTTCTTCTACTTCAGGAACTCCAGATAGTTTTAGTTCATATACAATTTATTTATTTTCCATGTGTATTTATTACTGGTAGTTTAAGGTATATCCCAACTATCTATAGTTAGTATAGTAGAGGATTCATAAATGTCAGTCAGAGTTAATCATGTAATTTTAGTTCATCCTTCAGATTTATCAGATTGTAAAGCTTTAACAGTATTGTATCTATTTTAGTTTTTTATTATAATTATGTTTCCACACAACAAAACAACTGTTTATTATGTTATAATTCAGTTGCTCAATAGTATGCTAGTTCACAGGTTAGCCTGGGATCACTAGTGGTTCCAAGCACTATATGACGACTAGGGGATAGTCTCAGGTCATTACAACCTTGGTATTAGAGCCAGGTTTCAAGTGCCCTAGGGTGTCTATGAAGCCGTGTCTGGTAGAGTTTTTCGGAATCATACGGAGATATCTGTACCTTTCTTTGAGAGGCTAAGGGCATTTAGGAAATGTTTCCCTTCTTTTAAGTCTCAAATAGTGCAGTAGAAGTATTATCTAAGAAATTTATACAGATCCTTATCTTGCTCTATTGATGCTAACTCTGCCTTAGTTTTGAGGTGATAGACACATTAAAGCCTAAGTCCTTACAGAAAGTGTTTCCTCAGCCAATCCCTACAAACATTATGGGATTACATATTGTCTTAGAAAGTATCTCATCAGTGCCTTTATGTCCTAAATTTTGAAATATTTTATTCATGTTCATGAAAATCATGCATTAAGCCAAAGTTAGATGTGCTTTTAGATTTCCTTCTCAGAATCTCTTTTATAACATGTGATTTAGAGTTAGAAGTATGAACATAGAAGTTTAGTAGCAATAGAGTTGTGATAGCGTTATCCAGATTGAGCATATTATATATTCATGGGGCTAGTTGTACGAAAGGTGAATCAGTAGGCATGAACAGTGTATGCAATAATTTAAGTTTGTTGATTCGAGATTAAGTATGATGGTGTAGATAAGTTTATCATTCATGTGTATTATTATACCCCGGACTCTAGAGTAAAGTGATTGCAGTTTAGTTTAGAGTTTAGTAAAGTGGTCACAGACTTAAGATGATGGCTTAAAGCAAAGGGGAAAATGATAGAACAAGTAACCAAGTCAGGCTCTTAGATTCTAGTAGTAGTTCCAGTATGTATAGAAAAGTAGTAAGGGAAGATGATTCCCAATCTATTCTTATCTCAGTGCAATGTTTTTAATTCATCACGATATCTACTCATGTCTTACATGTCAAAAGCTCATATTTATGCACTTTATAGAAAAAACCATGTACGCTTTCAATTTCTAGTATGAGGAGTTCCAGTTCACTCAGCAGTATAAATCATGTTCCATGAAATCATAAACTCTAAACTCAGGTCAGGCAGCTCATGACTCATGTACTCATGTTTTATTGTATGTTCAGATCCAGATACTCATGCCACACTCATATTGATCAATGAAATTTAGTTTATACCACGTTTGTCCTTAATTTAGACCTCTCTAATGAATTTATCTAATTGATACTTCATTCTTCAGGCCTCAATTAAGTGTAAAAGTTATTCTTTCATACTTTAGGTCCTTATGTTCTAACTTTCAGTGACCTCTCCTTATGTCATAATTAGTTAAAATTCTATGTATATCTTCTTGGGCTAGTGCATGAAAATTTTAAGGATAGAGGTTTAGAGAAAATAAAAAAGATGCTTTTGTGGTTGTTTGCCCACAAGTTCATGTGTGATAATAAATATAGTCTTGAATGCAATGTTGGTGTACAAGTGGAATGTATAGTTGAGTGTAAGATTTTAGTATATTTCAGTCTGTATAGCTACAAATCTAGTCTAGCAGTCAGACAGACAAGTTCCTATGATTTTTCATTTTTCTTATGTATGAGGTAATTCATTCACGACCATGTAAGTCATAAATTTAGTTCAGTTCATGAATCATGCATCATTTTTAGATCCTTGATATTCAGTCATGATTCAATCCAAAAGTTTCCCGTGTATCATCTTAGTCTTTCTGTAGTATCTTAACCAAGTCAGTACCATTCGGGGAATGAAGTATCCCAAGGGGGAGATGTATTATAATATCCTAAGTATTCATGTCTTAAACTTTTCATTTTTTTCATGAAATAGGATCGAGCTTGAATTAATGGTTACTCATCAGTTGACTCTCTCGTTTCTATCTCAGCCTTATAATCATTCTCATATCAGTGCATGTATTTACGAAATCAATTCAGTTCATCTATCATGTTTCAGAATCAGTTATGCAATCATGTTCCAAGTCATGCATGTTCATAATATGATCTTATTATCTTCATATAGTACTCTCAGTCTAACCAGTCTAATTCGAGGATGAATCTTCCCAAGTGGGAGATAATGTAATACCCACATTTTCAGGCTAGTGTTTAAACCATCGTTCCTACGTGTATAAGTTATAATTCAAATGATTCCCAGGTGAATATAAGTTTTATGATCTTTATCCTCATGTTTGATTTGTTTTTGAGGTGAAAAATATTCATACGTATCACTTAGAACAAAGTTGAGCTTAGAGCCTTTGATTCATCCAAAGTTTTGCATTCGATTCTATAAGGGTCTACTTTAAATGTGTATAAATTTTTATATACATAGAATTTTTCATCTCAAGACCTACCAAATTTTAGATAATTGAATTAGCTTTCCAACGATACCAATTTCTCCAAAATTTGATACCCGAAAGAAAAATTATGGCATTTTTCGTGTGAGGAAGTAAGCTAGTGTGATAGCAATGCGAGGCGTCGGTATGCATGTTACAGAAATATTTTACATGCTAATTCAGTTTTTAAAGGGTCTAGGGGCACTTTGGTCACTTCCCCTCACACAAATCTACCCATAAACTTAATTTCAGCCCCCAAAAGCAATATACACTTAATTATTCATCTTTTCCCTCAAAGAAAAACCCTAGCCTCCTCAAGAACACCAAGAACTTCATCAACTTTTCTTCAAGAAAAGCAAGAAATCAAGCTTCCTAATTCAAGAATGCTTTCAATATTGTGTTTCTTGTTCAAGATTAAATCTTTAAGGTATGTGGAAGTTCATCCATGGGTCCTCTTTCATCTATGGAGTCCAAAAACTCTTTTATTTTAATTAAAGAATGAATTTTCCATTATTATGGTATTATGTATGTTCAAGAAAGATTGAATATCTTGTTTTCATGGTGGTTTTTAATTCAAATCATCCCATGTATGATTCCATGCAAGATTTTAAATTCTTCATGATACGAATTTAAATTTCCCACGCTTTATTCAAGTAGATTCCATGATAGATCCTAAATTCATGATGTTTAGCAATATTTTCATGTTTTAAATTCATGCCTTCCACATGATTGATGAAATTCCCATATCATGTTAAGTCAATTTTAAAATGAATCCCCAAGTCATGAATTTTTCCATGTAACTCTATTGTTCCCTCATGTTTAAAACATTCTTACATTCAAGCTATGAACTTTACATGTTTTGATGAAACACTCATGTCCTATTTCATGCTATGCTCCCGAATTTAAGATATTCCCATGTCCAAGTTCAAGATCCTCGTGTGTGGGGCGAATTACGCCATATTAAAGTATTAATCTCCACGTGCTTAATAGAATGCGCATGTCAATTGAATAGGGTAATAATGAAATGTTACCATGTATTCTCATTCATGTATAAGTCTATAACATCCAAGTGTTTCATAAAATATCACAGTGAGTAAATTATGAACAATTGACTATGGCTATACTTTTCAAGATCATACTATGCTTTACTTTCCATGCTATTGAGTCTTGGGGTATTCAATACCCGAAAATATAGCTATTTACCTAGAGCTTCAATAGTTACAGAATAGTCTCAGTAGTGGCACGAATAGTAATACTCAGTAATTAGTCCCAATCTCAATTTAGTAGTCAGTTCATAACTCAGTGAACTTAGTCAGTTAATAGAACTCAGTAGTATTTCATCAGTCAGTGGGATCCGGTATACTCAGTTTAGTTCAGTTAAACAACACGATCAAAAATAATTTAGTCAAGCCTAGTACCTTCTAGAAATCAGTTCAGTGTTTATTCAGTTGGGAGTAGGAATCAGCATTAAGCGAACCCAGGGATAGGGGTATTCCTGCTAGCATAGGGTTTGACCCTTAGTAGCAATCCATAAGTCACAAAACTAAGTAGCCAGTGTAGGTTAAGATATCTTCCTACCAGACTAGGGTTGATACGTTTCACATGATTTTTCCTGCCATCGAGGGTTGATGAAAGTGCTCCCTGTCAGAGAGGGTTAACTCACAGCTTATCTTTACCCATATCATGGTATTAATACGCTTTCAACTGGGGTTATAGGTTGGACCCTAATCCATTTAGAAAGAGGCATGTTTTTTAGATAACTACCTCATATAGTTTTAGTTTTAGTCTCAGTATATAACTCAGTTCAGTTCTACAGATATAGGACTATCAGACACAATCACCCAGCTCAGTATAGAACTCAGTTCCATTCTATAGAATTACGATTGTCAGAAACAGTCACTTATTATCAGTACTACATTATTAGTAAACTCATATGTCAGTTAATCAGTATTTAGAACTCATTATGCAGTGTTAATATAATCTTAGTTATAGTCCCAGTTACAGTCCCAGTTACCGTCTTAGTTACAGTCTCAGTCACAGTCTCAATCGAGTAATCAGATTAGTAACTCAGTTCAGTTTCAGGTTTGCTTGACCATAACGTACAGTTATCAATTATTCAGTTATTAGTCTTTCAGTACTTCATTTTATAGATTATTTTAGAATCATGTTATGCGCTTGGTCTTGCATTCTCAAATAATACAGTTTTCATGAATTCATGCTTAGTTATCTCATGTTACTCAGTTAGTCCTTATCTCATATGCATAATACTCTAAAGTTTTAGTTCTATTATTCATACTAAGTACAGTTCAGTTTTACATGCCCACTATTTATTTATTAGACATTCAATAAATCGGATAAGTTAGTATGTTTATCCCTTTGTGTTCACTGTGATTGTACATTTAGATCCTCAGTTTATGTCAGGCTCTATCATGTAGTTTCAGACCCAGTATTCATATAGTATCCATGTCTTATCATATTCCAGCTTTAGTTATAATTATATCATTAAAGCAAGTTTACAGAAACTAAGTGAAGAGATTCACCATCTTATCAGAGAATGTTTGTCACTCATGCTTTAAGATATTTTAGTTTTCAGTTTATTCCAGCCTATTGGTGAGTCTACTTACACTTAGTATGCATGTTTTATGATTACGTATGAAATTAGTTTTACTTATTATATTCACCCCTGCATACTCAGTATATTTCAGAAGTACTAATCCATATATATGTCTATGTACTACATTATCTCATAATATAGGTATTAGGTATACCTTATGAATCATGATCAAATATTTGCAGATTCCAGCCAGCAGGTGATGAGTTCTCCTATTTTGGGAACTCCAGATAGTTTTAGTTCATGTACAGTTTATTTATTTTTCATTTGTATTGATTAGTGGTAGTTGGAGGAATGTCACAAATATCTATAGTCAGTGTAGTAGAGGCTTCATAGATGTCAGTCAGAGTCAATCATGTAATTTCAGTTTCATCCTTCAGATTTATCAGATTGTAAAGATTTATTAGTATTGTATCTATTTTAGATTTTTAGTATGATTATGTTTCCGCATAGAAGAACAGCTATTTATTATATTATAATTCAGTTGCTTATCAATATACTAGTTGATGGGTTAACTTGGGATCACTTGTGGTTCCAAGAACCGTGTGATGACTAGGGGGTAGTATTTGGTCGTTACAATACATTGAACATAACTAGTTGTATATAATAAGTTAGAAGTCTAACTATATATCAAATAAAAGGTCTTTGAGTCTTCTTTTCAACACACTTGGTTTCACCTTAATCTGATATCAAAACGAAAAGTTATGCTTATTTTACTTTAGCATGTTTTTCTGTCAACCAAGTGACGACATGAGTTTATAGGCCATAACCTAAGTGATGACCTATCATCCAAGTCGTCACCCCAAACAAGTGACCCATTAAAATCAGCTTTTAAGTGATGACCTGAGTTGATAGGCCATAACATAAGTGATGACATATCAGCCTTAGTCGTCACCCAAGACCAGTAACTCATAAAATCAGCTTCCAAGTAACAACCTAAGATGATAGGCCATCACCTAAGTGATGACCTATCAGCCCAAGTCGCTACCCTTAATACTCAGCAATTCCCATTAAGTTTTGGAGGGGTATTTTGGTCTTTCCTCTCACCTCCCACAACTTAAATCACCAAAACTACATACATGGCCATCATAAATTAGTTTTGAAAACCCCTAATCCTTTTTATTCACAAGAACAAGATTAGGGTTTCTCCTTAAGTCCATCTTTCAAGAACTTCAAGAATCCATTACATTCTCTTCAAGATAATCAAGAACTTCAGGTTCATAAGCCAAGAACTTCAAGAAAAGCATTCAAGAATGCTCTCAAGGATAAGAAAGTCAACTTGTTTCATCGAATCAAGCCAAATACGGTATGTGAGGATATAAACAAGGATACTCCATTCATTCTTGTGCGTAAAACTAGTTTTTAATGTTGAAATTACATGAATTTACATGATTTACAATTTAGGGTTCATACCCAATTATCAGTATTTAAAGTTTATGAAGTCACAAGTGATTTAAGTGTTGAATTGCATGGTTACTTCTACTTTGTTTATGTGCGACATGATTTTATATATTGAGAATTGAATTTCATTATCTTGACTAGAATTGTTAAAGTATTTTAAGATTTTTATTATTGAGTACAAAGTTTTTGTGATTTGACATTATTTCAAAGCATGGGTTATAAGCCCTAAGTTTCAGTCTTGATAGTTCAAGAAAGATGAAGTTTAAACATTCTTTGATAAGCATGTATTCAGATTTTAAGCAAAATTTGATCTTTTGATCCTCAGCTAAGATATAGAATCCACACAGTTAGCTTTGATTACAGTTTAAAATAGATAGATCCATAACTGGTTTCTACTATAAACCCTTATACTATTTTAAGGTGGATTTCCTATAGAATGAGGATATAAGTAAGGGAGTAGTATTTAGCACCGAGTTGGGTATTATTCCAAGGTCTCATGCTCCAAAACTACGTGTCACCATAGGTTTTAATACCCATAGCGGGTTTAGTATAGTGATCACTCTACCTAGGTTCTATTCCAATGGCAAGTGTAGAACAACTCTACCAATATGGGTAAAAGACGTTGGACTCTATGATAGCTCACATGGTTTATGCCGGTTAGAAAAACCTCCCTAACAGAAAAATAATAACAGAAAATCTTTTAGAACTAAGTGTAAAGGCTCACAGTTTAACTCAGATATTATCTTACATAACACATCAGTAATTAGATTTTAGTTTTAAATTTTTAGATGATAAAGGTGAGTCCTTTCTACACTTAGCCTGCATGATTTTAAAGCAAAATAAGAGTACAAATTGTTAGAACTAAGTGTGGGGGCTCACAAGAATTACTTTTATGCTTTATTACTCGACTTATCATTTGACAATTTATATTATTCAAGCCAAGGTGAGTCACTCGCATTTGGCATACAATTTTGAAAGTTTATTTGAATATTGCCTTATTGTTTTACTTATACATTCACCCCCACAGGCTCAGTATATCCCAAAAGTGCTGATCCACATATTCATATATGAGCTATATTGTTTAATAATATAGGTACCAATTGTAGCATACACATCATAATTAGACAGTTGTAGATTCTTGCCTGCAGATGATGAGTCTGCCTACTTTAGGACATCAGTTAAATGCTATTCATGTACCTTATTTTCTTAATCATATGTATTGATTAGTTGTGGTTGGACTCGCGTCTTAGCTATCTATAGTCAGTATAGTAGAGGCTTCATTGGCAGTCAGTATAGTTATGTATTCAGTTTCAGTTTTGTTTTGTATAAGTTGAGTTGTGATCATTTTAATATAGATTTGTATTGATCAAGTTCAGAAAAGATTTGTCTTCTGCATTCTTCTTCAGATTTATTTGTTTTATTCAGTTTCTCATAAGTTATGCTAGCTTGGGATCACTTATGGTCCTAAGCATTGGGTATTCACTAGGGGGTAGTCTCGGGTTGTTACAAACTTGATATCAGAGCGCGGTTTCAAGTATCCTATGGTTTCTATAAAGCCATGTCTAGTAGAGTTTTGTGGAACGGTATGGAGACATTTGTACTTTTCTCCGAGAGGCTACAGGACATTTAAGAAAAAGTTTCCCTTATTTTTTACTCTAGATCGTACAATAATGTTGTTCTCTCAGAATCTCCTGTCTATTCATGTGTTACTCCAAAATTCTTCATCTATATCTTATTCTTGAGATAACATAATTAGTATGTTCTAATTTCCTCCCCATAGAATGCTCTTAGATTTGCTAGAAAAAGTCTTAAAAATCATACAAAGGGCTTGAGAAAAGCTCGCTAGTGTGTTATAAGTTTCTCTAGTTAAAAGTTATGTCCTTATCCTTATGATTCATTCAGTTAAGGCAGAACAAGATGTGTTTTCCGATACCTCATTAACCTTTCAATCTAAATAGTGCTCATGCGATGAGATAGTATGAACCTGGATTATTAAATAGAGTTTGTATTTGTGAGATATTGTAACCTAGAGTGTTATGATAAGTAGTAGAACCTTCTTATAGTTGAAAGTATGCATTTATAAGTGTAGTGGTAAGAAGGGTGGTAAGGGAAATTTAGTGAATATATATAGCTAAATTTTTGCATACGATTGAGTTAGTAGTGAAGTGATATGTCCTTGTGTGTTAGTTTAGTGGAAGGAAGAGAATGAGTTATTGGTTAAGGTGAATTGTTGTTTGGTTGAAGCATAAAAAGAGTCATTGATGGTATTTGTTGTGTTAGAAAAGTATAGGCTATTAATGAAAGTATTGGGTGGTTGAGTATTGTGAATTTAGTCTTATAGAACTAAGAAAGATATTTAAGTGTACAGATGGATGAACAATTTTAATATGTAGAAGGAGGATGTGTTAACAGATTTTAATAAGGTATGACATAGGATTATGATCGATTATCATTGTTATGAGGTTCTAGTGTACTAGTGTTTATTGATGCTTTGTTTTATAGCTTCCAAGTGAGAATAGTAAGTTGGGTTAGGTTGTAAATCATGTTTAGCACTAGATGTTAAGTTTGAATAGTAGATGATCATCAAGGTGTAAGTAATGATTGCGTAGTTAGTGATGCTAATTATATGGGAGTGATCTAGTAGGCTTGAATAGTGTATGCAAGAGTGTAAGTTCATGTATTCATAATTA
>JAPEIP010000010.1:70929318-70942194 GCA_026120095.1 Capsicum chinense
TACTGACTATATGGGGGTGTATACATTTAAATAAACATTATCATCAATCTTTATAGAAAATCTGCATGCTGATATAAATGACTCACATAGCTTGAGTAAAAGCTGAAATCTGAATCTCATAAATCATGTATAATGAAGCATATAGTACAAATTTCGTAAGTCATTCTATTTATTTATAAAATCTCTGCTCTTCTCTTATTCTCCATACTTGAAGGCAAAAGGAACTTTAAATAATGCTTTTAAGCTCATACTTTTATCTCATGAAAGGTAAAACTACTTTGAAACTCAAGGACTCAGGACTCTTTGAAACTTTAAGACTTGGAACTCTATGACTCTTGGAATTTCATAACTTTGGACACTCAAAAGTTTCTTCTAAACGACATAAACCATGTAAGCTACATGGAGTCCAACGTCTTGTCCTCCTAAGGAAAAAACCTCACGTTAGGGAGAGGCATCATACTCTTCCCAGGGAGTATAACCTCAACTCAATGATCACTATCTCGGCCTCGGGCTGATAAATCTCATCCATATAGTGGCATGTAGTTCTAGGGTATGATACATCGGAATCATACCTAACTCGATGGTAAATACTACTCTCATACTCTGCTCAGAACTCTTAGGAAATCTACCTCAAATAACTAAAAGGTCTATACTGAAGATAAAAATGTATTACTATTTACTTTAATGGAACATCAATGTTAATTCCAACTCTATTAGGACCAAAAATTTCAAATATTTCTCAATAATCTCAAAGTACTCAAATCATAGGTGCTTATAGCACAGAAATTCATAAAATTACAATTCTCAAGTAGGGCTTAGTGGCCCATAGTTCAAACTCAAGTTAAGACTCATCACTTATACTTAGGACTCAAAATGTAAAGCTTTAATGCATCAAAATCATATTTAAACTTCATGCTCAACCATCATCTTAAAAAATTTACAATCATCTCAATCAAGATATTGGAAAAATAACTCATAATATGAATCTTATGATTTCAACTCTCAAAATTCATGCTTCGATAACAAAAAATTCATAATCATCTTAAAATTTGGAAAATTCAGAAATAGGCATGGAAATATAAACAAAATCATGTAATTCAACTTTTAAATCATGGGAAATCACATAATCTTACAAATTATGGTAATGGGTATAAACCCTAACTTGATTTTCATGGAAATCATAGTAAAATTCAGAAATTTATATCTTAAAAGAAGTTTTTTTGGCACAAGAATGCAAAGATTGTTCTTATTCAAACCCCACATACCTTATATTGATAAAATTGGATTAACAACTTGCTTTTAAGAAGTTATTGGAACTGTTAAATAAGGGTTCTTGAAGCTTTTGACTTGGAGGTCTTGAATCTTGACTCAATTTGTAAAAACTATGGTGAACTCTTGAGTTTCTTGGAAGAGGATTTGGATACTTAGGGTATTTTTTTGTTTTGAAGAGAATGAGGATTTAAGGCATAAAGAGCTTTGTAATATGATAGATTTTATGTTTTGGACGGATTGGAAGTAGGATAATTATCCAAAATACCCCTTTTAACCCTTGACAAAATTAGAAAAATATAACTGGAAGCCCAATTTTATGGGCCACCGCGATGCGCCACTATCATGGTGGATCACTGGAAATTGATGAATGGGAATCTGAGGGTCACCGCGATGTGGATCCATCGCATTGTCCCACTAGTTAGGACCGGAAACTTCAGCACGATGCGCCACAATCGTGCTAGGCTGCTGGAAACATATAATTGGGATATTACTCCTCTCCGCGATGCGCTAAGGGTCTGAATAACGATGCTTTATGATAAGAACTTCAATTATACATAACTTCTTGTCTGGTTATTGAATTTGGGAAAATCTTATATTGTTAGAAAGATAATTCAATTTTTCATATGATAAAAAGTCAAAATTAGGAGAATTCTATATAATTTAAATATTACTCACTTTAGAAGTCATTTCTCAAACTTATTGAGATGAAATTAGACTGAAGGAAAGTTCGTGGTATTACACCATAACCCTTGTAGAAGTTCCTTTGCCATCGAGAAAACAACTCTTGAAATATTCACCGAGGACCAGTGTCATGCGGATTTTTGCCTGAGATGTGCTTTGAACTACATGTGTGATGCTTTTTATGTTTATGAATGACAAATCTGTCAGAACTTACATACTTCACTTCTCTCAACCACCACTTGTAGTTCAAACTAGCACATTTGTAGCAAAAGGCACTGCTCGAATTAATCACCTTCTTTATTCTATAATCTTTTTTCAAGCAAGAAATATACAAAGTTGTAGATAGTTCATTCTTGTCCTTGAATGAAATTCCATTAAAAAAAATGGTCCCATCTTCTTGATAATTGCCAGACTATGTCGATCGAGAAGAACTGCCCACCGTATTGGTCGTATCAACGGGCGTAGGTGTTTGATCATCATCTGAAATATTCGTGTCTAGATAATCCAACCTGTCATCAAATATGTCTTGTTTTTCTTCTTCTTCTACATTTTGTTTCTCATTTTCTCTAGTCTTTTCATCCACGTACACCCTTAACACTGGCCTAGATGAATCACTAAGATAAGTATGAAATCAAACCTGACCGGTTATCTTAAAATGTAGTATCCTCTGATTTTCAAAGGAGTTGTATATGTAGCTGATGACAAGTTCTTCCAGTTGATAATTCAGTCCATAATAGTTGATGATTAAGTTCACAAAATCATCATACAAAACATCACTTTGGACTGTTATAGCTATCGTCTTTATAACTTCACCCTCCTTCCAATGCCATACATATCGATTGTTTTTCTTGATCCATTGATCATGACAATCCACCCCTATTGTTATTGATCCCTCCATTAGTGGTACCTAAATAAAGTCATTTGTTAAAAAAGTTAATAATGACTTTATAGTGTCGAAAATAAATCCCAACAGATTTGTAATCTGTTGCAATGGGGAAGTGATCAATCGGTACAGATTACTTACCTTTTTGGAATTCATGTTATGCTCCTAAAGCTAATTTCAATAGATGAGTTATCTGTTGTAACAGGTGAATCATATGTTGCAACAGACTATATATCTATTGCAATAGATGAAGCGTCTATTGGGATAGATATTACAGTACTAAGGCACCTTTGAAGCTAATTCCAATAGATGAGTGACATGTTGTAATAGATAATTAACCTATTGCGATAGATGACTTACCTGTTGCAACAGACGACGATCTGTTGGAATTGAGGTCAGGTTCTATCGCAACAGGTTACTAACATATTGCAACATATATTTATCGTCTATTGAAATCGAGCTTAGGTTCTGTTGCAACAGGTTAATAATATGTTGCAATAGATATTTTGCCCTGTTGCAATAGACAACACGTCTGTTAGAATCGATTTCAGGTTCTGTTACAATAGGTTACTAATCTATTGCAATAGATATTTATTATATTGCACCAGATAACTAATCAGTTGTAATAAATGGGTCATATGTTGCAACAGATGACCCTTCTGTTTGATTCATGTTACGGCACTATAGAACCATAAACATGAATCCAACATATGAGTCTTCCTTTGAAATAGATGTCTCATCAGTCGTAATAGATGATTGATCGGTTTAAACAGATGGCTCTTATGTTATAGTCATGGTCGCGTGCTATATATTGTTGAAAAAATAGCACAATAGCAGTACCCATATGATAAATTCAACTAAAAGTCATAATTTAACTTACCAAAGTCTCTTATGAAGTAATGTCAAAGTGAAAAGTGATGTACAAAACAAAATTTGACTTAAGAAATTGGTCAAATAGCAATAAGAGTGGTAACAACAACCACAACAATGGTCAACAAGAAGAAGATGAAGATGATAATGTAGCAGAAAATGATGATAATGAAGCAAAAGATGATGAATAAAGCAGCAACAATAATGAACAACAAAAATCGCTAAGAGAGAGAAAATAACAATGGATGAGAAGAGAGAGAAAGACGCCTTTTTTGCCCTCCGTTTCTCGTTATATTAGGTAAACATTTGGAACAAAGTGTAAATTTATAAACTTTTGGGCTATTCTCAAACATACCCAACTTTCTTAATCTATAATAAAGTAATTGTTACCTCTACTCAATAATTAAGACTTGTGTCACTTACACCTCATTTTAAAACTCTTTTGTCACTTACAGCTCAAAGCACCTAGTTTCATAATATAGGGAAAGAAAATTAAAAATAAAAAAATCACAACCTAAAAAGTTAAATTTTTAATATAATATCTTAACATGTTTTACACAGATTACATAGTTGTTGTTGTTTTTAATGTAGAACAAATTTTTTTGTTTATTTTTGTCCTTTAAATTCATATTCGAGAAATTTTCTTACCTTATTGAATTTCTTATAACTCTTGGGACAAAATCAGTAAATTTAAATAAATAGCCAGTATCTCTATTTATATTTTATATAAATATAAAAATAGAATTTAAAATATAGATAAATCTACACAATGAATATGGATGAGGATGGGGGTAGGAGTGGGTCCCCCCCCATATTTCATTGAGAAACAAAATAAAAGTTGAACTTTTTTCTAAAGGTGATATGATTTAACATATTAGAATAAGACATTCCATAATGAAATGATTAGAAAAAATATTTTAATATCATCCCCGCATCGCGCGAGTATGTATACTAATTTTTACATACTCAATCATATTTTGCAAGATTTTATACTCGACCTTCTATTATTATAAATTGCAGGAAAATCAAATTCAAGCAATTATATAGAATACTGATATACCACACTTGAAAAATATTTCAAGCTATTTGAAATCTATTTGGTGTCAGTTGCACTAGTTAAAGAATCAAATTCAAGATATCCTAATCCATTCAATACATACACATCGATAATTAACAAAACTACCATCATTTAATCGGTTGACAAAGTCATTTCTCCTTAAAATCCACTACCCCCACCTACCCCGTTTACTTATAGTTCCTTTTGATGATTTTGACGCACAAGTTAAATACTCTCAATTTGGTAATCGAAAAAACTTAACCATCTACATATCAAGATATAAAAGTTCGTTATTATTAAAATACATTTTTTTATTCTTTTGACTTTTATTTATCTATTCTGTCTTTTTACCTGTAGATGTTATTGCACTGCTAGTTAATGTTGCCCCCAAGTTATGCTGGCAATTGAAAAAGTACAAGAATCTATCATTATGGATGCTCTAGAGGTTTATACTTTTTCACCTTCTTTTTTTACTCGTTAATTGTGTGATCTAAATTTTTAATGTTAACTACAAATTTCTCTGAAATTAAGAAGAGTAAAATCAAAACTTGGCTCTTTGGTTCACAAAGAATATAAAATCCATGTAAAATTAACTGTAGTCAAGTTACCATCTTTGGAAATGAATTGTTGGGACTCCTTCCACATCCACGTAGATTGTTTCTATTTACTTGGCCACTTCAAAATCAAAAGTACTTGAATCAGTCACTCTGTACCACTTCCCTCTAGAGCAACATATCAAAGGAAACTAAGAAACTGACTCATTCAAGAAGAGCAAGCACAAATTTCAAATCATTATTTTTTTAGTCAAGTGGAAGTTGTTGACAGCTCTCATAACAAAGTTGACAATCTCAGACAACAAATTTGTTATCTATGCTCAAAAAATAAAAGTTAAAACTGCTCAATTTTGTTTGCCTTGTAATTAAATGTAATTGTTCCCCTCCTCTTTTCCTTCTTGAAGTTCCTCCTAAGCTGTGATTTTTATCTCTTTTAAGATCCAAGTTCTTATTTTTATGCTCTATATATCAAAATGTCATATTTTTATTATTTTTTTTATGGGGTTTCTTTATTTGATTCATTCTTTCCTGATGCTAGTTTTGTTGTATGTTTTGAGAGTCAAGTTTGAGAATCTTCTTATCTTTCGTGGTTTGGGAGCAGCTATGGACAAAAACACTATTTTTATGCTCTACTTATCAAAAGATCATGCCTTAAAGTTTGTTCGTTGGTGTCCTTTTCTGGGTTTTTTTTATTTGATTGGTTCTTTCATGTGGTGTTAGCTTTATTGTATATTTCAAGGATCAACTAAAAAATGAATTTTCTACTTACTATAATTACTTAGCATGATTTGAATTTGCTTAACAAAAATTCAATCTCTAGTTTATCAACTTTAATGTTTAATTATTTATTATGCTTCATACAATTCATAGGAAGAAACCAAAAAAACTGACACTAAGGAAATAATATGTTAAGTAGTATGAAAACACTCTTTTTAAGAAATTTAAAGACTATCCCCTGATTCTGCTTAAAAGAGTAACGAAATTACAGTCAGGTAAAATAGTTCAATTATTAATTCTTATTCATATAATCCCATCTAATCAAAACTACTTTATTCTATACATCCAAGTTTATCAAACAAATACAACACAATGATACTCGTACATCCCACTTATCCACAAGTTGCTACTTTAAATTCATGGTAATACATAAATATCAGGGGTGAAGCTACAGTACATTATGGGGATTCGGACGAACCCAGTAGCTTTTTCGTAGATTCTATACTTGTAAATATAAATATATATTAACTTGCGAACCCACATTAATAATTGAACCCATAGCTTAGTGGTGAGGAGGAAGATCTTAAAGTTTCACGCGTCAAAAATTGTGGGTTCGAGCCCAGCTGTGTGAGCATGCATATTTTTCCCTTTTAAGAAAAACACACCTATGTAGATCTCTTTTTTTTAAAAAAAAAAGACCTCTAATTTATCTCTAAGAAAATACACATGTGCAGATTCCTTATATGCATATTTCTTCAAAAAGAAGAATTTATTTTTACAAAATTAAAACATAAAATTATTAATAATCCCCAAGCTTACCCACAAAATTAAAAAGGTCTCAGTTTCGTTTAGAAAACTTATTAGGTCTTCTTATTTTCTTCTCCAAAAGACACAGTCTTTGGTCTATTCGCCACCCACTTTGTTGTTGTAGTTCAAATCTCATGACTATTACGTTTAGAAAATTCTTCGATTTTTTCTTCTCTTTTTCTATTTATTATTTTCAATTTGTTTATCTATTATAATGTGTAATGTATATTCGAAAATTAATTTTTATTCTTTGATTTTAGGGTTGTCCCATATATTATTCTTTTATATTTATTATTTTTATTATTTTTATCGTGCTTCCCAAAATATCAATCCAGAACTCATCGCGACAAGTAGATGGTCCCTTTCATATTCTGATTTTTTTATAATGTAATTTTTTTTTTTCATAATTTATAATTTTTATATGAATTAACAATGAGACATAGACACAAACAGTGGAAAGAGCTTTTTTCCTTTATTGAGTGTATTAAAAATGTCTTGTGAAATAGAATTGGTAATGACTTTTTAAATAATTGTTAGTTTGTTATATAAAGGATAAAGTATTTGAAAATTTACCTAATGATAAGATCATTAATCATTTTCAAAACATCACAAATTGTTGAGTGCAATTGTGACGATAATATTTGTACTTATTTAGTAACTTAAATAATTCGTTGGTTTTTCAATATCAATATTTGTGTGCTAGTTTGACGGTTATTGTTTATTAACTTGAAATCATTATCATGTCTTAAATTTTAGAACTCCCAAGATTCAAATTCTGACTCCGCCTCTGACAGATATTACCTGTTAATAAAATTAGTTTCACCAACCAAATTAATTAAAAAAAATTGTAGGGCGAAAACAGTTCAGCAACTACTCATTGAATACACAACATAAAGCACATCCACAACCGACTCCCTTTTTTCATTTGAAGAACAACCAATGCTCATATCCGACATCCAAATACAAGCACTAAGAATAGCAACAATTGACATAAAATATTTAAATATTTCCCAGCAATAACCAATAACACATTCAATCTTTATAGGGTGAATCGTTTTACATAGATTTCGCAGCAATAACCAATAACACAGCAATATTTCGCAGCAATAACCAATAACAATTCTGCAACTGCTTCTTCATGTTACTTATTCCCTATTGTTTTGGATATTTTTGCTGAATTTTATTGGTCACTGTTTTTAAATTTCAAAATCCAAAGCGCCACATTTCTACAAAATTATTGCTGACTAATCCAAAATCATCTAAGCACTCAGTTCTTAACACAACGAAGACTTAAAACAAGCTTAACAACCTATTGCTTCCTGACTCCATTTAACAACAGACCCTTATGGTCGAACTCTTTTCTGAACGCTACACATAGCAAGTACCTAGATAATGGGATAAGCAGATGTTTACGTATAAATGAAGCCACTACATATCACCCTTTAATAAATATAACGAAATAAAGTGTGTATTTGGGTGTATGCGCGCTCAGGCACTCTGTACGTGTCTATTGAAGGAAAGACAGGAGAGATTAAATAAGCATGCCAAAATATGCATTTGTATTGAAATATTTCTTTCTTTTGCAATATTCAGTTGAATTGTGCTGAAAAGATTGTATCTTTGTCAACATTCAGAGGAATTGTGTTTAAATTGTTTGTGGCTTTTGCAGCATCCAGTTGAATTATATTGAAAAGTTTGTGTCTTTTGCAGCACTCAGTTTAATTATATCAAAATGTTTGTGGCTTTTGAAACATTCAGTTGAATTATGTTAAATATAAAAATCAGTAAGTTCATCTTTTTTAGATTCAGTTGGATTATTGATTTGTTCTATGACTTGCAAATATCAAAATTCTACTGAATTCTCTGCTAGCAAGCACATGTTTAAGTATAATGAAGCCACTGCATATCACCCTTCCATAAACATAAGAAAATAAAATGTGTATTCGGGTGTACTGAAATTCTACTATTATAAAAGTACGAGTAGCTTGGTATCAACGTGTCAGCTTGGAGTCCTTAATTGATTTGTTAGTAGCATTTTAGGCAATTGAATTTAAGCCTGTTTGAATTTTCCAAATAAATTAATTAATGTGCATGTCTTTATAAGATTTATACTATTGGAACGAAAATAAATAACTAATGTGGAAGATGCAAAACAATTCCATAACCCATATGGGAGATATCCTGGGCCTTATGGGCTCATTACAGAATTAGTAGTAGTATACCTCATTTATACTGGGGGTGAAAAATGTTCCTGTACAATTGAGAGTTAATTTTTTTTTCTTTTTTTAAATCTGATGTAGATGATCCAGGGTCCTCCTTTTATAGAGAATCACATTCTTGTCTAAGTGTTTTACTTTTTCTGTACCACTTGATATCGGAGTTTTCCTCATATCAATAAATTATTTTATCAAAACAATGAGAATAAAGTTCTTAGGCATTTGTATTCAAGGGTGTAGCCTAATCGTCAATGAAGATAAAACGAACAATGAGGTGTCCAGAGTCCAAAATCTCAAGAAACGCAAATCATTGCTTCCTATTTTTTTATAAATCTTGGACATAGTTACTTGATACTTTGTGTGGTAGGAGGTAGTAGGAACTGGAAAATTATGAGGGGAGTGCGAGTTGGCCCAAAAAATATGTTCAGGCATTTACTTATCCTGACTTCAACATGCTCTTGTACTATTTTACAAATATTTTCTTCGTAAAATTTATTTTGAACTTATCTACAAAATTAGGTTCGCATTACCATAATCCTCTTAACACATGCACATAATATAGCAAAAGATAAACTTACCTGCATATATATTTTTTGTCCTACGATAGAAATCTTTTGCAATGTATGATTGTCTCTTCAGGATAATAGAAAATTGAGGAAGGACTAGAGTCCCTCAGATTAGATAACCTCTCTTGACATTTTTTTCTGTTAATTAATTGTGTGTATATATGTGTACTTTTTAGTCCGAATTTGCAGGAGATTCTGCTGAAAGTTTGGTTTTATTGACAAGACAAGCATTGTTTTTTCCTTTTTTTACTTGGATTCGTTTTTCCTTAACACTAGTTGTATATATCTTGGAGTTTGTGACCCGAATTTTGTTGATCCAGCTCTGAAAAATTCATGGTGCAACCCATGTGTTTTTTGTGGGGTCTGTGGTGGTAGCGGAGGGATCGGTATATTTTTGGGCTTAGGATTTATTTGTACGCACGTACTATATAAGTGTCTTTAATGGGCTGTTTCAAGCAGTTTTCATATACACGTAATTGAGACCATCGGCTCCACCTTGTATTCCTCTTCTTCATAGTGAATTTCCTCTGCCTCTGCCCGTGGTTTTTCCCGTCAAGGATTTCCACGTCAATCTGTGTATTTTTTTTTTCTTTTGCTTGTGATATTGCTTATTCTGCTCGAATATAACAATATATTTTAAGTGGGTCCATATTTCTTATTATAGGCTTTGGCTGAGAGCCTCAACATGAAATTGTTGTTAGCTTCTTATAGGACTATTGAAGCAGGGGAGATTAAATAGACATGACAAAAGATGACCTCATAGTGAGAACAAGAACCGACATTTGTGTTGAAATGTTTGTGGCTTTTACAACATTCAGTTGAATTGTCACTCAGACGAATTGTGTTGAATTGTTTGTGGATTTTGCAGCATTCAGTTGAAGTATGTCGAAAAGTTTGTGTCTTCTGCAACACAGTTGAATTATATTGAAATGTTTATGGCTTTTGCAACATTCAATTTGATCAACAAGAAAATAAACACAAACATGCTTTTGTTGCTAATCGCAAAGCCATTTACACCATTCAAATTGTTTGTGCACTGTGTTATTTGTAACCCCTATCTTCTATTCTCAATTGTTGCTGTCATTAAGTACCGTAGACACGTAATTTTGTCCCTCCAAAAGTTAATTTTATCCATTTTACTTCACCTTGCCATACACCTCACCTTATTTAATAACTTTTCCTTAAAAAGACAAAAATAACAATACATAACAAAATGTAACTAATTTCTAACAAATTACCCACCACTACCCCTACCCCTCACCCACGTTTCTTGCCCTCTCCCTAATAAACCAAAAGCTATATCACACCCACTAACAAATTTCACATTCGGATACACTGTACAATTCACACACACAAACCTCCATATTTTCATTCACTAACTCACAAAACACATACGGACCCTCACTGGAAGAGAGATTATTCACACAATGCACACTGTATACACACACTACACGTCACAGCTGAGCACCCAATTATAGTGAGAATAAAATGGGAGAGAATCAACGGAGAGAGGAAAAAGACGTAAGAGTGATAGAGTGAAAACAGTGGAAATCGAATAGAGGAGAAGGGAAGAAAAACAGGGAAAAGGGAGAGTGAAACCAAGCGGAGAAACTGATTTTTTTCA
Organism: Capsicum chinense; assembly: GCA_026120095.1. Taxonomy (NCBI): domain Eukaryota; kingdom Viridiplantae; phylum Streptophyta; class Magnoliopsida; order Solanales; family Solanaceae; genus Capsicum; species Capsicum chinense. The sequence continues at coordinate 70,940,566 of JAPEIP010000010.1, forward strand.
ATGAATTCCCACCATAAAACGACATCACAAGCGAAATTCGTTTCCTCCATGATAAAATTTGATCAAAAACTGACCCTTCCCATCGCTGCTACTATTCGGACGGTGGAAAACCACCGAAAAAACCACATATCACTTCCATCCTTCGTTATTCCGACCCAAATAACTCCAAAACTGAACCTATCATTCTGGCTTCCATCAAAATCCACCTAAAAACAACTGAGACAGCATCATTGTGTAGGAAATCGGGTTCGGGTCTTCTCTGTTTCATGATTTTTGGTTTGGATTAGCGACAAACAAAAAAGGGTATTGTAACGACCCGAGCCGAGCCCCTGGCTGTAACGAGCATGCCAAATCATGAAGGCCCGGGAACCCTTATCTATATGGTAATCATGCATAATAATCATATGATATACGAAAATTTGCAGAAAAACAATACATAATGGAACCATGGTCAGTATCATAAACTTTGAACAATTAAAAGAGGAAGTTCTAAATACTCTAAACAAGTGACATCCGTCTGCGAAATCTCTAACATTACATGATTCATCATAAATCTAAAATAAGACTAGGACAAGCCCCCAGTCATACCATTAACTAAATGAATGAAAATGTTCTGTAAACCCGACCTTTCGTAATAGGGGAGACTCACCAACTGTAAATCTCTGAAACACCTCTCTACTGCTTAGCTGAACCCTGGGACTATGCCTCAGATCCTGAAATATAGGGGTCAATACGGATGTACTGGTACGTAGAGTAATCCAAAAATAAAATACAACTTTTACACAACATAGGTGAGAGCTTTTATATAATTAGTATCACAAAATAATTTGAAAGCACATGGGCATATTAGGATGAGTTTCGAAACACATTTCTTTCCTTTGTATCTCAATTTACTTTAGCATTACTGTGCTAGATGGTACATCCTACAAATTCATGTTTACACAGACCACCAAATCTCAGTTTGCCGCTAAGCTTGGAGTTCTAGTGAGGGGAGAACACATAAAATCACAAAGCAGGGTGTCAAATTCCACAGTCAATTCAATATGTCGTGGTTGGGCACAAGATTATAAAGTAGGGCTCCTAACCATAGTCCCAAATTGGGACGACATAATATAAGGTACACAAGATCACTAGCAGGGTACCAAAGTCCCATGTCGGCAAATCACGATTTCCAGCACAGAGTTTATTGACTCGTGCTTTCTTCGGGTAACCATCCAACTCACATTAGTTTAGTTTTAGCTCATTAAAAGAAAACATGCATCATGTTCACAACCTTATTTTCTTTTTATTTCAAGGGCAATTTCTTAATGGGGTATCGTCATACCCCCAACTTGTAAGTCATTTATAGCCCACCATTTCACAGCCTTTCGCATACCAATCATTCAACACATACATATTGATTATCAAAACCTTAAAACCTTAAAACCATACAAGTACATAAATATCATCATGGATTTAAAGGATTCACAATCTATATTCAAAACATCCCTCAAGTTCAAGCACACACACACACACACATATATATATATATATGAAATCATAAATCAGAGTTATGAAAAGAACTCTCATGACCATTAGATACCTTCATTAAACTATGTTCACAATACATGCTTTTAAAACAAATTCCCA
>JAPEIP010000010.1:70948533-70987748 GCA_026120095.1 Capsicum chinense
ATCTATATATATATATATATAAGGGATATGAAAAGAACTCCCATGACCATTATATACCTTCATCAAACTATGTTCACAATACTTTCTTTTAAAATAAATTTCCAAACTCACCACATGTATATATACTTATAAAACTTAAAACTTTGTTAAAATTTCATAGAAAAGCATGCCCATGAGATTAGGACAACTCCACATGCCTTAGGTAGTTTAATTTGAAAACTGGAACTCCAATCTTGACACTTTTCTTGAATTCTTAAACTTAGAGTATGGACTCTTGATCTTTGGAAGAAAGGTTAGGGTTTTTTTTCTTAATAAATTTGAGTAAAAGTGAGCATATTATGCCCTAAAAATTCTTTAATCATCAGTTAATATGATTAGGAATTGTAGGAAAAAGATGAGACTGCCCTCAGACTTAAAAGTTGCAGAAAAATCCTGATTTTGAGGCTTACCATTAAGTTGTATTAATCCCACCGCTATAGGACGACTTTGATTTAAAGGTTTACCAATGCCATAGGATGACACCGATTTGAAGGTTTACCACTAAGCGGTATTGACTTCACCACTATTGCACCGCCGAGAGGTATAATTGTGGCAGCCTACTGCCTCACATAAAAAATGCTATAACTTTTCACTCAGTTATCGTATTTAGATGAAATTAGTACCGTTGGAAAAAGGACTCTGAGACCTTTCATTTGATATATAGTAGGACCTCTAATTCGATATATATGAGAAGTTATAGTCAATGGAAGTTGACCTAAGTTTAGATGCTCACTAAAATGATAGGAAAAATTTCAACTCGTCCTTAAGTTAAGGGACCACTATGATATCAATTCATTCTTAACTAGATTAACACACTACATAATTGATTAACACACTAAATTTGCATAGGGTTAATTGGCATTTTGTAATACCTCACATTTATGGGCTAGTCTATGAACTATCATTCTTGCGTGTATAAGTTATTATCAAAGTGATTCTCATGTGAATATAAGTTTCATGATCTTTATACTAGTGTTTGGAATACTCATGAGATAAAAAATGTTCATAGAAATCATTTAGAGCCAAGCTGACCTAAGATCCTTTGATTCATCCAAAATTCTATATTCGATTCTACAAGGGTCTACTTCAAATGTGTATAACATTTTATATACATGGAACTTTTCTAATAAAGACCTATCAAATTTTAGATAATTGAATTATCTTTCCAACAATACCAATTTCACCAAAATTGATACCCGAGCTAAAAGTTATGGCCATTTTCGTGAGAGAGGCAGTAATATCACCCGATTAGCGTGCGACATATGCCCTATCACACGTACCCAATTTCCAGGTTCTGTTTTCACATTTTTAAGGAAAAAAAGGTCCTTTAATTCACCCAAGCTCGTCCATAATAGATAATTAAAGCCTTAGGGAGCATTATTTGCCCCTTTACTCATAATTTCTCTCCAAGTCTCCCTCAAGAACAAACCCTAATCCCTATTCAAGAAATTCAAACTTTCATTACAATACCTTCAAGAGAAACCATGACTTTGGTTCACCAATTCAAGAATCTCAAGAAAAAGCTTCAAGAAACCATTAGAGATTCAAAAGTTCAAGATTTAACATTCAATTCATCCTAGGAAATTCAAGATTCAAACTTTCTCATCCAAGATCATCAATTAAGGTATGTAGGGTTTCAACAAGGACAATTCTTTCATCCTTGCGCCCAAAACTTGTTTTAACTTAGAAATTACTGTATTTTATGTGATTTTTCATGAAATTAAAGTTAGGGGTTATACCCAATTTATATTGTTTGATGATTTTGAGTTTACAAGTGATTGAATATTGAATTGCATGACTATTTTCATGTATTTATGCGCGTAACACAATTTTCCAAAATTTCAAAAGTGAGTTTAAGTATGATATTGAGATTCTTGATCTTTGATATTGAGATTCTTGATCTTATTATTTTGATGGTGTTGAAGTATTTTCAAGAAGCATATTGAGTTGGATCTTTTTCTATGATTTTGAATGTTTATATATGAGTTCTAAATTGGGATTCATACCCTTTATCACTATTTACAAGATTTTGAGTTTTTGAGAGTTGTTGAAGATAAATTTCATGAGTTTGTTTATATTTTTATGAGCATTGCTGAAATTTTCAAATTTTAATATGATTTACGAATATTTATGTTATCAAGCATGAATTTTGAGATGTTTTGACATGAGTTTGAAGCATAAGCTTTAATCCCTAAGATTGAGTTTTGATATTTCAAGAAGCTTATATTTTTAGTATGCTTTGATAAGCAAGAATTGATCTTTTGATCCTAAGATAAGATAAGGAATCCATATTATTCATATAGTTTATGATTTATAGCAAAGATAATCATAATTGGTTTTTATTATAAACTCTTATGCTATTTTAAGGTGGATTTTCTAAAAGTTCTGATCCTAAGTATGGGAGTAGTATTTAGCATCGAGTTGGGTATGATTCCAAGGTATCATGCCCTAGAACTATATGTCACCATAGGATTGAGATATATGGGCCCAAGGTCAAGATAGTGATCACTAAAGTTAAGGTTCTATTCTGATGGCAAGGGTAGAACAGCTCTCCCCAATATGGGTAAGACATTGAACTCCATGTCAGCTCACATGGTTTTAGTCGGTTAGACAAAAATCCTAATCCCAAAGTTATAAAGTTATAAAGTCCTAAAATTCCATAATCTCAAGTCTTTTAAGTCCTCAAGTTTCGAAAGAAGTCTTCTATTCTCCTCAGGATAAAAGCATGTGTTTTGAGAGTTATTGTTTTGAGATCTCTTCAGTTTGCTAGTTTTAAGAATAAGAGGAGAATATAGATTTTAGAAACTAAGTATAATGACTCACGAGATTTACACTATATGTTTCATGATTCATGATTTATGAGATTTATATTTTAGATTTATTCAAGCTATGTGAGTCATTTATATTAGCATGCATGATTTTTATAAAGAGTGATGATATTATTTAACTATTGTATACACCCCTATATACTCAGTATATCGTCAAACTACTGATTAGCATATCTATATCTATGTGCTACATTATCTCATAATATAGGTACAAGTTGTACCGTATATACCATATTCAGTCAGTTCAAAGCTTTCAGTGAGCAGGTGATGAGTCCTTTTAATTCAAGGGCATAAGTTAGTTATACAATTTGAGAAGTATTATAATTTCTTTATTCAGTCTTATTGAGTTGGGATACTTGGGAGTCATGACCCGAATACCTATAGTCAGTACTAGTAGAGGTTTCATAGACTGTCAGTAGTGTTAATGTATTTAATTTTAGTTTTATTTGTAACAATAGAGTTGTAATCTTATAAATTTAGATTTTTCTTGATCCAGTTCAGAAAAGTTTTATGTCTCTGCTAATTTTGTTTAGATTCATGTATTTTATTTAGTTGCTTATAAGTATGCCAGTAGAATGGTTAGCTTGGGATCAGTTGTGATCCTAGGCACCGTGTGACGTCTAGAGACCCATTTTTTGGGGAGTTACAAACTTGGTATCAGAGCATAGTATTCAAGAGTCCTAGAATATCTGTGAAGCCATGTCTAGTAGAGTCTTGCAGGACGGTACGGAGGCATTTGTACTTTTCTTTGAGAGGCTACAAGGAATTTAGAAAATGTCTCCATTCTTTCAAGTCTCAGATCGTGCCATAAAGTAGTCCTTTAAGAAGCTTATATAGATTCCCATCTTACTCTATTAAGGCCATATCTGCCTCATTTTTAAGGTACCAGAAATAGTCAAGCTTAATTCTTCACAGATAGTTATGGGGGTTATAAGAAGGCTAGAAAGAATCCCATCAGTGCTTTTGAGTTTCAAAGATTTAAGTGCTTTATCATGTTTGTAAAAATCGTGCACTAAGCCCAAGCAGATGTTCTTTCAGATTCCTCCTCTAGATCCATAATGATAATCTATACTTCTCTATTTATGTATTGTTCTTAAGTTAACATGATCGGCAAGTTCTAATTTCCTCCCCTGATAATGTTCTTAGACTTGCTAGCAAGAAGTTTTAAAAGTTTCACAAAGCAGGTTGAGAGAAGCCTTCTAGTGTGTTATAAGTCCCTCAAGTTTAAAGTTATGTCCTCATTCTTATGAGTCAGTCAGTTAAGATAGAGTAAGATGTGTATTCTTAGATCATCAAATATTGTGTGTCAAGTTTCTATCTATTGTAATCTTGTTATTATTGTTTGGTTCAAACTAAAAGTCTAGTGAATCCGTGTAGGGATCTTTCGATTCACTAGCATAGTTGCTTTATTATTCATCTTATTTTCTTATTCAAAGCATAAAATCAAAGTGTATTGAAGCTGTGTGGGGCTCTTTCAATTCACTATCATAGTTGCTTTGTTATTCATCTGATTTTCTTGTTCAAAACATAAAATCAAAGTCTAGTAAAGTCATGTGATGCCTATTTTGATTTACTAGCAACTTGTTGTTCATCTTGTTGTTTTTGTGTTGGTTGGAAATAGGGGTTTAGAGGTGTAGTGACAAGAAAAGTGGTAAGGGTGATTTATTGAATATATGTATAGCTGAATCTTTTTGCAAAAGATTGAGTTAGTAATGAAGTGATATGTCCTTGTGTGGTAGTTTAGTAAAAGAAAGAGGAGAATTATTATTTAAGGTGAATTATTGTTTACTTGAAGTATGAAAAGAGTTGTTGACGGTGTTTTTTGTGCAAGAAAAGTATAGGTTATTGATGAAGGTACTTGGTGGATGAGTGTTGTTAATTTAGGCTTCCTTGAAGTTACAAAAAGAAAGTTTAGTTGAAACTTATATATCTATGAAAGAAGTTAGGTGTACAGATGGGTGAATGGTAATGATGTGTTGAAGAAGGATGTGTTAATGGATTGTAAACAAGATAGTCCATATGATTATGATCGATTATTATTGTTATGAAGTTTTAGCGGACTAGTGTTTTCAGATGTTTGACATGTAAGAATATTGTGTGAAGTTATGGTTCATCATAGCTAGAACTAGACACTAAGTTTGAAAAGTTGATGGAGATCAAGGTGGGTATAATGATTGATTTGTTGTGAATGTTAGTTGTATGGAAGTGATCTTATAGGCTAGAACAGTGTATACAATAGCTTAAGTTTATTTGATTCGTAATCGATTCTGATGTTGTATGTATGATGTAGAAGTACGCCCAAAGTGCTATAAGGTTGCATTAGTTTTGAGGATCATTGTATGTGGCGTAGTTAGTAGTGCCATGGAGATTTTAGGTGGAGATAGACTAGTTAGATAATGAATGATATTCTTGATAACTAAGTTAAGGAGTTATGATTATGATTAGAGGTGTTGAGCCTTTTTAAGTATGATTTTGAGTCTCATGGTTTAGAGAAAAAATATAAGTTTTGAGATGTGATGTTAATAGACTATGATGGAAGAAGTATGATTTCTTAGAGGTTGATGATATCCATGTTTAGTGTTAGAATCTAAGTTTGTGAATGTTTAAGTTGTTATATTATAACTTTTGGGGCTATAGAAATCTAAGAGTCAAATCTTAGAAAGAGGTATTAACATTGGGTGTTATATATGAAGATACCGTCTTTCAGGGTAAGTTTAGTTTTATATGTATTGATTGTATCCCAGACTCTAAATTAAAGTGATTTCAGTTTAGATCAGACCTTATACACTGGTTCACAGACTTAGAGTGGTGGCTTAAAGCTAAGGGGGAGATGATAGAATGAGTAATCAAGTCAGGCTTCCAGATTTTTAGTAGTGATGCTAGAATGTTATAGAACATTAGAAAGTGAGGATGAGGCTCAACCCACTCTGATTTCAGAATCTTCAGTTATCCCGATATCTAATCATGTATTATATGTTAGCTCCATGACTACAGTTCATATTTATGCACCTTATAGAAAAAAATTGCATATACTTCAAGTTCCTAGCATAAGTAGTCCAGTTCACTCAGCAGTATAGATTATATTCCATGAAATTATGGATTCTAAGCTAAGGCCATATAGATCATGACTCATGTACTCGTGCTTTATAGTAAGTTCAGTTTTAGTACTCAAGCGATACGCTTTATGATTAGCAACATGTACATCCTTAGATTAGATTTCTTTAATGAATCTATGTCGTGAATTCTTTATTCCTTAGGCCTCAGTAAGGTGTTAAGTTATGCTTAGTATCCCTTCATATTTCGGATTCCGATATTCCAACCTTTCAGTAACCTTCCCTTAGATCAAGATAGTGATGATGAATGATTATGTAGATTGAAAGGAGTAATTGTTTCGTGTTGGGAAAGATTAATGTATGTTTGTTTTATGTAAGTCCATGAGTGGAGAATATTAAGGTAAAGTCCTGTGCATGATTTAATTAGTTGAGAATAGTTTATGTGTGTCTTCCGAAGAATTGAATGGTGTAGATGTGGATATGAAGATATGCTTGAATGTCATGTCGGTATGTAAAAGGTTGAATTTAGTTGTTAAAGTGATAAGGAAAAATCATCCTAGAATGAGTAGTTATGATAGTGCTTGGAATGTTGAATTCATGGCTCAGATTTGTATTATGGTGTGGAGTTACGTGTAGCATCTTGTGGTTTTGAGTTAGGCATTATCATGATAAAGAGAACTAGTTCAGTGTAGACTTTAGTAGACGGATTTATCAATGCTATATGAAAACTTTAAGTTGAATCAAATGAGTGTGATATTTGATGGGAATAGCATAGTCGAGGAAGCATTTGAGAAGTGTTGCTAAGCTTGGAAGTAAGAAGTAGCATTTCTTAAGGCCTAGAAATTCTATCCTAGCTTATAATTTATGGGTCTATGTTCCAGGCCACGGAGGGGTAGCAATGTTGTAATTGCTTATTCAGATGTTTTATTCAGATCATTCCCAAAGTTCTTTACTCCCTAATATCATTAAAAATTTCTTAGAAGAGTGTTGAGGAAATACCCTAGTTGGATGTAATCATCCATTATGATTCAATCTGTAAGTATCTTGTAATACGCTAATTTTTTTGTTCATGTTACAAAACCTCTCATCTTTTCTCATGAGATTAGATCCAGTGTAAAGAAATGGTTACTTATAAGTTGACTCTCTTTTTTCTATCTTAGCCATATAGCTATGTTCATAAGAATTCATGCACTTGTAGATTAGTTCAGTAGCTCCTTATGTTTGAGATTCAGCTATTCAATTTATTTTAGTCGTGCATGATATCTTATAGGCTTATATTTCTCAATGTTTCAGATTAATTATCCACATTCGAGGACGAATGTTTCCCAAGGGGGAGATAATATAATACCCCACATTTTTGGGCTAGTCTATGAACCATTGTTCTTACGTTTATAAGTTATTATCCAAGTGATTCTCATGTGAATATAAGTTTCATGATCTTTATACTAGTGTGTGGAATGCTTATGAGGTTAAAAATGTTCATAGAAATTGTTTAGAGCCAAGTTGAGCTAAGATCCTTTGATTCATCCAAAATTAGGTCTTCGATTCTATAAGGTTATAATTCAGACATGTATAAGGTTATATATAAATGGAATTTTTCAGATTAAGACCCACCAAATTGTAGATAATTGAATTATCTTTTCAACGATACCAATTTCTCCAAAATCTGATACCCGAGCTAAAAGTTATGACCATTTTCATGAGAGAGGCAGTAGCATAGCGCGATTAGCGTGCGACGCACGCCCTATCACACACACCTAATTTCTAGGTTTTGTTTTCGTATTTTTAAGGGAAAAAAGGTCCTTTACTTGACCCAAGCTTGAGCATTATTTGCCCCTTTACTCATAATTTCTCTCCAAGCCTCCCTCAACAACAAACCCTAATCCCCATTCAAGAAATTCAAGATTTCATTACAATACCTTTAAGAAAAACCATGAATTTGGTTCACTAATTCAAGAATCTCAAGAAGAAGCTTCAAGAAACCATTAGAGATTCAAAATTTCAAGATTTAACATTCAATTCATCCTAGGAAATCCAAGATTCAAACTTTCTCATCCAAGATCATCAATTAAGGTATGTGGGGTTTCAACAAGGTTCGTCCTTGTGCCCAAGACTTGTTTTAACTTATAAATTACTGAATTTTATGTGATTTTCCATGAAATTGAAGTTAGGGTTTATAACGAATTTATATTGTCTGAAGATTATGAGTTTACAAGTAATTGAATATTGAATTGCATGACTATTTTCATGTATTTATGCGCGCAACACAATTTTTCAGATTTTCGAAAGAGAGTTTATTTATGATATTGATATTCTTGATCTTATTATTTTGATGGTGTTGAAGTATTTTCAAGAATCATATTGAGTTTGATGTTTTTCTATGATTTTGAATATTTATATGTGAGTTCTAAATTGGGATTCATACTCATTATCACTATTTACAAGATTTTGAGTTTTTGAGAGCTGTTGAAGATAAATTTCATGAGTTTATTTATATTTTTATGAGCATTTCTGAAATTTTTAGATATTAATATAATTTACGAATGTTTATGTTATCAAGCATGAATTTTAAGATGTTTTGACAGGAGTGTGAAGAATGAGCTTTAATCCCTAAGATTGAGTTTTGATATTTCAAGAAGCTTATATTTTTAGCCTGCTTTGATAAGCAAGATTGATCTTTTGATCCTAAGCTAAGATAAGGAATCCATATTATTCATATAGTTCATGATTTATTGCAAAGAGAAGTGTAATTGGTTTTTATTATAAACCCTTATGCTATTTTAAGGTGGATTTCCTAAAAGTTATGAGCCTAAGTATGAGAGTAGCATTTAGCACCGAGTTGGGTATGATTCCAAGGTCTCATGCCTCAGAACTATGTGCCACCATAGGATTGAGATTTATGGGCCCAAGGTCGAGATAGTGACCACTAAAGTTAAGGTTCTATTACAATGGCAAGGGTAGAACAGCTCTCCTCAACATGGGCAAGACGTTGGACTCCATATCAGCTTACATGGTTTATGTCGGTTAGAAGAAACTCCTAATCCCAAAGTTACAATGTTCTAAAGTCCTAAAATTCCATTATCTCATGTATTTTAAGTCGTCAAGTTTCAAAAGAAGTCTCCTATTCTCCTCAGGATAAAAGCATAAGTTTTGAGAGTTATTGTTTAGAGATCTCTTCAGTTTGCAAGTTTTGAGAATAAGAGGAGAATACAGATTTTAGAAACTAAGTGTAATGACTCACGAGATTTACAATATATGTTTCATGATTCATGATTTATGAGATTTATATTTAAGATTTATTCAAGCTATGTGAGTCATTTATATCAGCATGCATGATTTCTATAAAGAGTGATGATATTGTTTAACTATTGCATACACCCCCATATACTCAGTACATCCTCAAAGTACTGATCTATATATATGTCAATGTGCTACATTGTCTCATAATGTAGGTACAAGCTGTAGCGCATATACCATATTCAATCAGTTCGCATCTTACAGTCAGCAGGTGATGAGTCCTTTTAATTCAACGGCATGACTTAGTTATACAGTTTGAGAAGTATTATAATTTCTTTATTCAGTCGTATTGAGTTGGGATAGTTGGGAGTCATGACCCAGCTACCTATAGTCAGTACCAGTAGAGGCTTCATAGATAGTCAGTAGTGTCAATGTATTCAATTTTAGTTTTGTCTGTAACAGCAGAGTTGTAAACTTATAAGTTCAGATTTGTATTGATCCAGTTCAGAAAAGTTTGATGTTTCCACTGATTTTGTTCAAATTTATGTATTTTATTCAGTTGCTTATAAGTATGCCAGTATAAAGGTTAGCTTGGGATCACTTATGACCCTAAGCATCGTGTGACATCTTAGGACCTATTTTTGGGGCATTACACTTTTTGAACCATTACGTATAGGAATGACGTTTTACATTCTAGCCTAAAATGCAGGTTGTTACATTATCTCCCCCTTGGGATCATTCATCCCTGAATGATGGGTAGTGGCTTGTTGAAGCTCTAGATTATGGAATAAAGAGAGTAACCTCGCAAATATTTTTCTCGACAAAATATACAAAGGTATCAAAAGAACTTTAGGACAAACCCTAGTGAAACGCGTAAGCACGAAGCATGAGGTAATGAAACTTTACATAGGGATGATCTTGCTCATGAGTTCTATGAATCATTATTATCACAACATAAGGCATGAGTTTATTTGGTGATCATAGGCCTGATTTCCATCGGTAATAATCATTAAATAAGATTTTGTGGAAGATAAAGAAATAGAAGCATTCTCTATTCTACATAATACAAAGAATAGACTTACACTTAGATATACTACTCATCTATTCCTCAAATAATAATTTACATGCTTTATCATTTCTAACTTACAATTCTCCCAATACATATCTAACCACAAGAATTTAGGTCCCACCGTATAATACTTCTATTTTAAATCCCCACTCGAAGGAAAGTGGTGCTAACTTAAAATACGAGACCCTGCTCTCTCCATCACATTAAGAAATCACCTTACCTCATCACTATAATACAACAACCTCAAGTCTTAATTCAAGGAATACTAATCACATGGTACATTGGTTTGCGTTTCCATCAATCACGAAATTCAAGCCTAGTATTACCACCCCTACGTCTTGGATCTTCCCTCTAAGATCAGTAAATTTAATCAATCCTACATAGACCTTCGCCACATATCTTCTTCCTAACTATTTCACATAACAAATGTTTGTCTCCTTCTTCCTCTTTATTCTATGGCCTTAACTTAAGAAATCACATAAAAATTTTCACCTTCAAGAACATCTACGCCACTACATAACTAATTACTACACTTTCACAACCACTATCATACTGACATACGAAAGGTCATTGAGGGACCCCAGCATGGATATCAGGAATGGAAGTAATACTTGTCAATTCATAACTTACACTTATTACACTACTTAAAGAGGGACATAAGGTGAAGATACAATTGAATAGACACTAAGGGTCTCATATTTCGTGTCTGTATCATAAGTAAGGAGTCATTTGGCTCAAACAAAACATAACATGGTTCCCTTAAGACAGACCACAATGAGAAACATGGGTGCACATATTATTAGGTATATTGCATAAAGCCAAAATTTATGTAGTTAACAACTAAGACAAGGATTGCCACTTGACATGATTGGTCCTCATTTAAAGAACTTGAATTTCTCCATGAGTTTGCATAAACTTTATCATTTGGGTAATTCTGGCATAAAATGAATCGGCGACATATAGAAACATATTTTCTTAGGACTAAGCATGTTGTGAGACATAGTTTTGGATTATGAGAAACATAACATATGGCTTGGATACTTGAAATATTGGATCAATGAGGGACATTCTTGCTTCTTGTTTGGGGGTCGGAACATGACATGAGTTACATAGAGAGCTTAAGCCGTAGGAATAAGCAAGACATGAATACATAAGACATTGGTAGATGTCCATTCAAATCAAAGTAGGAGGAGTTTGCTTGAATAGGAATTGATTTATCATGATTCTTACTTAAAACTTGACACAACAAAAAAATTTGAGAACTACTTTAATCCATCATCTCCCCCTTAGATCAATGCTACAATCCTATAATAGTGGACATAGCCTCACATCAATATCTATAGCCACGACTGTAATCACAAAAGCGACATCACCATAGACTTAAAATCTAAACTCTCCCTGATAAACTATACTCTAAAGAACTTGCTTTCTGAAATTGCTACTCTTATCTTTTGCTAGTCTCTATAGCCATCACTTTACAACTCCCACTCTTATGAGTGTATGCATCCACACTCCTTATCACAAAAGGGGGGTATCAATATACACATGAACACAAACTCCCCTCAATAATTTCTAATACAAAGACACCAAATTCTTTTTAGGACATCCATTCAGGGATACTAATCATAAGTTCCTCTAACCTCCGAAGTCATCAACTTATGACTAACAATATCATGGCATGTACATCTATGCTTCTAAACACTCAACACTTCTTCTTCAACCCCTTAGAATATTAGCATTACACCTCTAACCACATAACTTTCCAACTTAAAAACATCCATAAAACTATACCAATTGAGCACATTGCCTACCTATATTTCCTCAACTCAACTTGAAAGAACACCATATAGCAACCTCCTAGACTTCTCCATACTGCAAGATTCAAGAACTAAATCTAGGTACATGTGACATTCGTACACATGACATTTTTTCTAACAACATACTACTTCAGGGTTCAACTTATTCTTACATACTAACACTCTTGTCCACTTAATCATTCAAGCACAATTCATCGTTATAACATAAGTCTCATGAATATATATATATATATATATATCACAATTACCACTTAAAACTTTCATAAATTATCAACCTAGGCTCTTTCACAAATCACATCAAACCTACTAATTTATTCCCATAAAACACACATTATTAGTCTTAAACTGCCATTTTTCTCGCCATACTTCACATCTAAAGTTGAAGACTATCGTCTAACGTCAATCATGTACCACTAACTAAGCAAGCCACATACTATACTAGCCTCTTAACTATCTAAAATACAGAGTTGATGGGACAAGTCCCCAACAAACTATGACTGACTACTGAAATAACTAAAATGCTAAAAATAATCATGTCCTCAAAACATAAGGACTCACTACTATGCTATCTGCTTAGAAGTTGTACTACTGAGGATGCTCTGGGCCCGTGCATCTGAACCTATGTTATAAGACATCATAGCATAAAAAAGCATATGTCAGTACTTTGAATATACTAGTATGCTCAATGAGGTAGGATGAAATGCATGGATTAATGATGCACGGACAATACTAATGAAATAATATGAATATGACTAAATGAGAGTATATGCATGAATACGTATACTGTAACTGAAATCATGATGATACCAGCTACTGAGTATGATTACTAATTTACTAATATTTGAGTTTACTGATACTATTTTACTTATTATCTAGATAACCGTATCTGACAATCCTGAAGTCTGTAGAACTCTATTGAGCTCTAACCAAAGACTGAATCTGAAATTGAGATTGTAGGAGGTAATCATCTAACTGATATGCCCTTTTATCTTAATAGATTTTGGGTCCAGCCTGTAACCCCAATTAGAAGGGTGTCAATACCATGCCCTAGGTAAGGACAAGTGCTAAGTCACCCTCATCTGGTAGGTACTTTGAACGAAAAAGGTGGTACCCTCAACTGGCAGGTAGATCACATCATCAACCCTTAACTGACAGGTTGATATCTTAACCTATGCTGGCTATGTAGCTCTTGAAAACAGGGACTGCTTCTAAGAATCACACCTTTTACTGTCAGATGAGTCCCCAAACTTGGGTTCACTCAATGCTGAATCCTACTCCCAACTGAATAGACACTAAACTAATTTCTAGTTCATACTAGGCCTGATTAAACTAATACTGATTATATTGATTGACTGAATTGGACTGAGTTTGTTGAATTTCATTGATTGACGAAATACTACTGAATCTTACTAACTAACTGAGTTTACTATGGACTGAACTGATTATTGAACTGGACTAGATTAGTATTGAGTTTACTGAGTTTTCCTAAATTCTGGAACTGACTAAAAGTACCACTGATCGTGACCTGACTGAGGCTATTATGTAACTGATACTGGATCTAAGTATACAGCTAAATTATTGGGTATTAAATACCCCCAAGACTCGATAGCATAAAGAGTAAAGTGTAACATAAATCTTGAACGCACAACAATGGCCACATGTTCATAATTAACTTTCTAAGGCATTTTCAGCGAACACTTGTAAATCTTAAACTTGTACATGTATAGGGATGCATATATGTCATAAATGTACCAAAAATTCACATAGGCATTTTGGAAAACACATGGGAGGCATCACATTATACTTGGACATGAATAATAATTCAATACATCATAGCTATATTAATCACTTCAATTTCAAAGATTTCAACCCACATGCTAACATAAATTCATGAAATTCATTAAAGACATCATCTTGGAAATCACACAACAAGGTTAACATGAATACAAACAACCCACAACATGGAAAACATGATTTAAGATTTTAAAAAGGGTTTCTGGAACTCCAAGGGTGAAAGGGTCCCTTGGATGAACAATTCACATACCTTTATGCTTGTTTTTTAGAAGATTGATGGTAGAATTCTTGAGATTTGAATATTGAATTAAAAACCCTAATGCTTGTTCTTGAGAGACTTTGAGATAAAGTATATTTTGGTGAATAGGGGCTTAATTTTGTGTTTTTGGGTGAATGAGGGTGGGGAAATTGACCCATTTACCTCTATAATTGTAACTGAAATTTGCTGAACTGGGTTGCCCCTCGCATCGCGACCCCTACTTGGGTTGACTACCAATTGCAATGTGACCCCCTGCTGGGTTGACTAGGCCTCACGACGCGGGGCCATTGCGGCCCCTCACTGTTTTTAGTATCCAAACTCACCCTTACTCTAGACAAAAAAATCCGAAACTCAACCGAGATGGCTTACAAGTGACCTTGATCATGAACTAATTTGAAAATTGACAAAATAAGGTCAGGAAGGTCATGAACTAGGATTTCCAAACTACAAAGGCTAAAGCGACTGTAAGTATAAATACTTAGCTGAATTTTCTAAGTCTAGAACCCCTTAGTAGGTTTTAAAGGACTGAGTCAAGCTTAGAATTTTGCGGGGTCTTACAATATCTCCTCCTTGGGAACATTCGTCCTTGAATGAGGCTGACTATGCAGAGATTACTGATGTATTGAACTTATTTATTGGACAGGAACAATGAAACATGATTGAAACTACTGATATACTGAGTTTTTTCATACCGAACATGCATATCTAAATGTGATGAATACATGACTAAAAACAATTAATGAATGTATGACTGAATATGCAACGGTAACTGATACCAAGTTCTCCAAGGGAATTCTGAGTAAGTTTTAAGGAAAACTATTACCTTGAGCTAAGTCTGAGTTGGTAGAGAAGAGGTGAGGGTACTTGGTCTGCATATCTACTTCTGTTTCCCAAGTAGCTCCCTCAACGGAGTGATTCTGCCAAAGAACTTGACTAGAGGAACTTTTTTGTTCCTCAGTCTATGAATCTGATAATAAAGGATTTTGACTGGAACCTCTTCATAAGAGAGACTGTTCTGAATGTCTATACCCTCTATCGGGACTATGGCTGTTGGGTCACCTATGCATTTCTTTAGAAAAAAGACATAAAATACTAGATGGACTAAAGCAAGATCTGAAGTCAACTCAAGCTCTTAAGCTACCTTTTTAAATGGCTGAGAATTTGGTAAGGACCGATATATCAGGGACTGAGGTTCCCATTGTTTCTAAACCTCTTCACTCCTTTCATAGGAGAGGTTTTTAAATATATATAGTCATGAATCTCAAACTCGAGGTCCTTTCTGCACATGTCTGTGTACGATTTCTATCGGATTTGAGCTGTCTTAAGCCTTTCTATGATCAACTAAACTTTTTCTAAGGCATCAAATACCAGGTCAGGCCCTATCACCATGGCCTCTCCTACTTCGAACCAACCAATGGGAGATCTAAATTTCCTCCAATAAAGTGCCTCAAATGGAGCCATCTGAATGCTAGAATGATAGCTATTGTTAAATGTGAACTCAATCAAAGGCAAGTGGTTATCCCAACTAGCTTTAAAATCAATCGCATATGCTCGCTATATATCTTATAAAGTCTGGATGGTCCTTTCTTCCAGAACATCTGTTTGAGGATGAAAAATGGTACTGAGGTAAACTCGAGTACCAAGATCCTTTTAGAATGCCTTCTAGAAATTAGAGGTGAATTGGGTACCTCTATCTGAGACAATGGACGATGGAACACCATGTAATCTGACCAACTCCCTCATATAGAGTTTGGCGTAATCCTCGGCTGAATAAAAGGTATAGACTGGTAGGAAATATGCTGATTTGGTCATCCTGTCTATAATGACCCAAACTAAATCATGCTAATGAAGAGTACGAGGCAAACCCATCACAAAATCTATGTTCACATCTTCCCACTTCCAAGTAGAAATGCTGAACTCCTATATGAACCCACTAGGTTTCTGATGCTCAACCTTAACCTGCTAACATGTAGAGCACCTAGCTACAAACTCTACAATATCTCTCTTCATCCTACTCTACTAATAGATTTCCCGCAAATCATGGTCCATCTTTGTGGCCCCTGGATGAATAGAGAATGTGCACTATGCGCCTCTACAAGAGTTCATTGCCTTAAGTCATCTACACTCGGCGCCCACAGACGAACCTAAAAATGCAATACACCATCTCCCCCTTGGGTTTTTCTGATCGCTGATTGACTCATTCAACTACACTAAACTGGGATCTCTTTCTTGTTTTTCCTTTACTTTAGAAACTAGGGATAATTCTAAACCCATACACTACCTTCCGCTTAGTTGACTAAGAGGACACCTATTCAGGCAAGCTGATGGACTTCCTGAGCTAACTTCTTCTTATTGTCCTCAACATAAGCAACACTACCCATAGACAGCCTACTAAGAGCATCATCCACTACATTGGCCTTGCCCGGATAGTACAACACACTAATGTTGTAATTATTCAAAAACTTTAACCACCTTCTATGATGGAGGTTAAGATCTTTTTGGGATAACACATACTACATACTCTTATGGTCTATGAACACATCAATGTGCACCCCATACAAGTAATGCCTCCAAATCTGTAAGGCAAAAACTACTAAAGATTGTGAGTAGGATAGTTCTACTTGTTGGGTTTAAGTTGTCTGGAGGCATAGGCTATGACATTATCTTTATACATGAGAACACAACCCAAACCTACTCTGGATGCATCAAAGTACACAACAAAGCCATCGAAATCATCTGGTAGGGTCAAAATTGGAGTTGTAGTGAGTCGAGTTTTTAACTCCTGAAAACTCTTTTCACAAGAATCTGACCACTGGAATTTGACCTTTTTTTGAGTCAATATAGACATAGGGGATGCAATAGATAAAAATCCCTCAATAAACCACTGGTACTAGCCAGCCAAACCCAAGAAACTCCTGATATCTGATAGAGAGATGGGTCTGGGCTAATTTCTCACTATATATGGAGTAACACAAAAAAATGAAGCTCCTGGATCTAGCAAATCATAAACATGCAAATGATAAACTTGTAATGTACTACAATATCAGAAGAATTTTCTTGATCCTGTCAGGACTGAAGAGCACAGAGTCTGTTTGGGTGCTGCCCACTAGCGGTACTGGATGAGGCACTCTGTTGATTCGGGAGATTGGATTGAGCTGGAGGATGGTTACGCTGACCTTGGGAACCTAACTGGAGACAATATCTGACTCTGTTGCCTGGTTTTCCATATCCAAAACATACATCAGTTCTTGCTCTACAGATACCCTGATGGATTCTACCACACTACTGGCAGAGAGAATTTGTTCGAGCACTGCTAATACTACCCTGAAGTTTAGGGCCTAATTCTCTATCTCTGTTGCCATCTCTAAATTTCGTCACTGGAGAACTAGCTGAGGACGGGGTTGGAACTAAAGATTTTGGGCAGAACTAAGAACGATTCCCACCCTCTAACTTAGGCTGAGAAAAGTTAAAACTACATATTTTAGCCCTCTTGTTCGACTTCTTTCTCTCCTTATTCTTCTGCTC
Source organism: Capsicum chinense (assembly GCA_026120095.1). Classification (NCBI taxonomy): domain Eukaryota; kingdom Viridiplantae; phylum Streptophyta; class Magnoliopsida; order Solanales; family Solanaceae; genus Capsicum; species Capsicum chinense. Next base: position 70,966,155 of record JAPEIP010000010.1, read on the forward strand.
TTTGATCTATTGAGCATGGACCATCAATTTAGATAAGTCCATCTCACTAATCAACATCACGATTATGTACTCCTTAACCACAATATCATTCACCCCAGATATAAACTTGCTCTTCTTAGACTTGCTATCTGCTACCACGTGAGGAGCATATCTAGCTAATTGAGTAAACTTTAGATAATACTCTTTCACCGTCATGTTGCCGTACTTCAGATTAACAAATTCTAGAACCTTTGCTTCACTTAACTCTTGTGGGAAGAACCTATCCAGAAAAGCAGTGGCTAACTCCTCCTATTCTATGGGCACTCGTCTGCGGCCCTTTCTGCTTTCCACTATTTGAACCACGAGTGAGCCACATCCTGCAATTGATATGCACCTAGCTCAACACTATCACTAGTTGTCACCCCCATAATATCAGTAACTTTCTGCAGCTGATCAATGAATTTCTGAGGGTCCTCATCTGACTTAGACCCGGTAAAAGATGGAGGGTTCATTCAAGTGAAGTATTGAATCCTGGCAGCCACATTTTTGAACATTGGGTTAGTTAGAAAAATAGCTTGGGACTCATTCTAGGCTGCTACAACATGATCTAGGGTGGTGAAAGCTGTTCTGAACTCAGTATGGGAGACATTGTCATCCAGAGGATCTGGCTGGACGAGTTGGGGTTCTGGCTGGTCTCCCGTTCCTCTTCTCTTATTTATTTTGAAAGGCATGATCTATAAATGGATGATAAACTTGAATTAGATAGAGAGTTTAAATGGAGCTCATGCTCACCCGCACGACATGAATACTGAAAGAAGGGAAACTGCTCCTAAAATATCTCGTAGCCTCTTGTCCATAAATGTGGCACGCTATAAATCCATGCACAAGTCTCTACTAGATGTGGATTTCAAACTTCCTAGTACTCTTTTAAACCTTAGGATTTGATACATAGTTTTGTAATGCCCCAAGTTTGTACCCCGAATGCTACACGACACTAACAATCCCAAAGGACCACTAGCTAACCCATAATTGGTACCTGCTGTGTGCACTAAATAATAAATACGCCATAATAACAAAATAAGGAAGTAAATACGGAAAATTCTATAAGGTTCAAATCTGAAAACAATACTGCATATGAAAAATAAAATGCTGGAAAACAACTATCTAAAAACACTCTAGTCTGATAAGCCTCTAAACTGTCTGAAATATGGAGTTGCTGGGATAAGTCCCCAACTAACTCCCACTAACTGGTAAAATCACTAAAATGCTAAAAATAATTATATCCTTGAAATATGAGGACTCACCACTACGTTGTCTGCTAAGAAGCTGTACTACTGAGGATGCTCTGGGGCCCGTGTATCCAAACCTATGATATAAGACATCATAGCGCAAAAAAGGCAAGTGTCAATACTTTGAATGTATTGGTATGCTCAGTGAGGTAGGCTGAAATGTATTGGTTCATGATACATGAAAAATACTAACTGAATAACATGAATATGACTGAATGGGAGTATATTCATGAATACATAGATTGAATTGAAATCGTTATGATCGCGGATACTGAGTCTAAATACTAATTTACTGATATCTAAGTTTACTGATACTGTATTACTAATTATATGAATGACTTTATTTGATAGTCCTGAAGTCTGTAGAACTCTACTAAGTTCTAATCTGAGACTGAATTTAAAACTGAGACCGTGGGAGGTAATTATCTAACCGACATGCCCCTTTTTCTGAATAGATTTTAGGGTCCAACCTGTAACCCCAATTGGAAGGGTGTTAATACCGTGCCATGGGTAAGGACAAGTTCTGATTTACCCTCATCTGGTAGGTACTCTGAACGAGAATGGTGGTACCCTCAACTAGCAGGTAGATCACCTCATCAACCCTTAACTGGCAGGTTGATTTCTGAACCTACGCTGGCTACATAGTTCTAGAATGCAAGGACTGCTTCTAAGAATCACACCCTTTACTAGCAGGTGATTCCCCATCCTTGGGTTCACTCGGTGCTGAATCCTACTCCCAACTGAATAGACAGTAAACTGATTTCCTAGTTCATACAGGCTTGACAGAACTTTTACTGATTATATTATTTGACTAAATTGGACTGAGTTCGCTGAATTCCATTGACTGATGGAATACTACTAAATCCTTCTAATTGACTGAGTTTACTATGGACTGAATTGAATACTGAACTGGACTGGATTAGTATTAAGTTTACTGAGTTTTCGTAAATTCTGAAACTGACTAAAAGTACCACTGATCGTGACCTGACTGAGGATATTTTGTAACTGACACTGGCTCTAGGTATACAACTAAATTTTTATCTATTAAATATCCCTAGGACTCGATAGAGTAAAGAGTAAAGCGTAACATAAATCTTGAAGGCACAACAATGGCCACATGTTCATAATTCACTTTCTAAGGCATTTCATCAAACACTTATAAATCTTAAACTTGTACATGTATAGGGATGCATGCTATTATGTCATAAATACACCAATAATTCACATAGGCATTTTGGTAAACACATGGGAGGAATCTCATTATACTTTGGCATTAATAATAATTCAATACATCATGGCTACATTAATCACTTCAATTTCAAAGATTTCAATCCACATGCTAACATAAATTCATGAAATTCATTAAAGATATCATCTTGGAAATCACACAACAAGATTAAAATGAATAAAAACAACCCACAACATGGAAATCATGATTTAAGATTTTAAAAAGGGTTTCTGAAACTCCAAGGGCGAAAGGGGCCCTTGGATGAACACTTAACATGCCTTTATGCTTGTTTTTTAGAAGATTGATGGTAGAATTCTTGAGATTTGAATCTTGAATTGAAAACCCTAATACTTGTTCTTGGGAGATTTTGAGAGAAAGTGAGTATATTTTGGTGAATGGGGGCTTAATTTCATGTTTTGGGGTGAATGGTGAAGGGGAAATTGACCAATTTACCCCCATAACCTACAACTGAAATTTGTTGAACTAAGCTACCCCTCGTGTCGCGACCCCTACTTGGGTTGACTACCTATGGCGATGTGACCCCTAGCTGGGTTGACTGGACCTCGCGATGCGAGGCCATCATGACCCCTTACTATTTTTAGCATCCAAACTCACCCTTACGCTAGTCGGAAAAACCCAAAACTCACCCAAGATGGCCTACAAGTGACCCTGATCATGAATCAATTTAAAAATTGACAAAATAAGGTCGGGAATATCGTGAACTAGGATTGCCAAACTACGAAGGCTAAAGTGACTCTAAGTATAAATACTTAGTTGAATTTTCTTAGTCGGGGACCCCTTAGTAGGCTTTAAAGGACTGAGTCAAGCTTAAAATTTTGCGGGGTCTTACAACGACATTACTAGTATGCCTCAAAATCCACTACCTTTCTCCTCACACAAAGTACTAGTTTGTAACTCCTAGAAAAGGGAAAATCAAGGGGGGTAAAGTCACATAATAAAGATAGTCGATCTTAATCTTATATTACAACCCATTACCATCTTATTAACATATTCCACTTTCTTACATCATATTTACTTACTCATGCATACATCACAACCACCTTCAAAATTTCATATACAACAGTAAGTCTATACCTATAACTTATTGACTAATCTACCCCTTTCCATTTATAGCCTATAAATTATTTCTATAACCACTATAATTATCCATTCTGAGATCCTTCCCTATTTTGAATAAATAATAATTGTAGCCAGCCACTTCCTTCACAGACTATCATACAATCTACAGTTATTGCTAACACCTTAGTCTATTACTATAAATAGCAAACCTTCACCCAATAAATGGTTACACAACTAAACTAGCTTCCTTACACAAAAGTCACCCTCATTCTGACTTCTAAGCTTGTGATGTCATACCACTAACTTTAGGATCATTTTACTACCAATAGGGTATGACATCTTAACACATACTAATACTCGGGTGGAAATATTGTTCCAATATTCTGACATATATCATTTCCCTTAAGCATGACATCTGCAAGGGACTAAATATACTGCATACCTCAGGCTCAATGCACGATTGATGTAGATAGGGGTATAAGATCAAACCAATAATCTTTAAAGCAGTTGCGAACTCCTCTAAAATCCTTATGCAATTTCATAATCGTTTATGACTACATTAGAAAGGACCATACCATTTAGATTCTTAGCTTCTGTACTTGAATCACCTTAACAATAAGACATATATGAGAATATTAGAGTAAGGAAAGAATTGGGATAACTTTACTTCCGTATGGATGACACCATAGCATGAACTAAAGTATGAAAGAGGAACATTCTGACTCCATAGCATGAACTAGAACATGAAGAAAGAGAAACATTCCAAAATGCCTTGTAGCCTCCTACTTATAAGTATGGCGTGCTACACACCCATAAATAGGACTCTACCTGACGCAATTTTCCATATACCCTGGGACCATCAACCGTGCTCTAATGTCAAGTTTGTCATGACCCAAGCTAAGGCCCTGGCCATAATGACCATCCCAAACCATGAAAGCCCGGGCGCCCTTATTTATCTGGTAATCACGCATAATAATCATATGATATAAGAAAATTTGCAGAAAACTGACACATAATAGAACCATGGTCAATATCATAGACTTTAAACAATTAAAAGGGAAAGTTCTGAATAGTCAAAACATGTGACACCTATCTGCAAAATATCTAGCATTACAAGATTCATCATAAATCTAAAACAAGATTGGGACAAGGTCCCCAGTCAAACCATAAACTAAATAAATGACAATGTCTTGTAAACTCGGCCTTTCAGAATACGGGAGGCTCACCAACTACAAATCTATGAAACACCTCTCTGCTTCTTCACTGGACCCTGGGACTATGCCTTGGATCCTAAAATATAGGGGTCAATACGGATGTACTGGTACACAGAGTAATCCAAAAATAAAATACAACTTTTACACAACATAGGTAAGAGCTTTTATATAAACAGTGTCACAAAATAATTTTAAAGCATATGGTCATATTAGGATAAGTTTCCAAACACATTTCTTTCCTTTGTATCTCAATTGACTTTAGCATTATTGCACTAGATGGTGCACCCTAAAAATTCATGTTTACATAGACCACCTAATCTCGATTTTCCACCAAGATTAGAGTTCTAGGGAGGGGAAACGCGCAAGATCACAAAGCAAGGTGTAGTATTCCCCATTCAATTTAATATGTCATGGTTGGGAACAAGATCACAAAGCAGGGCTCCTAAACATAGTCCCGAATTAGGATGACATAATATAAGGTACACAAGATCATATTGCAGGGTACCAAAGTCCTGTGTCGGCAAATCATGATTTCCAACACAAAGTCTCCTGACTCGTGCTTTCTTCGGGTAACCATCCAAATCACATTACCATAGTTTTAAATCATGAAAATAAATCATGAATCATGTTCACAACCTTATTTTCTTTTTCTTTCAAGGGAACTTTCTTAATGGGGTATTGTCATACCCCCAACTTGGAAGTCATTTATGGCCCACCATTTCACAGCCATTTGCATACCAATCATTCAACACATACATATTGATTATCAAAACCTTAAAACTTAAGAAAATAATCATTTTTTTAAAAATTAGCCTTCAATGTTGGTTTAGCATAAGTTTTATTATTCCAAAAAGGTTCTTAAACCATGCTCTCAATAGCGTACAATTCAATACCATACAAGTACATAAATATCATCATGGATTTAAAGGATTCACAATTCATATTTTATACCATACTTCAAGCTCAAAGCACATATTTATATATATATATAAAATCATAAATTAGGGTTATGAAAAGAACGCCCATGACCATTAGATACCTTCATTGAATTATGTTCACAATACATACTTTTAAAACAAATTTCTAAACTCACCACATGTTTATATATATACTTATAAAATTTGAAACTTTGTTAAAATTTTGTATAAAACATATGCCCATGATATTAGGACAGCCACACGTACCTTAAGTTATTTTATTTTAAAATTGGACCTCTAATCTTGACACTTTTTTTGAATTCTTGAACTTAGAGTATGGACTCTTGATCTTTGGAAGGAAGCTTAAAGTATTTGTTCTTGATAAATTTGAGTAAAAGAGGGCATATTATGCCCTAAAATGCTTAATCATCAGTTAATATGATTAGAAATTGTAGGGAAAAGATGAGACTGCACTTAGACCTTAAAGTTGCAGAAAAATCTTAATTTTGAGGCTTACCGATGAGCGATATTGGTCCAACCACTATAGCACCATTGAGAGGGCTATTAGTGGTAACCTACTACATTAGTATGACTCTGATTTGAAGGCTTACCACTGAGCGGTATTGGATTCACCATTATTGCACCACCGAGCAGTGTAACACGGCAGCCCACTGCCTCACACAAAAAATACTATAACTTTTCACTCGGTTGTCAGATTTAGGCAAAATTGGCATAGTAGAAAAGAGGACTCAAAGACCTTTCATTTTATATATAGTAGGCCTCTTATTTGATAGATATGAGAAGTTATAGTTGATGAAAGTTGACCTAAGTTTAGACCCTCACTAAAACTCAAATGATAGGAAAGTTTTCAACTCGTCCTTAAGTTAATGGACCTCTATGATCTCAATTCATAATCAAATAGATTCCCACACTATATAACTGATTAACACATTGAATTTTCATAATGTTTAAACCATTACGCATAGGAATGACAGTTTATATTTTAGCCCAAAATGTGGGTTGTTACAGGTGTATACCCAAGTTGGGGTTCATTTGTTGAGGTTCAATTTATGACTTCAGTTTTGGTTCTATTTGGAAGAATCATTTTAATTAAAAAGAATTAAGGTTTATTTCTTCTCTCGTTCTCTATCTTGTCATAAATTTTGATTGTTTTTGTAGTCATGAATGACTTATGTGCTTGGCAAGTTTGATTTCTTGTTATATGTATGTTGTTGATGTCGGATTCGGATGTTAGGAAAATTTAAAAGTGAAAAATTGAATTGTTTCTTGAAGAATTAAGTTAATTATTGATTGACAATGAAATTTTGGGAGGGATTAACATCAATAAAAGTTAATATGAATTTTTTGATTTATTGATATTGTTGAACATGATAGTATCATGATAGGTCAAAATTGGTAGGCAAACGGTTGATTGGGTAGTCAAGTTTAGAGATTTTGGATTGTTGGATGTTTCAATTATTGTTGAATGATTTTTGTTTTATCGCATTTGAATTAACTGTACTCATTTGACCAGAGAATATCCTGAGGTTATCTATATTTATTTATTTGGGGAATGCTCGAGGTTATCTATACTGGTTTATTCAAGAAATACCCCCAAAAGAGTTGTACTCAAAGATGGCATATGATCAAGTCCTGAAACGCCGAGTGGAGCTTAGTTTAGGACCAGTTTAGAATATAGTAGTTTACATTTCCACATTTTTCATTTTTCAGGGTTGTATAATTAGATATTATTCTAGATCTTCGTATTTGTTTGTGTGCTTTTTTGCTTATGTGCTTTTGTGTGGTTTATGCATTTTATAGTGTCTTACTAGCCGATATACTCTACGAAGTGGCTGCGGTCGAACCATGGGACCAAGGATTCCTAACACCTTCCCCTCGGTCAATAGAATTTCCTAACAGAAATCTCTATTCGTGGATCAGTTTATCAAAGAGTCAAAAATCATCTTGAAAAAGAATTTTCTAAGATAACTTGGCACACCAAATTTATGCCAAGTGGCAACTCAAAGTTTAAATGTAAAAAATCATTTTCGGGAAAAAAATTATTTTTAGTCGTTTTAATAATAAAACCTTTTTCGAACTTAAAATCAAAAATCAAATCTTTTTCGGGTGAAAAAAGGATGTGAAAGCTCTGGCGACTCTACTGAGAATTTTTAGAATTTTAGCTTTAATGTTGAGTTATATCAGCTTAGTTTGACACTTTAGGTATATAGACACCCTATTTGTGTTATCGTTTGTGTCATTATTTTATCATTGTTGAGTGCCGGAGTACTACGTGTTTATAGATTTTCCCTTATGTGTTACCTCTTTATATCTGACATCATATGTATTACCCCGATTCATTATTTTGCAATAAGTCTCGTAGTACACACTGTGTACACGATCATTCATTGAGTCACCCTTATCTCAGTAGGGAGAGTTATCAGCTAGCATAAAGTGGGTAGAAAGCTGTCGTAGTCACTATCAGCCATACGCTCGAACGGTCTAGATAGTTGAACCCGACGTAGGTCATCCTTTTAGGTCATTCTTATTTGCATCATGCTGAGACCTAGCAGGACCCGCCTAATCCTTCGTAGGAGACTTACCCCTAAAGCATTCCTACATGCTAATTGTTGCATTTTTTAGGGTAATAAGGTCATTTCATGGGCCAATTTGGTTAAGCATATTCTAGAATTAAGAAAAAAGTGTGTTTACGAAAAAAAAAAAGTAAGTCAAAAAAATATAGTTCATAGGAGTTTTTTATGGTTTTTATTTTTTACAATAAAAAATTCAAAAGATTTTCTTTTTACTTTTTGCACTTATTTTCTCAAAAAAAAATCAAAAAGATTTTAGTACATGTCATATAGTGAAAGTGTCAAAAAGATTTTTCTTTTAGTGTCTTGATGTATTTTTTATGTATAAAATTTCAAAAATATTTTATTTATGTTGATGCATTGTTTTAGAACAATTCCTCTGAAACACAAAAAGATTTTCTTTTCATAGTTGGCGGTGTCATTTTTATGTGAAGTGTCAAATTAAAAACTCAAAAAAGATTTTATTGATGTTTTTCATCGTCTGTTTGTGGTTGTGTCTCTCAAGTCAGGATTCAGTTGGTTATTTAATCCTTCATTATTCATTTTGGACGAACTACGCACACCTGATTCTCCTCTCTCGGGGGTGAGATACATAGGCAACTCTTCTTGGTTAGGTGATCTTATTTAAGAAATTCAAAAATATTTTCTTCACTCTTCATTTTAGAGTATGTGTTTCATATATGCATTGAAAAAGAAAAATACAAAAAGATTTTCTTTTAATAGTCTTGGTTTTTTTTTTTTTATGATTTTCTCAATTTCTTAATTCAAAATGATTTGTGTAAATATCTTTTGAATAAAGAAAACAAGAAAAAAAAATCTTTAATCTTCTTTTGGATTAGTTGTTTCACATGTTTCTTCATATGAAAATACAAAAAAAAAAATCTTTGATAATCATAAGTTTCATTTTGCATAGGGAATTCAACGCTACAAAAATTATTTACATCTATTTTTGAAGCTTTGTTATTTTTTTTTTCCTCTAAAATTTCATGAAAAAAAGAGATAGAGAATTTTGTTGGCTGTTTTGTGGACAAACTTCACAAACTACACACACCCAATTCTCCTCTCTTAAGGGTGATATACGTAGGCGGACTTCTAGGGTTTGGTGATCTCAAAAAATGGAAAGAAAAAGAATAAAAACAGGTTCTAAAAAAGATTTTTGAGGAAATGTTGAACTCTAACGCATTTGTTATCTCTTGTTTAGTTAGTTTAAGGTAGTTGATTTATGGCATTTTGGTTGGTCCTCCATATCACACCAAATTCAAGAAAGATTTAGTTAAGTGACATCATGGATAAAATAAAGAGTCACGAAAATGAGTGTTTAAAGCAAGAGATTTTGAGACTAAGACTACAAATAATAAAAATTCACTGAGGTTAGGCAAGTGGGTTGCGTCCACCTCCTTTCCTCGCTATTGGCCCTATAATTACCTTGATTTTTCCACCAAAATTGCAAAGTCGTTTTTCTACTATTGTTGATACACCACAACATGCCTCAGAATTTACTCCATGCCAAATGCATCCCAAGACTTCCACCAATCATGCTCTAGCTCCACAGTATAAGCCTACCATATTCACAGCACCATATACCATCTGTGATTTTACTGATTAACCCTATATTTAGGATCCCACCTTGGCTATCTGTCCAACGGCTATGCTTTTTCAATCTGCTAGTGAGTCTATATTCAATACCCTTGATGATCACTGCTATACTCTAAGCTTACATTTAAGTCAATTGGTTAACCAAAATTTCTTACCTAGAAGCCTAGCATGCCAGCAGAGTAAGAGAAAATGGTTAGAAAAATAAAGAGTTCAAAAAATGCTACGAAAAGTTCCCTATGACTTGCGGGTTATGAAGATGTTTCTTATAAAAACTGGGCATGTCTTCAAGTGTTAACCTTTCTCCCAGATTTGAGATATTGAAATTTGAGAACTATGATGGACATGAGGATTCTGAGAAACATTTGGGATGATATTTCAATCAATTGAGGGGAATTGAAGGAAAGAATAAGGAAAACATAGTTGTTGTGGTGCCAGGACCAAAGCAAAACTCGAAAGGTCCAACTCGCCAATACTATCAGCCTCAACCTCAAGCCTACACATCATATCCATATACTCACTTGCAACTCGGTTGCTCTCTCCAAAATCCAAGATATCCTATTCCACTTCCTCAATATCCTTTGAACAATGTACCACTCTGTACTTATCCATCTTATTATCTATAATCGCATACACCGATCCCTCAACATCATCCTTGACCCCCATATATTTACTAAGGTACCTATAAATCTAAGTTTCAATCGAGGTTAGCATTTTCAAAGAGGAGGAAGTCAAAGGATAATTTCACACCAATTTAGGAATCCTATACCAGTTTGTTCCAGAGATTGAGAAAGTGAGGTATGATTACTCTTCTCCTCGGGTATACACCTGAACCATATTCAAGAAATTTTGATCTTAATGCACGGTGTGCATATTATTCATATATTAAAGGTCATAGTACTGAAGATTGTCATACTTTGAAAAGAGAAATAGAAAGGATGATGCAAGAAAAAATAATTGTAGTACAAAACATTGACACTACAAGTGTCACAAAGAGTCTTTCATGAAAACATGGTAATGCAAAATACGCGGAAAGCAATGAGTTGGGCATGAGGATCTAGAACTTATTTGTTGATGGAAATGTATTTGATGATGATGAAAATCTAATCATGCTGATGTGCAAATCAGTGGCTAAGATGTCAAGATCAACAATTGAGAAGTCACTCCTCTTCTTACTAGGAAGGATTGTTGGTAGCTTTTTTCTGTTTTTAAAATTATTTCTGAATTGTAGTTCGGGATATGTCATGTTTGTGTCTATATTGTATTTATTCAAAACTTTCCATCTTTCCTTTCAATGAATGGGGTGTCCCTTATTGTTTTGTCTTATTTTAAGTTGTTTGTTTGTCTTTTTTACATAATACATTTTATGTTGGTTCTAGTGATATGACATGATTGCGGAATTTTCAGCCAGATCTTAAAATTTAATTTAATCATGAAACATTGAATCAGAGGGTTAAAGTTAGAATAAAAAGCATATGAAAAATAGGTCGAGTATTGAGACATTGGTGACCAAGTTGAAGCCTTCTTTAAAAATTAAGGCAATTATTTTGAGAATCACAAGAATAACTTGGTCATGAATTGAAAGACATATCTCAATTAGGTCAAATAGTGGATGCGCGATCCTATATCAAGAGGAACAGAAAGAGAATTAGCTCCACGAAAGAATGGATCATTCAATGTGAGGATTGTACAACAAAGATAGAATTGTATGTTGGACAAGTGCAGAAGAAGTAGTGACGCACAAGCTCAGTTAAAGTTAGTGCTATAAAAAATATCATAAATGATTTTCATCTCCCACTTTCATATTGCATGTTATGTTCTTGCATTTTTAAGGACTAATTTGACAAAGGCATTTCATCTTCTATCCAAACATTGTGCCATCCTTTATTTATCCCGTTTGATATTTTGTTCTATCTTTCTTTCATACTCCTCTTTTGGAATCAAGATAGAGTCAACAAAGTTTAAAAGAAAAAGCTTTGAGCAAAAGAATAGAGTTAGAAAAGTTAAAAAAAAAAAAAAGAGAAAAAATGTGTCAAAAGAAATAAAAGAGATGAGAGTCAAGAAAAATAGAGTTAGAAAAGTTCCAAAGAGAAAAGAGACAATAAAAGGAAAAAAAAAAGTAATCAGAATCAAGCAAAAGAACAAGTTGTCGGAACTATGTGTGACCTGATTCTCCTATCTCGGAGGGTGAAATGTGTAGTCAGCCTTACTCAGCGCTTGGTCCAACCAAATAAACAAATTAGAATTACCATGACAAAAGAAAATAGGGCATGTATAAATCTTCATTCTTTGAGTCAATTCTATAAGTTGTAAGTTTCACCACACCTCAAGTATCGCTTAGGCCCCATACCATCCTTTATTTCTAAACCTATCTAAAATCCACGTTGCAACCAATGAAAGACCTTCAGTTCAATCTTTGAGAAGGCTAAGGCTAAGCATGTAATGGATATGATGACACATTTTGGGTACTACTTGTTTTTATCAGCATGATGAATCAGGAGAGAAATAAAAATAAGAGAGTCTTATTGGTGAAAATCCTCATGGGCATCGTAAATGATTGTGAGTTGAGAGAAATGAAAAGGAGAGAGTCTCATTGGTAAAATTCCTCACAGGCACTAAGTTGAGAGAATATGAATGAGAGAGGCTTGTTGGAGAAAATCCTTCAAGGCGTCACTAGCCGAATCAAGTCTATGACTGCAATGGATTTGAGAAAACAACTCAGTTTGAGAGTCATTAACTCAATAGCAATTGGTGGAAAGTTCGGACAGAAAGATTAGGAGCTTAATCCAAAAATGAATAGCATAACCATTAGAGTTGACTATCATTTTCAGATAAATTTTTCGTTTTCTATTTCAACTAGGTACATTAATTGTCTTTTCTTTCTTCTCTATATTGCTATTTTTATTTTCTTGAGTCAGTTATTCAAATCAAAAATCATTGTCATTTTTCTTGTGTCTTTCAGTCAAGTTCATGTCAAAAAAAAGTGAGAAAGGATCTCAAAACTTGCAAACAACTTCTTTAATGGCACAAAGCAATACAAAAGACCAGTACATGAAAGAAACATGATTGTAAGACGAAACAAGACAAGCAGAAAGTTCTCAAAAAATAAATTTTGGGATTCAGGGACATACCAAGGTTCGAAGGATTGATCTGAAAGACATAGCAAACTGGTGATATTATGTTTGTTTCAGAGTCACTTTTAATAATTTGAGTTTGGGTTAGTGGTGCAACAAGTCAATGACATATGCCATTAGTTGGAAGCAAAATTAAATAGGATAAGTGCTAGTGAAATCACCGCAAAAGCCAAAGCCGCAAGCCAACCACCATGTTTTAAACTAATAAGTTTTCTTTGTATGAAACAGGAACACCTGCTATCGTCAAATCAAAGGCTTTAAAACAAAAATATCCAAAGACACAATTCCTCACTTCTGTAAATGCAAGAGGCAATGTGGTTGTACAGGTTTGATAACCACAGTTATGGCATCATCCTATACCACTGAGAAACACACTCTCTAATTGGTCTTTCATGTGTCATGGCTAGGAGCTGTACTTCCTAATAAGTTGTTAATCTTGGAAGATGCACTTTTTAGTTAGAATCTCTCACTTTTATAATTAAGAGATGCATTTGTTGGTCTTGTTCATTCAATTTTATCCTCAAGAGGTGCATTTTTTTATTTGAGTCTTGATTCATCGTTGATTATGCATTTTTGTAAGAAGTTGTGATTGGATTTGACACCTAGAGAAGTTTTTAAATGATAAACTAGGGTAATAAAATTCATGTTATTTGGAACTTCACTTTAGGACCCTTCTAGAAAATGGGACTTTATTTTTCTGAAAAATCAAATCTTTCTTTATCATAATCTTTGTTTGGGATAATTTTTGTTCTAGTTTTGATTTTGATTTCAGGAGCCCGCCTAGAGAACAGGGTGAGGAAATTGTAAGTTAGGAGCCCACTTGGAGAATAGGGTGAGGAAATTGACAGCAAGGAGCCTGCCTGGAGAACAGGGCGAGGAACTTGCAAGTCAGGAGCCCGCCAAGAGAACAGGATGATGAGATTGCAAGTCAGGAGCCCGCTTGAAGAACAGGGTGAGGAAATTGCAAGTTAGGAGCCCACCCAGAGAACAGGGTGATTAAATTGCAAGTAAGGAGCCCATCTAAAAACAGGATAATAAAATTATAAGTTGAGAGAATCCAAGAACAAGTTGATAAAATTGCAAATTGGGAGCCCACCCAGAGAACAGGGTGATAAAATTAAAATTTAGATTTCTGCCTGGGGAACAAGGTGAGGAAATTTAAAGTTGGGAGACCAACCAAAAAATAGGTAATGAAATGGCATGTTGGGAGCCCGCCCAGAGAATAGGGTGATGAAATTTCAAATTAGGAGCCCGCTTGGAGAATAGGGCGATGAAATTGAAAGTCAAGAGACTACTTGGAGAATAGGGTGATGAAATTACAAGTCGGGAGCCCACCCGATAAATAGAATAATGAAATTGCAAGTCAAAATATCGGTCGGAGAATAGGGTGATGAAATTACAAGTCGAGAGCCTATCCAGAAAATAGGGTGATGAAATTGCAAGTAAGGAGCCCTTCTAAAGAACAGTGTGATGAATCTGTAAGTCAGGAGCTTGGCCAGAGAACAAGGTGATAAAATTGCAAGTCGAGAGCCCACCCAGAAAATAGGGAGATAAAATTGCATGTCGGGAACCTACCCGAAAAACAGGGTGATGAATTGGCATGTAGAAGACCTCCCAGAGAACAGGGTGTTGAAATTGCAAGTCAGAAGCCCGTCTAGAGAACAGGTTGATGAAATTGCAAGTTCAGAGCCCGTCTGAAGAGTAGGGTGATGAAATTGCAAGTCGAGAGCCCGTCCAAATGATAGGGTGATGAAATTGAAAGTCGAGAACCCATCTGAAGAACAGGGTGATGAAATTTCAAGTCTAGAACCCGCCCGAAGAATGGGGTGATGAAATTAAAAGTTAGGAGCCCAGCTAGAGAACAAGTTAGAGAGATTGAAAGTCAATAAGATAAAGAAATCGTAAGTCAGGAGCCTATCTGAAGAATAAAAAAAATCAAAAGTCAACAATGTGAAAGAAATAGTAAGTCAGGAACTAGCCTGGAGAATAGTGTAAAGATTTTCAACTTCAAGTTCAAAGTTCAGAAGTACCACATGAAGAATATAGTCAATGTTCAAGTATACCTTCAACATAAAATCTGGCATGAAGAAAGAATTCACTTTCAAGTTCAACCCAAACACTTGAAGAAGCATCAAAAACTCGAGAAATGAATCAAGAGATGTTGCATATATAGGACTTTTGTAATTTTATTTATCTTATTAACTTGTAATTTTCATTTTTGATGTAATGACAGAGCCATGGACTAGAACCTCGATGAGACCTCACTCGACTCTCTAACTGGTAGTTTCTCTTTTTTTTCAACCTTGAAACTACATGTGACCTGATCCCTACATAACCTGGGATAGGTAGAATGGCCAAAATCAAGTTTTGGTTACAATCTATCTTTTTTCTCTTTCTTTTGAATAATGGTCAGATCAAAATTTTATCTCATTCTCTACTTTTTCATTTACAAACACTTTGTATTTAGAAACAAAGAGGAGCATAATGTAGACACTTAATTTTGCCCCTCCAAAAGTCAATTTTATCCATTTTACCCTACCTTACCATACACCTCACCTTATTTAATAACTTTTCCATAAAAACACCAAAATAACGAATTCATAACTAAATGTAACTAGTTCTTAACAAATTACCTACCCCCTACCCTATCCTTACCCATGTTTCTGACCTTTTCCCTAATAAATAAAAAACCATCAACTATATCACACCCATTAACAGATTTTACAATCTAACACACTATACAATTCACATACCCAAACCTCCATATTTTCATTCATTAAATCACTAAACACATACGGAACCTTATTAGAAGAGAGATTATTCACATAATACAAACTGTATACACACACTACAAATCACAGCTGAGCACCCTAATTATAGTGTAACACCTCGCATGTTTCTAAGTTAGAAAATGAACCGTTGTTCCTGCGTGTGTAACCTTTAATCCCATAATTCATATTTTAATGTACGTATCATGTTCAATATCCTAGTTAGAGGAGAGCCTGTGATGTATAAAATATGTTCATAAGAGTCACTTAGAGCAAACTGAGTTAAGAGCCTTTGATTCAGCCAATTTTTGGTGTTCAATTTCACAAGGGTCATCTTATAATATATATAACTTTTCATATATAAATAATTTGGTAGATTAAAATCCACCAAGTTGTAGATAATTGAATTATCTTTCCAACGATACACATTTTGTCTTAATTCGATACCCGAGTGAAAAGTTATGCCATATTTTGTGTGAGGCAATAAGCTCCCGTGATAGGCTCACGATGCGAGTTTCAATCCTGTTTCTGTGAGGTGCAACATGAGGCCCATTTCCATTTTTATGGGTTGCACCCCGAAGGTTATTTACATGGAAAAAAGGTGCCAAGGGGTAGTTTAGTCCTTTTCCCTCATCCTCAGTCGTCCAAACACAAATAACAACATAAAAAGAGGCATTATTTGTCCATCTTCCTCAAATCAACTCCCATAAAAACCCTCCTCCATTCCCAAGAACAAAAAAATTAAAGCATCACAATTCAAGAACCTTCAAAAAAAGCTACTTTCTTTCAAGATTCAACCTTTTGAGGTATGTTAGATGTTCATCTTGGGCCTTTTTCACCCATGGAGTCCAAGAACCCAATTTCGAATTCAAATTTATGATTTTTACATAATTATTATGATTTTTAACCATGAATTATCATGAATTTCAATTTTATACCATGTTTAGACATAATTGTTGTTGTTATTAAACCCCACATGTTTGAACGGCGTTGTTCATTTATTTAAGACTTAATTGGTGATTTTATTATTGAAATCATGTTATTACTGCAAGCTTTAAAACTAACCTCATGCTTAGCTTAAACCATGCATTGCAAGTGTTTGATGAAATGCCTACAAGAATGAGTTTTGAATAAATGCTTGCATATCATGTCGTCAAAGTTTTAATATGGTCTTGCTATTATTTCTATCGAATCCAAGGTGTTTGAATACCCAAAATTTAGCTGCTCACCTAGTTTTCAGTATCTACAAAATGGTTTCAAAATAGTTATGACCATTATCAGTTCAACCATTTATTACATTTAGTTAAACTCAGTTCAGTCTAATAATTAGTGTCATTCAGTTGGGACTAACACTTAGCACCGAGTGAGCGTAGGGATAGTGTCTCCCCCATCAGTTAGGCATAAGGCACTAGAAGCAGTCCTTACATTCTAGAACTGTGGTGCCACCGTATATTTTAAGGGGTCCTCCATCAATTAGGCATGACACCCTTGTCCTTTGGGACCTTAGATTAGTGGATCCGGACAGCCAGTGTTATTACCCGTGGCATGATACTGACATCCTTCCAACTGAGATTATAAGTTAGACCCTGATAGTATATTAGGGCACATCAATTATAGCTAGCTCCTATAGTTGCAGTCCAGTATTCAATTCAGTAATTCAGTTTCAATTATGCTTGACCATAGTACACAGATATCAGTTACTCATTTATCAGTACTCGGTATTTTAGTTTTCAAACTATATTCAGAACATATTTTATGCTTGGTCATGCATTCTCATTCCTTACAAATTTCATACATTTTACTCAGTAAGTCATGATATACATTCAGTCAGTTAGTACGCATGTACATAAAACCATACATATTAGCCTAACCTTATTTAGCGTAATCGTACATTTAAGTATTGATCACATACTCTTTTCTTGCGCTATGATGTCTCATATAATAGGTTTGGACATTCAGGTTCTTTACCGCACCTGGATATCCCAGCACACCCGTAGCTATAGCAGTGGTGAGTCTTTATATTCCAAGGATCGTACATGTTTATTTCAGTTCAGTTCAGCAGTCAGTCGGAGTTAGTTGGAGACTTGCCCCATCAACTCTAAAGTCAGACAGTTAGAGGCTTTTAGATATTTTTAGTTAGTTATTCAGTTATCGATTGTTATTAACAGTCTTACAGTATTGTTTTAAGATAGGCATTTTCAATATTTCGACCCAATATTGTCTTCATATTTGAAACCTTATGGCGCTTTAAGTGAAATTCCACATATGTTGCTCTATTATTTTATATAGTGCTCACAGCAGGTACCAGCATGGGTTAGCTTGCGGTCCTTCAGGGATGTAGCCACCATGTGGTATCCAGGGTGTACTCACGGGGCGTTACATACAGTGAGAAGAAAATAGGAGAGAATGAATGGAGAGAGAAGAAAGATGTGAGAGAGATAGAGTAAAAATAGTGGAAAATCAAAGACAGAAGAAGGGAAGAAAAATAGAGAAAAGAGAGAGTGAAACCAGGCGCAAAAACTAATTTTTCCAGTGAATTCTTGCCAATCAAATCCAATCAAAAGCCAACCCTTCCCACCGTTGTTACTGTTCCAGCGGTAGAAAGACACCAAAAAATCATACATCACTCCTATCCTTCATTATTCCAACCAAAATAACTCCAAAACCAACCCCCTCATTTTGATTTGCAGAGAAATCCACCTAAAAACAACCGAAACAACAAAATCGGGTTCGATTCTTCTCTGTTTCGTGATTTATCTAGTTGATTAGTGAATAACAAAAAAGGGTGTATACCCAAGCTGGTTCAATTTGAGACTTCAGTTGTGGTTCTATTCGGAAGAATCATTTCAATTGAAAAGCATTGAGGTTTATTTCTTCTCCCGTTCTTAACCTTATCTTGAATTTTAGTAATTGTTGTAGGAATAAATGACTTGTGTACTTGACATGTTTGATTTCTTGTTTTTTGTATGTGGTTAATTTTGGATTCAAATGTTGGGAAAATTGAAAAGAGAAAAATTGAATTGCTAGTTGAAAAATTATGTTAATCATTTACTGAGAATGAAATTTGGGGAGGATTGACATCGATAAAAGTGAATATGAACTTGTTTGATTTATTGATGTTGTTGAATGTGATATTATCATAATAGGCTGAAAGTGGTAGGCAAACAGTAGGTCGGGTAGACAAATTTAGAGATTGTGGATTCACTACAAGAAATCTGGTTTTTAGTGGCAACAAAAATCGCCGCAAAAGAACCAAAAGTCGCCACTAAATATATTTAGTAGCGACATTAGGGTCGTAGCTATTACTTCCGTAACTAAAAGTATTTTGTGACGACATATATAAGTCGCCACAAACATACATTCTGTGGCGATAAAAGTTGCCAGAAAAAAGCAAGCAAATATGCCACAAAACAATGATTTAGTGGCGATCTTTTGTTGCCACAAAAAGTTGAATTTTATTTTATTTTTAAAAATGACTTTTTGCAGCGACTATGGGTCGCCACTAATACTCCCTGTTTGTGGCGACTACGGGTCGCCACTAATACTCACTTTTTTGTGGCAACTATGGATCGCCACTAATACTCACTTTTTTGTGGCAACTATGGGTCGCCACTAATACTCACTTTTTTCCCCAAAAAAAATATAAATTATATATTGTCTACTTCGTTGCCGATAATACAACTACAGTACTTAAAAGTACAAAGACGATATTAAAATATATTTCTCCAGAAGAGAATTGTATAGTTTTTAATGGGTAACAAATCAATGTGATATACATATGAGAAAGAAAATCACAAAATATCTTCAAACTTCTCATGGCTAACAATTTCCATCATGAAATTACCTATCTCTAAAATAAAAAATAAAGCAAAGTTTCAATTCTAACTTGTTAAAATGAAAGAAATGATTTGAGAAATCTTAATGTTGTTTTGTAAAAGAGATGACAATAATATCTTTGAATTAAAATACTACGGAATACATTAAAGATTCCAGAATGCACAAACTAGTTTGCCCCCTGTGGTAATCTCCCTCAATACTCATCTTACAAATGGGGATAAAAACATACTTATTAGACTGGCTCTTCTAAAATGATAAGACTTTTAATTCCTCAAATGATGAATTACATTAAGAAAGCTTAGGAACTTTGACTCAATAAAAATTCTGTCCTTTTTTGTTTTCCAGGAAATGAACACTTTTTTTAACTACTCTTAGTTAAACCAAAATAGACTAAAAGGATAATGAAACTAACAAAAAGATTTGGCCCGTAAAAAAGAAAGATCTCAATTCAGCTAACACCACAAAACTTATTCATGCTAGGCATATCAATTCCTAACATATTTTTTCTCAAGGATTTATTTAAGAATTATCTAAGACACTCATGAGATCATTTACTTAACTTCCACTTCATTTTATCCATTATGTGGTCCTAAAATTCTGTTAACTCTCAAAATTTACAAAAAATTTTGCTAGGGTTTCCTTTGTAAGTAGGCCTATCAAAAACCTGTCAGCTAACCAGAAGACATATACATACGCTTCACAGAGCATTACAACAATGGATATCGTAATGTCGTATTGATAGAAGACTATGTCTGTATCAATAGATTCCAACAAATACAATAACAACAACATGAACAACAAGGTGCTAGTGAATCGAATAGGCCTCACATGGCTTCACTAGACTTTGAGTTTATGTGTTTGAACAAGAAAATTAGATGAAAGACAACATAACAATGCTAGTGAATCAAAATAGGCCTTACACGACTTCACTAGACTTTGAGGAAATAGGCCTCACACGGCTTCACTAGAATTTGAGTTTGTGTTTTGAATAAGAAAATGAGATATTAACAAGGCAACAATGCTAGTGAATTGAAAGAGTCCCACATGGCTTCACTAGACTATAGATTCAACAACACAATGTTAAAACGATAAAAATTGCTCAATAGAGTACTTACACAAATCTCTTTTGCCACTTCATTAACATATGATCCATCTTCTTTGGTATTGAGTTATCTACACTGAAACGAGATAAAACTCAGTGGGGTAATAAACTTGACAAGGCTACCAAAATTTTTGTATATATTATTATTCTATGCAAATTGATTGTAGAAATGAGGAAAATTTCTTAGACTAGGTATGAATCTACTTTAATTTTACAATCTGTGCAAACAGAAACTATATGTATATCAACGGATAAGAAGCCCCTCCACACCCCTCCAACTGTAACTAAAAATGAAGTTCTGGTTTGCTCATTCCAAACTAAACCAGTAGCAGCAGAGCAGATGTGAAGAGCTGAGAATTAGCCTTGAAGCTAAGCCTTCTCTAGGTAAGCTATTGTTCAATGAAGAACCAAGGGGAAAGCCGTTTTTCAATGAAATTAGTAATGTAGCCAACTAAGTAAAACCCACATGCCAAAATGAACAAAACAACATTAAAACAACATCCAAATCACAAAAAGTTCACAACTTTCAAGAATACCTATTGAAAAAATATAGAAATAAGAAGACTTTAATGGTGTGATTAGACCTTAATATGCTATCTTTTTTTCTGGTCAGTTACTGAATTAGCGCACAGCCAAAAATAACTAAATCCAACATACTAAAATGAACTAGATATCATTAAAACAACACCAAACAAATAACATACAGTTCAAAGACAAAAATAAGCAAAACCCACATGACAAAATGAACAAAACAACACTAAAATAACATCCAAATCCCATTAAGTTCACAACTTAATGCTGAAAATATAGAAACAAAAATACTTTGATGGTGTGATTAAGCCTTAACATGCTAAAACTAAGT
>JAPEIP010000010.1:71032258-71046372 GCA_026120095.1 Capsicum chinense
TATATATAAGAAGTTATACACATTTAAAGTAGACCCTTGTAGGATTGAATGCCAAATTTTGGACAAATCTGATGTTCTTAGCTCCACTTGGCTCTAAGTGACTTCTATGAACATTATTCACCTAATAAGGACTTCACCTACTTAGGATTAAATTCATGACACAAGAATTCAAATTATGGATTAAGAGTACAACAATTACACCTTCACCGCGAAGCGGTGAAATCGCATTAAGCTACTAGAAAAGGACGAGTGTGAATTTGCACGCTGGCACGATGTGGTGCTATCGCGTTGCGCCACTAAAAATTGACAATTGGGAATTTGGACCTCTCCGCGATGTGCCAATATCATGGAGGTCCACTAAAATGTGACGATTTCCATTTTTGCATCCACCGCGACGTGGTAAGTGCCCAGGTGGGATACTGCATTACCAAAAATGCTCTAACTTCTTCACCGAGTGCCAGATTTGGAAGAATTTGATATCAATGGAAAGATTATTCAATTTCCCACATAATAGAAGGTCTAAATAAATAAAATTCCATATGAAATAAAGGTTATTCATTTTTGAAGCACACTCTTAACATTCTAGGAATGAATTTTTAAGCTAGGAAAAATACGGGGTGTTACAATCTAAAACTGAGACATCATACGTGAGCTGGGATGAACTCGTTACTACTAGGATTCTCTATATTGGAATGGTCTTATTCATGAAACTTCAAATAGTACAACTAGATGGAAAGATAGAAAACCATACGAACTTGTCCTCCTGACTGTTAACTGAATTAATGACTTTACGAACTAACTCATGCTGAAAACTTATACTTGATTAGAGCATCTCTTGACACTCTTATAGAGTTATAGCGACTTTAGGGAGTAAGGAATCTGGGCATAGTCTGAATAAGACATCTGAATCATAACATGGCTCCAATTCTGTAACATGGAGTAAGGCCTACAAAACACCTTCTAAGATAGAGTTGCTAAGCCTTATGCACTGTAGCTACAAATTTTTAGGCTTTGACATATTTTTGTTTAATACTTTCTCAACTATACTCTCCACCTTAGCACAACACTTCACTTGAAACTACTGAAAATATTTACACGGGCACTGAGCACGAATGCATAAACATACTAGCTTATCTGATTAACTGAACAACTGATCTGAATGCTAGTCATATAAGATTGAACTGTTCTTAACCTAAATAACTTAATTGAAACTGTAGAGTACTATGCATATGAGGGAAGGACTAACTGAGGAATGTGAGGTAACTGAACATGAATTTATGGAATGGTATTATCTGGGAATGCAAGACTAAATGCATGACATGATTCTGAAAAACTACGATACTGATAACTGATAACTGTACATTTTGGTCAAGCAAACCTGACACTAGACTCAGTTTTGATAGCTCCCGTGATAGGAACTGACATTAATCGAGGATCTGAATGTACACTCACACTTTACATTTTCTCAACTTCCTATCTTATGAAGGATTCTAATTTTTCCTCTAATAACTAAATACAACTTCTTACTAGCTATTTACTTGCACAATAACCTGACATCCAAGCCTTTCTTTATAACTACAGCCTCGGGTAAAACAAGCATACACCAATCTTTCCTTAACATGAAACATTTACCCTACTCTCTCCCTTTTAAGCAATCACTTGTCACTACATCATCTCATAAGGGGAGTTCACTGAAAGGCTAAAACATGAGAACCTGAAGCATGAATGGACACTACACCAAACTTGATACTTAGCTGAGGCCTGATAAATAGAATATCAACATCATAGATTTATCAAGAGGTCTAATTAAGGGTATACATGACATAATTTGAATTTAGCTAATTATTAGGAGCGTAGAATGAGTATTGGAATTGAACGTAATATAAAGAATGAGTAGATGAGTCATGAGATGCATAACTTGAGTTTGGAGTCTCTATATGTATGGAACATGATTCATAAAACTAAGTGATCTAGAACTCCTTATACTAGGAGTTGTAAGCGTACATAATTTTCATTAATGTGCACGAATATGAACCATGATCCTAGAGCTAACATGTAAGGCATGAGTAGATATAGGGATAGCTGAAGTATAAGACTTATCACTGAGGTAAAGATGGGTTGGGCATCATCTACTCCCACTATTTTTCTACTCATAATGACATTAATACTAAAATCTAAAAGTATGACTTAGTTACTTGTTCTACCATCTCCCCCATGGCTTAAAGCCATTATTCTAAAACTGTGAACCAATTAATCAACAACCCTAAACTGAACTGTCACCACTTTACTCTAGAGTCTGGAGTATAACAATACTTATAAACACTAAACTCATTCTGAGGGAATACACCTGATAACGAAAGGCCCCCTGCTAGTACTTTCTTTTGATACATAATTATTACCTTTTTATAGCCCCAATAATCATCATATAGCAACCTCAACACTGACTAGCTTAGAATTCTTACTCTTCTTTCTATTAGCTTAATCTTCAAAATTCAAACTCAAATCAACTAAAATTGAGGTATTACTCCTTCATTCAATGACAGTTCCATCAAAAACTAAAACAGAATTACTCTTTTACTAGAAATAAACTGAAGAAATTTTCTGGAGTATTGTAATCGATCAATTTTTTTGTATACTCGTCTAGCTGGATAGGTTTATCTACTAAGGTAGGCACTAAGAAAGGTTCTGTTAAGATTTGATCTGACCTTAAAGTTGACTGTTATACAAAGAGATACAAAAGACAAAAAAGTTCCTTGATCTGATGAGGTATAAATATGTAAATAGGAGATATGTAACGTACCACTGGCTACATTAGGAGAACTTTCCTGATTTTTTCTGGACTGAAGTTCATAAAGCCTATTTGGGCATAGCCCACTAGCGGCACTGGTAGTGGCACCCTGCTGGGTCGGGCAATCGGACTAAACTGAAGGACGGTTGGACTGACCCTGAGGACATGGCTAAGGACAATCTTTGACTCTATGGCCTGGCTTACCATACTAAAAAAAATATCACTGCTAGCTCTGCAGACACCCTGATGGCTTCTGCCATATTTCTAACAAAGAGGGTGGGTAGGACCTCTTTTTAGGCTACCCTGAGGCTTAAAGCCTGGCGTGCTACCTCGAGTGTCATTTATAAACTTTAGCATTGGTGCACTAGCTATAGAAGGATTTGACGATGAGAATTTCTGGCAGAACTGGAAGCGGCTACCACCCTCTGACCTTGGCCTAAAACTACTTGTTTTGATTCTCTTATTCTCTCTATCATCCCTCCTATGCTTTTCCCTCTTACTCTATTTAGTATAAAACCCAAGCCTAGATAAGACAACAGCCTATAGTTTGTTCTAAGAAACTACCGAATAGGATAAAGTAGTGAAAGCAACTCTAAATTTTGCATGAGAGACATACTTGTCCAGGGGATCTGCCTGAACGGACTAAGGTGCTGACTGATTTTCATTACTTCTTTCATTAGCTTCTATAGAAGGCATATTCTAGAAGCATGAAGAATAGATGAACTAGATTGAGAGTTAGACTTAAAGTTTAACTTGAGTTCATGCTCACTCACACGATATGAAAACTGAAAGAAGGAAAACTTTTTCTAAAACATCTCATAGCTTCCTGTCCATAAGTGTGGTGCGCTACACACCCATGCACAAGACTCTACTTGATGTATCTTTCAGACTCCCTAGGACTTTATTGAACCTTAGGCTTTGATACCAAGTTTGTAACGACCTTGGACTACCCCTTAGTTGTCACACGATGCTTATGACCCCGAAGGACCATAAGCTAACCCATGAATGATATCTTTTGTGAGCACTAAATAATAATACTATAATTAATGCAGAAAATAGGCTGAAATGCCATAAGGTTCAAAATATCTAAAATACTGATAAAATATAACATCTGTAAAACTGAATACTGTCTAAAATTATAGTTTGAACAGCCTCTAACTGAATTTGTCTAAAAGTGGAGTTGATGGGACAATCCCCCAACTAACTCTATCTGCTGAACTACTATATCTACTAAAAATATAAAATAATAGAATATCCTCAAATGATGAGGTCTCACTGCTAAATCTACTGAGGCTGGCTAAATCTGAATCTATTATGTGTGGTCAGGAACCTAAGCGTCCGAACCTATGATATGAAATATCATACCATAGGAAAGTATGCGTCAGTACATGGGAATATACTGGTATGCTAGATGAGGTAAGGCTGAATGGAAGGGTACATATGTATGAAAAATAACTAACTAAGTGATATAGAATAATTGAATATAAGAGTACATGGATAATCTGAACTACAGAAAATACTGAGTATACAATACTGTGCATTTATATACATACTGTAGCTGAGCTTTTCTGAAGCTAAGTACTAAATTCTCATAAATGAGTAACTGATATCTGAGGAACTAATAACTAAATTACTGGTTTTGAATTGACTATGTCTGACAGTCCTGATTCTGTAGAACTAAACTGAGTTCCTTACTGAAAATTAAAACTAAAATTGAAACTGTAGGAGGTATCATCTAACTGACATGCCCCAATCTGAGCTAATTGGGGTCTAACCTCTAACCCCTATTGAAAGGGTGTTAATACCGTGCCACGGGTACTAACACTGGTTGTGTGGATTCACTAAACTGATATAATATCTGAAGAACTAAGAGTGTCAAGCCTGAACTGATGGGTGACCCCTATGATATAGTCAAGCCTAGTCTGACGGGTGGCTTTTTATATCCTACACTGGCTACATAATTCTGGAGCATAGGCACTGCTACTAACGACTCTGCCTATCTGACGGGGAAGTCATCATCCCTACACTCACTCGATGCTAAATCCTACTCCCAACTAAAAGACACTGAAATAAGTATACTGAATGGGACTATACTGAGACTGAGTTTACTGAGTTTTCCTGAGTTCTGTAACTGGCTGAGTTCTACTGAGTTTTGTAACTGACTGAGAGTGATACTGGTTGTGACATGACTGATACTATTCTATAACTAACATTGGCTCTAGGTAAACAACTAAATTATCGGGTATTAAATACTCCCAGGACTCGATAGCATGAAAAGTAAAGCAAAGCATAATCTTGAATAACATAACAAGGTTCACTTGGTCATAATTCATTCATAGAGACATTTCATTAAACACTTGTAATGCAATAACTTATACATGAATAGGATCACATAATAACATGTCATGCCTTCACTAGTCAATTCACATAAAAATTTCATCAAACACTTGTAGGGCATAAGGTTGTACATAATTAAGATCTCATAATAACATCTCATGATTCCTGTATCTACTTCACATAGGCATTTTAGCAAATACTTGAGGAGCATGAGTATTTCACGTAATAATGGTCACCACATAAACATCATGAATACAATACTTAATTGTAAATTCAATGGTTTAGCATGTAATTTGTATAATTCCCCCTAAATACTATTTTATTTTTTATAAATCTTATCATAATCATGGATTACAAACCAAATTAATATCATAGATGTATTAATCACTTTGTACGTTCAAGGGTTTATCAAGATAATCACATATTCATCACACATGTTATTTAATTTCATGGAACTTGCATTTAAATCATGAATTGGAACCCAACTAATATCATGAACATGCATTCAATCTAAATCAAACAAAGAAATCATAAATATGCGATCTTGTAGGTTTAAAAAAGGGATTCTTTGACTATATAGATGAAAGGAACCCATAGATGAACATCTAACATACATGGGATGATGAATTTCTTGAAGTTCTGGGTGAGTTCTTTTAGACTGGCCTTGAATTTGAGAGCTAGGGTTCTTGTTCTTGAAAAGAGGATCTTTGATTGTGAGAAGAATTGAAATAATAATGACTATTTAGGGTGTTTAGGGGTTAAATTTTGTGTTTTAAGTTAATTAGAGTCGTGGAAAAAGACCCAAATACCCCTGAATGAATTTAAAACGGAAGATAAAAATTGACCATCCCGATTTTTGGCCTTGGCGCGATGCACGACTACCGCGCCAAGACACTGGAAAAGGGACAATTAAGACCTGGACAAACACCATGATGCGGGGATATCGCGTCAACCCTTTGAAATGCCAATTTGACCACTTCGTAATGCGCCAACATCGCAGAGACCCACTGAAAATTGTCAAATAGGAAATTAGACTGTTCTGCGATGCGCCATAATTGTGGAGTCTCACTGAAAACTGACAATTTCTATTTAAACTGGCTCCGCAATGCGCTGATGACTAAAATGATATAGCCACCAATTGAGAAGAGGTTTTACACATAATAGAACTATTATAACTGTAGTTGTAGTAGTTGGTGTTTTCGTTCCATTTTTGCTTTTATTTTTCAGTGTGATGATAAGCAATAAGCCTCAATGGAAACCATTTGTGTTTATTTTTAGTGTGGTGATATGCCATAAGCCCCAATGGAAAATAAGGATTTATACAACCATCGATTCCTACTTGTTTGGGATTATTATTGTTATTATTATGGTAATCAAGAGTTTATAAAGTCAATGATTAAGAAATGAAATTTTGTTACAAATATTAACGTGCCAAGCTAAGAGGGAAAAAGAGGAGGAATAGTAGGTTTAGCCGAAGCTTATGGTCTTTTCTGTACCAAGTTCCCAACTATCTCAGCAAACAGTGGTAAAACAAGTCCACAATTCTATTTTGTTATCTTTTTTTTCTTCAATATTAGCATAAACATGGTCAAAATCACAATGGAAAATGACATTTAAATCAAATAAGCCCAACGACTAAAACGTAAAATCACCATAACTTCTTACCCGATTATCAGATTTTGGCGAATTTTATATCATTGGAAAGCTAATTGAATTTACTACACAATTAAAAGACAAAATATTGAAAATTACATATTTATAAGAGTGTATTCATCTTTAAAGAAAGTCTTTGACATTTTTAGACTGAATTTAAGCTAAGCAAAAGTACGGGGTTTTATAATATCATTGTGATTAGTTATGGAAATACTCATTATGATTGGTTGTGAGAATTAAATCCTCATATCATACTCATTCATAAAACATTGATACCACTGTGGCAACATCTGAGAAATATTGGAAATATCTTTTATAAAACCCTCCCCAAAAAAAGCATCGGGGAGGAGATATTATAACACCTTATAAAACCCTCCTCGGGGGATGTTTTGGGGAGTATATATGAGATATATGGATGGTATATGGGTTGAATATTCCCCCATGGGTCCTGCATTAGGAGGCTTGCCTCCACAGGTGCATATGGGGATTATGCAACGATCCTAAAGGTTGTGTGATGACCTCGTGCATCATCATCGTCATATACATTGCACTTGATTTATCGTGTTATGTTCCTCTTTGTTCTATTTGTATGTGATATTATGTGTATTTTTGTATTATGTGTGGATACTGTAGAACTGTTAGAACAAGCGGAGTGGGCTACTATTGTAGGATATTTTCTGATTGAAATTGATGTACCCTTAGTGTATATTTTGTAATTATTATTTAATACTTAGCTTGGTTGGCCTATAATACCTACTGAGTACAAGTGAACTGTACTCATTCTTACTGTGTTCTTTCGGTGCAGGTGCTAGCTCTAATGCGCCTCAAATTGGCTGATTTCAGGAGCTTCGGATTACCCAAGGTATTGGTTGGACATTCCTACATGCATAGTTCACCTCTATCTTTTTGTATTAGTTATGTATTTATTAGTGTTCAGAGATAGATATTTTTATTGCGTTGTGGTTATTTTTCTGATGTATTTGACTTTAGGATTGTATTAGTAGTTCTTATACTGTTGACACCAGGTTTTAGGAGTTATGGCTTTATATGTTGATTTTATTCCTTCTGCTTTTATTATATCTATTTGGTTTGTCTTTGTTCTTGAAGCCTTACCTTAGAGGCATTTATGTGTTTTCTCGGTGAGTATCTATTTGGGTGAGAGGCTTACTTTTCAAGGTTCGCCACGACAAGTGCATTATGACCTATCGATTTTTGGGTTGTGACAAATTGGTATCATCGTTAGGTGTCACTGTTCTCAATGGTGTAAGAATGAGATATTTAATAGAGTCTCACAGATCGGTAAATAGATATCCATACCTATCTTCAAGAGGCACTAGGATGTCTTTAGGAAACTTCCCTTATTTTATTTTTTATCTTGCGAATTTTTTTCATACTTTATGTTCTGAATTGTTTTTCACTCTTTCTGCGCAAATGGTGTGTCTTATACTACATCTTATCAGTCATAGATGCAACAAGATTGGTGGATGCCACTTGTTAGTTATAGACCCCATTATCCTCATGAGATAACTTAATATCAGTTCGCCAAGGCTTTCCTAGAGAGATTTACGCCTTTAAGTTTGAGATACCGTATGTAGGATAAGTTTGATCATTTGGAGCGGGGCTCCATGACACTTGTTGATTATGAGGCACACTTTTATGCCCTATCCAGATATTCATATGATAGTATTTCCACTGAGTTAGAGAAGATACAAAAGTTTGTAAAGGGTTTAGATGTCTCTCTTCAGTTGCCTATGACTAAGATGATTGTTTTGGAGCCTTTTTTAGAGCATTATGGATTATACAAAGATAACACAAGACATTCTTTAGGTATTACAGGGAGACACCAAGAAAGTGCTCTATTTTGGTAAGTTTAGTAGTTAGGTTTCTTGTGGTAGAGGTACCAGGGTAGGCCATTGCAGGCATCTTTATAAAGTTTAGGTGGCTGATCTTCTAGTTTAGCAGTTTAGGGTGATTATTTGAGCCCAGTTGTACCTTCTCCTATTGAGACTAGTCATAGAGTTTTCTATATGTGTGATGAGTTTGGTCATGTGTCCAGGGACTATTCCCACTGGATGGTTTGGTCTACTCTTATTCTAGCTATAAAGGGTAGGGGTTCTACCATAGGTGCGAAGGCAGAGATAATAGAGCTCGTGGGGGTGGTCATGAGGCCACCCAGGCAGCTAGTGGTCGTGGTCAGTGTTATGCTATACTAGCTAGACCGAAGGTAGAGACTTATAATACTGTGACTACATGTATCATCCCCATTTATTTCAGACCTTCATCAATATTATTTGATCCCGGGTCAACTTTCTTCAATGTATGTGTATTTTACTTTGGGTTTTGATTCTATTAGTGAGCCTCTTGCCATGCCTATTCATGTATCTACCCTGTAGGTGATTCTTTAGTGGTGGATCGAGTGTATTAATATTGTGTTGTGACTTTTTCTAGGCATAAGACTTTGGTGGACTTACTTGTGTTAGATATGGTCAATTTTGATGTTATTTAGGTATGAATTGGTTGGTTCTTTATCATGATATCTTAGATTATTTTGCTAAGACTGTGACTTTACCTTCAATGGGTATGCCAAGGATATCTTGGAAGGGTGTAATTCATTCGGGTCCTAAGAGGATTATATCTTATGTTCATGCTCGTAAATTGATTAAGATGGGATGTTTATCTTATTTGGCTCATATTCGTGATACTAGTGTTTTTTTACCTCCATCTTGAATTTTGTCCATGTTGTCCGTGAATTTATAGATGTGTTCCCTATGAACATATCTGGTATGCCTCTAGATCGTGATATTGATTTTGCTATTGATATTGAGTCGGGCACCAAGCCCATTTTAATTCCTCCTTATAGGATGGACCCAACAGAGTTGAAAAAAATAGAAGGATCAGTTACAAGATTTATTGGATAAAGGATTTATTTGACCTAGTGTTTCACCTTAGGGTATGCCTGTCTTGTTTGTGAAGAAAAGGGATGGGTCTATGCGGATGTTTATTGATTATCACTAGTTAAATAATATGACGAATAAGAATAAGTTTCCTCTTCCTCACATTGATGATTTATTTAATCATCTTTAGGGTGTTGTGGTATTTTCGAAGATTGATTTGAGATTTGGTTGTCACCAGTTGAGTATTAAAGCTTTGGATATTTTGAAGACAACTTTTCAGACTTGATATGATCAGTATGAGTTCTTGGTCATGTCCTTTGGGTTGACCAATGCCCCTACTGCATTTATGGAGTTGATAAACT
Organism: Capsicum chinense; assembly: GCA_026120095.1. Lineage (NCBI taxonomy): Eukaryota > Viridiplantae > Streptophyta > Magnoliopsida > Solanales > Solanaceae > Capsicum > Capsicum chinense. The sequence goes on from JAPEIP010000010.1 coordinate 71,042,293, forward strand.
GGTGTTTTGATTGTATATCAACTTCTTTATTATTGTATTTATAGATGATATCTTGGTTTATTCTAAGAGTGTGGTTGAGCATGAGGAGCATTGCAGATTGTGCTTTAGAGACTAAGGGATAAGAAGTTGAATGCTAAGTTCTCTAATTATAAGTTTTGGTTGGAGTCTGTTTCTTTCTTGGGTCATATGGTGACTAAGGAAGGTATTTTGGTTGATCCAGCCAAGGTTGTAGTGGTTTATGATTGGGATAGACCTACTTTACCATCGAGATTTAGAGTTTTATTGGCTTAGCAGGTTATTATCAGTATTTTGTTGAGAATTTTTAATCCATTACATCTCCATTGACCAAGTTGACTTTGAAGAATATTTTCTTTCAGTGGTTTGATGCTTGCGAGGCGAGCTTTCAAAAGTTCAAGGATTTGTTGACTTCGGCTCCTATATTGGCTTTGCCCAAGAAAGACGTGGGCTTTATCGTGTTTTGTAATGCTTCAGGTATTAGATTGGGTGCGATGTTGATACAAGAAAGCAAGGTGATTTCTTATTCATCTCATCAATTGAATCCTCATTAGAGAAATTATCCTACCCATGATTTGGAGTTGTGCGCAGTGGTGTTTGCCTTAAACTTATGGAGGCACTATTTGTATTGAGTTCATTGTGAGATCTTCTCAAATTATCGTAGCCTTCAGTACTTCTTTACCCAGCGAGATCTTAATATGAGGCATCATAGTTAGCTTGAGTTGCTGAAGAATTATGAATTGGCTATTCTCTATCATCTGAGCAAGGCTAATGTGATTACGGATGCCTCGAGTCGAAAGTCGACTAGCATGGATAGATTAGTGTATCTTTTGACCCAGGAGAGGCCTTTGGTGTTAGAGGTTCAGTTTTTAGTGAACCATAGGGTTAGGATTGATATTTCAATACCTGGGCATGTTTTGGAATTTGTAGAGGTTAGATCTTCTTTGATAAAGCAGATTCGAGCTCATCAGTTTGATGAGTTGGATTAAGGTTGATTTGAGATATGGCATTGAGTGGGGGGCTAAGGAAGCCTCGTTTGATTCAGATGGAGTTTTGAGGATTAGGGGCTAAGTTTGTGTACCAAGAATAGGTGATTAGATTAGGTTGATCTTGAAGGAGGTTTATTGTTCCAGATATTCTATCCATCTAGGTGTTACTAAGATGTATCGCGATTTAAGGCAACACTATTAGTGGGGTGGTATGAGACGAGATATGGCAAACTTTATATCTCATTGCCTTTGTTTCCAGCAGGTGAAGTTCGAGCATATGAGACCTGGTGGATTGCTTCAAAAGTTGCTCATTCTCCAGTGGAGGTGGGAATGGATCACTATGGTCTTTATGACTATTTTTTCTCGTAAATCTCATAGTTCTGACAGTGCTTGGGTCATCATGGATCTATTGACCAAGTCAACTCATTTTATTTTGGTTCAGGACTCATTAAGTGTTGAGAGGTTGGCCGATATCTGCATTAGTGAGATTGTGCGTCTGCATGGTGGCCAATGTCCATTATTTCCGATCAAGGGTCTATGTTCACATCTTACTTTTGGGAGACTTTTCAAGATGAGTTGGGTACTCGAGCTTATTTCGACCTATTGATCAAAAAGTTGGAAAATTAAAAATATGGGTGTGGGACTCATATTTGGTCGAAACGACCTCAGATGGAAAAACGGCTTTACCAACAGATTCAGAATGTCAATTTTGGGGTGGTAACATGTTTGGTGTAATTTTACGGCTTTTAAATCTCATTTCGATCATTGATTTAGAAAATTATGATTTCGAGTTTCAGGAGTCAACTTTGTGAAAATGATGTTTTTTTAAAGAATCCAATATAGCCATTGAGATTGGAACGTCGAATTTAGTGTGATTGCATAGTTCATTTGCACATATCGAACTCCGAACGAATCTCGGGTACCCATCAAAGTTCGTTTGGACTTCCAAAATTCTGCTACAGTGCAGATTTTTCTTCTATAAATAACAGTGTTTTTTACCCCTTTTTGGCCAATTTTGTCCATTCTTTCACCTTGCTTCTTGAGAGTTAAACCCCAAAATAGTGTGGGAGCTTAAAAGTGAAGCTTGTGGGAGCCTGGAAAGCTAAATTAACATCTATTTCTTGATTCTACTACAGATTTAAGGTAAGAAATCACCCCTTTTCTTAGTAATTCTTGATTAAATTTTAAAAAATCCAAAATCTTAGGACTTGACTTTAAACCCCAATTTCACTCCTTTTCGCATGAATAATGTTTTTAATCTTATAATCACTAGTTTTTCATCAATTTAACCTACAAAACAACTCTGATTCTTGATTTTAACCTGAATTTTAAAGATTTTACCCAGTAAAGCTTAGAAATGGTTTTTCTTTGATTTGAACCTCGTTTTTTACTCAATTCAACTTGGATTTTCAGCTGTAGATTCCTAAAAATATGGGTAACACATTTTTGAAGTAAATTTATGATTTTACCCTTCTTATTCGAAAATCCATTTCGGAAGTTCATTTTGACCCCGAATCAAAAGTAGTCAATATGGGTGTTGTTGGTTTTGTTTTAAGGCGTAGAATTCATATTTGATATTTTTAGTAAAATTTAGGATCATTCGTGAAAAGTAAGGTCGTGAGTTCAAAGTATAGCGGACCGATTTCGACTTTTGAGGTAGGTTATGGCTTAACTCTTTCAAACTGGGTTAGGTAGTAAATCATGATACAAAATGCATGTTAATGGTGGGAATTAAACATGAAAAATGAATATCTATGTGTTATGCTCATGTGGAGACTATACCTGATGTAATTGATGAAATTAAGACATTATGTGATATGTGTGACCGTGTGTGGTCCTATGTGATGTTGATAACCTTGAATATATGTGAATAATTATATCGTGTTATTGAAATACCTAATGAGGTACCTTTGGTGTATTTTAATATATTCATAGATGTTGTTATATAGGACATGTGGAAATTCATGGATGAAACGGAAATAATGAGTGAATATTGACTCACGTTATTGTGGAAATGTATAATTATGGTTGGTTGTGAAAATATATCATTGTGATTGATTGTGAAAATACTCATTGTAATTGTAAAAACTTCAACTCACTTTTTAAAGATCATTCACATTTTAATATAATAATGTAAACATAAATATATATTTTAGTTTAAACACATATATTTTACCACCAGAAGTTTTAAGTGGTTGATCAATCATCACTTTTGCGTTTACCATACAATACCTTTTTCCCTTTCTGCCAAAGGTTAAGAGAGACGCATCAATTCCCATATTTGTAATGTGATAATTATATTTAAAATCTTTCCTTATTTTTAAAGTCAAAATTTTAGAAAACAATTGATTGCATTCTTATTACGTACTTAAGACTTTTATTATTTGGTACTTCTTAAATTTTTCTTATTCTAATGATTTTATATTTATTTCTAGATTTTTCAAATTTTTTTAAAGTCAAATTTAGTTGATTTAAAATTTCTAAACTAATGAAAAAGGTATTCATTGTCATTAATTCTGATGACTTCTAATAAGGAAAGATTTTGCCATAAATATATTTAATTAATTTTCGATAGTTAAATATTAGGAAAAATCACTTATATTCTGATGACTTCTAATAGGAAAACGTTTTATCATAAATATATTTAATTAATTTTCAACTCTTAAATATTAAAAAAATAGTGAAAAGACGATTTTGTCTAAAACAAAGACATTTAATGAAGGACAAAAAATTCAAACAACATTTCTAAGGCCCTTCACACTTTTAATATATTTTAGATTATAGATATAGATATAGATATGTGGTTCAACTTTGTTCTAGAAGCCTTACCTTGGGGGCATTTTTATCTTTTCTCCGTGTGTATCAATTTGGGTGAGAGGCTTACTTGTCAAGTTTTGCCGCGACAAGTGTCATCATGATCTATTGAGTTTCACTACTAAAAAAAAGGGAGAAAATGGACCACATGTGGTCAGTTTTCCCCAATTTCCAACCACAAAACCGACCAAAATTTGCGGTCGGTAAAGTAGTGGTAGTTTTTTAAAAATCGACCACAAGTGGTCGATTTTTTTAATATAAA
>JAPEIP010000010.1:71073875-71085698 GCA_026120095.1 Capsicum chinense
GGGGTCTTTGTAGACAGTTATTAACTAGAAGTTACTTTCTCGAATACAGAGAATAAGCTACTAGATACCTGATAGATCTTATCAGAAATAAGTCCCATATGATTAGCATATTTAACTCTATCATTAACGTTGATGTATCTATCTGTTAGAGCATTGCCTTGTATATAATCCTACGTTCAATCCAAAGCCTCATGTTTGACAGCAGAACTCAATATAAGAACAGCAAGAAGAGGTAAACTGAATGCATTGGAGTTCATACTTTGATATTCATTCGAGGCTTGTCACCAACTTCAATACCTTGAGAGAAAGAAAAAGGTCATAAAACGAGATAACAAAAAGACAGATCCTGAACACAGATATAAGATGCAATACCATCGTATATTTTGTGACTAAGCAGTGCAACAAAAATGTCAGCATAGGAATCACCACTAACATGTGGTGGATTCTTGAGATATTCAGGATGATCCATAAGCCACTACAGCACAACAATTTACCAGTCTCATAAATTTGCTTATGAAAGTTTCATGGGTTAGATGCTACTTTATGCAAGAGAATATAGTTCTGTCTCAATTTAGATGTGAGATAAATAAATGTTGTTGGAGAATAAGACTCAACAGGCCGAGCTCTTGTCACTTTTTTCATCAGGTCTCAAATCGTAAAGTTTCTTTTTTTTCAAGATCTGAAGTACCAATGGATAATCAAACTACAACGAATTAACATTTCCAGAACTAGTCAAAATTTATAACATAGCAGACCATGGTTTTGAATTGTGTTAAAACATCTACAGAAATTTCACATAGGTAAAAAGAAGGAAAAAGAATCAAATTTAGCTTTACTTTGAAAAAATAGCTAAATATATACTTCGCCATACTTTGGATCCAAATTTACCCCGCTATCATATTTTCGGATCAAATTTATCTTCTACTTTGGAAAATTGGTACCTTTCATCAGATTTTGGGGCAAATTTATTCTCGATATCATACTTTGGGGCCATATTTATCCTCGTTATTAAGAAACTTTTTATTTGTACCCTTCCTTTAGAAAAATCCAAATCAACTTAAATTGCCCGATTTTCCAAAATAAATAACACCCTAATCCCGATCCGACCCACAAAAAATAATAAACAAATATACCCTACTCAGTTCTGTAGGTCGAATTTTCCCAACGAACAAAAATACTTCTCTTTTAATGTGCAAACCTGGTAGATTGTTTATAAATGAACAAAATGTAAAACAGAATGGGATAACATAGAAGCATAGAACTAAAAAATATCTGTTACAAACTCTGCTCTTGTTCAATTACGATCAAATTTCAAAATTTGATATGCAATTTTATGTGCATCTAGATTCTAGAATTAGTGAATAAATTTTTCTAAGCAAACGACATGATGAAAATTTGTATAGATCTAAATAACATATAAAGATATATGAATGGAGAGATGTCGCGATTGACATATAGTGAGACCTCTTAACTCAATCATTTAGAGAAATATCCAATAAGCCTAATCTATTGCATTTTTCCATCAAGTGCTATTTTTCATAAGCTCTGTACTGATGCAGATCAATGAATTGAGGGAGAGATATATTTCTGTGTTTGCATTGATGCTGATCAATTATTTCATGAACTATGCACTGATAAATATCCAGCGACTTAATCTCGTTGGATAATTTGACCAACAGAATTGAAGAGGATTTTTTATTTGTGTCTTTTTGTGGCTCGAGACAGATCGAACGAGTTAGATTAAAGAGTATTTTATTTTTAAAAAATGAGGCATTTAACGTTGATTTGAGCTTTTCTATTAATAAAAGGTACATGTGAAAAGTTTCTTAACAACGAGGGTAAATTTGATCCCAAAGTATGACATAAAGGTTAAATTTGACTCCAAAATATGACGCACGGTATATTTAACCAATTTTCCAAAATAAAGGGGTAAGTTTGACCTCAAAATATGACAATGGGGATAAATTTTATTCCAAAGTATGACGAGGGTATATTTAATCAATTTTTCAAAATAAAGTGTAAATTTGACTCTTTTTCCTAAAAATAATTTAGGAGGAAGAAGGATAAATACTGTTTCTCCACCTATCATATAAGAGTGAGCATATTCCTCTTTTACACTGCCAGGCAAAAGAAAGATATTATGTTCCAGACTTGGCATGATTAACCGTGTTCCCAAACTGCACAAAAATGAGCCAGAAGCTAAATGAAGACCCACATTTTGTTTTTGTTTTCTGAAACATTCACGTGAACTTTTATTAACAAAAGCTAGAGTCAGAAATATCCAAAAAGGGTATACTATCTAGCCATATTGGTCGAGATGACAAGAAGCAATTTCAGACACATAAAGATCTCAATGAATCTGCATAGAACAAAATTCTCTCACCTTTCTAAGGAAGTCATAAGTTAGAGTGACAGAGAGGGTATCACTGCAGTTGTAAGCTTCAGAGTTCTTTGCATATGAGTGAGTACCCTGTGCCAGCAGGTTGATCTATAAATATTATGTTGGCCACCTAGTAATTAAAACCAGATGCTGCTTATATGGGCGATCAACAATGAAAATATAACCAAATGGTAAAAAGGTAAGCTTACAAGACCTTGGTCCAAGAATTTGAGTTCAACTCCAATTTCGGGAAATTTCCAATAGAATTTGCATAATCAAAGTATAAAGGGCCTGAAAGAAGCATCAAGGTCATTTCTACAACTTATTAACTTTTGAGACACAATAATCCAAACAACATGTGTACACTTGTTCAAAACATTGTTGTTTTATCCTCTTGCACTAATTAATAGTTTTTGTTAAAAGGATTTGCAAAGATTGATGAAAAGGATTCAACACTGCAAATTTTAGTGCTACTTTAAGGCTGTTTAGTAAAGAAACAGATATGTGCTACTGTATAAGGTAATATCTGCTCGGTCACTATGGCAGACACGTAGCAGAGACAAGATATAGCATGGAGTGTATGTGGCAATAGGAAGTCTAGGAGGCAACCTCATTGCTGAGGACGATTTTTAAGGACGACTGATGCATTGTTTGGACAAGAAAACAAGGGAGACAAGAATGTCCAGCAGGTCTGGTGTGCGGACGAGCCAAGTACGGAGCTGAGCACAACAGAATATTAGATGGCACAAATGAGAGATGGACACACCGCATGCAGTGATTAGTATGAGTCCTTAGGACGTGGTGGAAATTTTATCAAGTCCCATTTATGTAATATATAAATAGCCTACTCCCTCAATCTTGGGGGGCATCGAAAGAATAATATTTGAGTCCATCTTATCCTATATTTACTAATCTCGGAGGAATTGTGTTCCTCGGCAACGAATCCGAAGGATTGGAATCGGATCCAGAGCTATGGAACATTGCATGCAATCTTTTTCCTTCTTTACTCTCAGCTCTGCATATTTATTTCTTTATTGACTACCTTATTTCGGTACATAAAAAACCCTAAGGTAATCTAGAAAAGGTTAACCTAAAATGCGTGCGTCTTGACCTCATATACAAATCTAACTGTTCTATGTTTGAGGAAAACAACTGCTTTAATGCACAATTTTAACTCTTACCCAGAGACCCTCAACCAAACAACTTTGGGACTATTGAACTATTGAACTATTGAGCTAACAAAAAGCAAAAGAATCCTCATCGACCCGAAAGTGATCATTAATTTTCTTTTAGCGATCATCCTTATTGTTTTGCGCATTGTACAAGATTGTGTACATAAATTGTTATGTAGTGAACTTTATTTTTGATCCCTTTATCTAACCTTCACTAGTTTTCCATAATTAGCTGTTCCAATTTATACAACTTTGATTTGATGGTATTATACTTCCATATCCCATATCAAAATTAAAACAATCCCCAATTATGTCTTTAGCAGTTACTGAGTGTCAACTTAACCAATTTATAAAGTGAACTTAGAAGTTTAAAGACATAATTCACCTCCAACAGGGGCACTAGTAAGTGTTGCTTATTACGTGGAGTTTAACTATATCACATTCAGGTGGGAACTTTTCTTTACACAAAGCGGATATTTTAAAGTTTATTATAGGTAAGTTTTAATTTTATTTTAATATTCAAATTATATAGTAAGAAATTGGTTTTAGATGACAATTAGAATTAATATTTTAGAAAAAAAATGATAATAAAAATATAGATAAAAATAATTTTGATTTATAAATTTACACAATGAATATAAAGGGAAGTCAAAATTTTTATTAAAAAATCTCAGTCAATCGATGTCCCAGTCATATTTCTTAAATTTTTCTTTATTAATATGTTTATAGACCTCATTATCTAATATTATTTTATCTAAAGTTTACAATCTAACGATGATAAAATTTATTACTCAATAACTTACTTTTATTTAAAATTCTTATTGTCATACGCAACAGTTATACAAGAATAAATTATTTTTATATTTAATTAGAAAAATTACCAAACTTATCAAATTATCTTTTCTAAAGAAAAGTTGTTTAAAATCATTTTCGATAAAAGATCTTTTTGTTCCAAGCATGTGGTGTGAATGCAATATTTAACCTTCTAATGCGTTTTTTCTTTCACTAAACTCATTTGAATATGTATTGACATTTCATCAACATGTTTGGACTCACATTCTACCGAAATCTATGTTCAAAGAATTAAAGAAATGACAAGGAAGTCAATTATCTTTATATCATAATTATGCAAGACCACAAAATAATAAATAATCAAGAAACTATATTACCAACAATACAAATTTGTATTTGTTTTTAAAAAAATCAAACTAAAAAACCTTTTTTTCTCAAGAAAAAAGTCGACATGTGATTTCATTATTTCAAACCTATGGTACACTATGAATACATTGTGCAACCTCCTTGTACTTGAAATTAGTGATAACATTTCATCAACATGTTTTAGTATCTAGGGGCATTTTGTTAAAAGTGACAAAAGAGTTTCAAAATGAGGTGTAGGTAACTCAAATCTTAATAATTGAGTGGAGGTGACAATTACTTTATTATGGATTAAGAAAGTTGAGAAAGTTTGAGAATAGCCCATAAGTTTTTAAATTTACACTTTAATCCAAATGTTAACCTAATATAACAGAAAATGGAGGGAAAAAAGACGTGTTTCTCTCTCTTCTCATCCATTGCTGTTTTCTCTCTCTTAGCGATTTTTGTTGTTCATTATTGTTGCTGCTTTATTCATCATATTCTACTTCATTATCATCATCTTCTACTTCATTACCATCTTCATCTTCTTTTTGTTGACCATAGTTGTTGATGTTATTGTTGTTACCACTACTACTACTACTTGACCAATTTCTTAGGTTAAATTTTGTTTCTTACATCACTTTTCACTTTTGCATTACTTCATATGAGACTTTGGTAAGTCAAATAATAATTTTTAGTTGAATTTGTCACCTGGGTAACTACTATTGTGTTGTTTTTTCAACAATTGATAGCACGCGAACATAAATGCAATATAAGAGCCATCTGTTTAAACAGATTACTTATCTGTTGCGACAGATGGGCCATTTGTTGCTATGAAAGACTCATATGTTGGATTCATGTTTATGGTTCTATAGTGTCGTAACATAAATCGAACAGATAGGTCATTTGTTACAACATATGACCCCTCTGTTGCAACATACTAGTTATTTATTGTAATAAACTAGTTATCTGTTGCAATAGAGTAAAAATCTATTGCAACAAATTAGTCACCTATTGCAACAGAACCTAAACTCGATTCCAACAGGCGCGTTGTTTGTTGCAATAGGAAAGTCATCTGTCACAACAGGTTAGTTATCTTTTGCAACATGTCACTCATCTATTGGAATCATTTTCAAAGGTTCTTTAGTACTGTAATATCTATCCCAATAGGCGTTTTATCTTGCAATAGATATATAGTCTGTTGCAACATATGATTCACCTATTATAACAGATAGATCATCTATTTAAATCAGCTTCAGGAGCATAACATGAATCCCAATAGGTAAGTAATCTGTTACAACTGATCACTTACCTGTTGTAATATATTTTTCACCTGTGTCAACAGATTACATATCTGTTGGGGTTCAATTTACGACACTATGAAATCACTATTAATTTTATTATGATATCATTATTAACTTTTTTTAATAAATGACTTTATTTAGGTACCACTAATGGAGGGATCAATAATAATATGGGTGGATTGTTATGGTAAATGGATCGAGAAGAGCATTCGATATGTATAGTGTTGGAAGAAGGGTGAAATATAAAAGGCAATAACTATGATATTCCAAAGTGATGTTTCGTATGATGATTTTATGAAATTAATCATCAGCTATTGTGGACTGAATTTCAACCGGAAGAACTCATCATCATCTACATGCCCAGCTCCTTTGAAAATCAGAACGTACAACCTTTCAAGATAATCGATCATGTTCGGTTGCATGCTTATCTAAGTGATTTAGCCAAATCGGTGTTAAGGGTGTACGTGGTTGGAAAACTGAGAGAGAATGAGAACTGGAATGTAGAAGAAAAAGAAGAACAAGACATCTTTAATGGTAAGTTGGATGATCTGGACATGAATATTTCATATGATGATCAAACACCTACGCCCATTGCTTTGAGCAATGTGATGGACAATTTTTCTTAATCGACACAACCTGTAAATCGTCAAGATGAAGAGACTGGCTTTTATAAGGGAATGTCATTCAAGGATAAGGATGAACTATCTACTTCTTTGTTTATTGCTTTCTTGAAAAAAGATTTCAGAATAATGAAGGTGATTAATTCAAGAAAAGTCTTTTTCTTTAGATGTACTAATTTGAACTACAAGTGGTGGTTGAGAGTTGTGTTGTATTTAAGTTATAACAGATTCATCATTCATAAATATGAAAAGTATCACACATGTGGTTCGGAGCATATTTCGAGCCAAAATCATCACAACACGATAAAGGTCCTCGGTTAATATTTAAAGAATCGATTCCACAATGGAAAAACCCCTTCTACATGGGATATGGACAATCAAATCTTTACGAAATTGAGTGTCATGGTTAGTTATTGGAAGATATATACATCCACAGAGATTTCCAAGGACTGGTTAGGGGGACGCACGAGCATAGGTTTTCAGTCCTTGATACCTACCATTGCATACTTGAGACCATAAATCCCAAAAGTAAGATGGTGTTGCATGTTAATGAAAAATTAAGGTTCAAGTACTTTTTTGTATCCTATGGTGCTTGGATTCAAGGTTTTCAACATTTGAGAAAAGTCATAGTCGTTGACGAGACCTTCTTGAGGAGCAGGTATAATGGAGTTTTGCTAGAGATGGTAGCAGGATGTTAAGAATCACATCTTTTCTGTCACTTTTTATGTAGCAGACAAGGAATGTGATGCCCCTTATGGATATCTTTTTGAACAAATGCAAAGCTGCATCGAAGATACCGAAGCGTTGTGTTTTGTTTTGGATAGGCATCCAAGTATTCCAAAGATGGGTTCAATTTTCTACACTTTAGCTTACTTTGGTTGTTGCATAAGACATCTTAGAGATAATATTCATAATAACTTTCAAAATAAAAGGGTCATGACCTTTTTTATAGAGCAGCTAAAGCATACGATAGAGAGGAGTTTTTAGACCATTTCAATCAAATAATGGACATACATCCCAAAGTAGTAGAATATCGCGTACATGTCAGTTTTGAGAGATAAGTCGGGCATTCTATCTGGAAAATTGGTACATTCTTATGAATTTAATGTAGTTAATGGTTTAGTATGATGTCGTACTAAGTGATTCTTTTGTATAGGTACAATATTATGATGTCAAACATTGGTGAATTCATTATTTGGTGATGAAAGAGAATTTCCCATCACGGCTCTATTTGATATAATGATGTGTGAGCAGATGCTAACATATTTGAGGCTTTTAACTGAGAATAATTGCAAAGTCTTGAGAAACTTTTGTTGTTTTTGATTGTTTTATCTTTGATTTTTGCAGTGAAAGTCAAGATGCAAGAGAACCAATAATGATGGAAGTAAAAGAGTTGAAATTAGAAGCAAATAGAAGAGAAGTGTAGCTGACGACATTCTTGATAAGTTGTCAGCACTTTGATAAGTTATCAGCTTCATCGTCAGCCTTAAATAGAGAATGGGATTTAGCTGGAAGAAGTGGCGACGACATGTGATAAACCTTCAGAGTTGTGATAAGTCGTCAAGATCATCGTTAGCCTAAGACAGAACATAAGAGTTAAAGTAAATCATCAACGACATCTGTGATAAGTCATTAAAGATCTCATAAGCCATCACGATTCATCGTCAGCCTAAGGCAGTGAATGTCAAAAGCGAAGAGGAGATGACGACATCTGTGATAAGTTACCAAACTCTTGATAAGTCATAAAATGTCGTCACCTATCTAAGAAATTACTGAATTCTGTGATTTTGTTTCCATAATTACAGTGAACTATTTAAAGTATTGTTTAGTTTTTTCTTGGGGGCTGGTACTCGACATTCTGGACTTGAACTTCACATGTTTGCTCTCTAGTTTTTGATTCAAGTTTACAGTTAGCTTTGGAGAGATTATCATATTACTTTTTGGGATTTTTCTACTGCAATTTATTTTGAGATACAATTATTGCTATTCACTTTTGTTGTAAGTATTATTCCATAGCATTATGAATTTAACAAGTTGTATTGCTCTTTACAGTATGAGTAGCTAAACCCCTTAACCCGAGTTATGGAATCTATGAGTTTGGGTTTGTAACGCAACTAAGTGTTCAGGATTCTAATGGTGGTAGTAACTTCTTGGTAATCTCTCTGCCTTACACTTTATCTATTTGTTGCAAACAATAGGTCCTGCTTACTAGTGAGTTGCTTGAACTAAGAAATCAACCCTAGTAAGAAACAAATTATCAACAGGGACTTGGAAGCTATCAACCTTCCGTTTAATAATTAATGCTGTAACAAGGTTAATTAACCTGAGGTAAAGTCTGATCAGTGACTATAAATTCCCTCAGTCCGAGAGGATTAGGTAATTAAATGCTTAAGTAGGTAGATAGAAATTTAGGCATAACTTCGATAAAGACAATCTGTTGTTCCTACCTATCATAAGAATCTTGAATCACTATTAGCATTTGTTAAGTACCAAAACCCATAATAAACATAATTCTGGTTTTACATATTCTCTTGATTACAAACACTAAAACTAAAGTGATCAACAATTATTTGCTAAATTCTCATAACCCCCAATTTATCAGAAACTACTAACTATCAGTTGATTAACTCGCATACAACTCAGATTCACACCATATTCCCTATGGGATTCGACCCCAACCTAGTTGCGTTATATATTGACAACGATCGCTTATATTCTCATTAGAGAGGTGTAGTATAAGCGTTATAAAAAATGGTGCCATTGCCAGGGAATACAGTTGTAAATTGAAGTACCAGAGAACTATTATTACCATTTAATCCATAACCGTAATGAATTGAAAGAATGGTAGAACAGTAGGAGGCTAACAGGTTAGCAGCCTTAGCTAGAGCTCAGGTGAATGTACAGAATGTCGGTCAATAAGTACGGCATCTAAATCTTGAGGATGAAGATTTAGGAGACGAGCATGTTCTAAACCCTGGTAACCCAAGGCGTACAGAGCAAGTAGCTGCACCAGTACAACGTAATGCTAATAGAAACCATCCGTTCTAAGGAAGGCAAGATTACCAGCCGGTCCAGTATAACCTTAATGATGATGATGATGATGGAATGGATGGAGCAGGTGCAATAGGTGCAATTATTCTTTCACCGTTAGCACCTGGGTCAAAATTCAATATTACGAGTACTATAATGTAACTCCTCCATCTGAAGGAGTTGTTTGGTGGCCTTCTTGGGGATGACCCGAACTTGCATCTGGTGAACTGTCACCATCTGTAAATCTTTTGATAACCCAGGAGTGGTTTAGAATGCTATCCATTTTAGATTATTTCTGTTGTTTCTATATAAGGAGGCAACATTGTGGCTTAACAAGCTGACACCCGATTCTATAACAAACTGGAGGCAGTTGAAAGAAGCTTTCCTATAAAGGTTTTTTCCACCTTCCAGAAGGGTATAGTTGAGGGATGAGATCAGTAACTTTAGACAGCTCCCATCTAAAGCCTTGCATGAAACCTAGGAGAGATTAAAAAAATAGACGCAGTGTTCGAACCACAATATGACGGATATACACTTGATGGAGACTTTGTACATGGCTCTTAACTCTATAACAAAACCAATTGTAGATAATGTTGCTGGTGGTTATTGATCTTCGATTCCCAGAAGCTTCAGAAATGCTAGAGAGAATTACCAAACAGAGTTGGGCATAGCATACCAGAGACTCTGTGGTAGCAAGCCCCACTGTTTCTATGGGTATGACTGCAGAATAATGCAGGAGAGATGAGAAGTGTGATCAATGCATATCGCACCTAAAAATGTAGATGGACTTGCTAAACAAGCACTTGCTATCAGGCAAGATTGAGAAAGTGAAAGCTGTAGGATCTCAAGATAGAGTTGATACTGATCCAGAAGAAGAGGTGAACTATGTTAATAATCAGGGGTGTTTTTGAGGCAATAGCCAAGGGAATCAAGGTCGCAATTATTATGATAAGCCTAGTTATAAAGATAGGGAGCAGGGAAATTAGAGGAGCAATAATGATAGGAGCGGGCTATATGTCCCTCCTATAAATCGTTAGGCTACTACAACAAGTTCTAAAAAGATATCCATGGAGGACAAGATGGCTAAATTGCTAAAGAGAGTGGAGGCTACCAAATTAGGAGTGACTACCATGAAGACCGATCTGTCATCTATTAGTCAGTTGGTAAATCGCACTCTGCTTTGATCAAGTAGCTGAAACAGCAAATGAGCTAACTCTCCGCAGCACTGAATCAGAGAAAGAGTGGAACATTACCTAGTGATACAGTCCAGAATTTGTAGAATAATGACTCATATATGGCGATTACCACTAGAAGTGGTAAGATATTACCTGGCCTTTCTGTAGGAAAAAATATAGTTGATGATGAACCAGAAGAAGGTATTCCAGTAGAGTCTAAAAAGTTGGATGGTTCTGATAATGCTCCGAAAAAAAGGAAAAGAGAAGGAGAAGGAGGTATTGGTAAAAACTCTACTAAGACCACCACCTCCCTTTCTTCAACGATTGCAGAAAAAAGCTGATGATACAAAGTTTAGCAAGTTCATGACGATGTTGAAGCAATTAACAATAAATGTGCCTTTGGTGGAGGCACTTGAGCAAATGCCCGAATACTGTAAGTTTATGAAAGACCTTGTCACGAAGAAATGGAAGGTTAGCCATGAGCAGGAGGACAATCTCCATCATCATGGTGCTATCTCCACAAGGTCTTTAGTGCAGAAAAAGAAAGACCCGGAAGCATTTACCATCCCATGTACTATTGGGTCCCTGAATTTTACAAAAGATCTATGCGATTTGGGAGCCAGTATAAAACTAATGCCACTTGTTGTGTTCAATAAACTGGGTTTGGGGGATCCTTCCCCAAAAATCATGCAGTTGGTGATGGCAGATAGGTCTGTAAAATGGCCAGCGGGTATATTACATGATGTATTGGTAAAGGTGGCCAACTTTATACTGCCTGCTGATTTAGTAGTCCTAAACTGTGAGGTGGACTTCAAAGTACCCATCATCCTGGGTAGACTATTCCTTGCAACTGGGAGAGTAATAGTAGACATGGAGCTAAATGACCTGAAGTTCAGGATCAATGACAAAGAAGGAAGATTCAAAATACACTCATCCATGACCTAACAAAAGGAGATAAGTGTTTGCTCAATCATGGATGTATTCTATGAAGATGGTAAAGAGATATCA
>JAPEIP010000010.1:71094107-71105883 GCA_026120095.1 Capsicum chinense
AAGGAAGATTCAAAATACACTCATCCATGACCTAACAAAAGGAGATAAGTGTTTGCTCAATCATGGATGTATTCTATGAAGATGGTAAAGAGATATCAAAAGGTTGTCTTGACGAAGTCTGAGTAGTCAAGATAACCAAGTTGTGCCGCGACATTAAATCAGGCGCTATTAGGAGGCAACCCAAAATTTTTATGTTAAAAAAAGTGTTTATTTTTGTAGTTAGGTTCTAGTTCAAAGAAGGTGGAGTCAATGTATCCAGCTAAGTATTCCTGACAACATATTTCACGGGCTATCATAATTATTATAAGTCGTCAGATTCTTCATCAATTAAATCAAAACTGAGGCATGTTCTATTAAGGATAACGACATTCGTGATAGGCTATCACAAGTGTGATAAGCCGTCAACCTTTGTCTTCAGAAAGCCTAAAAGAGTAGCTAAAATTTTGGGCCAAATTAAAAAGATTCGACCCGGCCCACAGCTTTGTCTTTCCACCTTCCCGTGTATTTCCTTTCTTTTCTTTAAGTTTTATTTTCTTCCATATTTAGTTTATTTTCTTCACTTTCTAAAGTATTTCCAAGTAAAACAAAGTATTTCAAGAGTTCTTCTTTCATCTACTTCCTCTTACTCGTGTATCCAAGTTGAAGGCACTTATCAGGTCTTATAATGGCACCCAAAAGAAAGAACCCAAAATCTATAAAGAAAGGGACCAAGGGAAGTGTACCTCAGAAACTCTTCGATGAGGGCTTTGATTACGAGGAGGAGAAGCCACTGCTCATGTAGTAAAATAAAAAAAAAGCTCAAAAAATCCTTCACTACCTCCTCCAGTTGAGATGGAAGAGAGTGATACTGAGCTAACAACATCTGAACATACAACTTCTGATCAGACGACCTCTCAGCAACAAGAGTCTGAACATGCTGAATCTGAAGAGCATGATCCAGATCATTCTAATTTTGAGGAACATGAGTTTGAGCAACATAAATCTGAGGGACCATCATCTGAGTCCTCTTCTGCTGAGCAACAAGATGCTAAAGAATATTCGATTCGGGAACTATGGTTAAATGCAAGAACCTTGAGGTTCGAGACAGTGCTAGATGGCAAATTACCAAGGCACAGAAAATCTTTTATGATTGGCTTCGTAGACCAAAACAAAGGTTCATTAAAAGGCCAATCTTTGAATAAAAGAAGATCATCACTACCGGGTTGAAGAGATATCATGAAGTGGTAGAAATTCTAAGACTATGACTTGGGATGGAACGCCAAAGGAGGAAGCTCATTTTGCCCTACACTAGTTAGGGAGTTCTATGCGAACTATCAGGCTCAATTGGAAAACATGTGTAAAGAAGAAGAGAAATCAGAAGATCAACCCTTGTTGGATAGAGTTCCAATACGGGGTGTGATGGTGGATCTCTCAGAAATAATAATCAACAGATTCTTCATGGCCCCAGATTCACTCCTCAGGCCACTTTACCTACTTTCTATGTTCGATTGAAGCATTGTGAGAATCAACGGTCATGGTTAGTGACCCTCAGAGATAAAGGAAAACTTAAATGGCTAACCAACCCTAATGAGAGTATTTTTACGGCTTCCCTGACTCAAGAGGCAAAGTTCTGGTTGGGTGTAGTGCACACCCATTTGATGCCTACTAAGGGAGATAATATCCTTGGAGACGATAGAACAATATTGGTCGCAAGTCTTGTGGCTAAAATCAAGTTGAACTTCAGGGAGATCATTGTTGAGGAGATGAAAATTTGAGTCTCAAGGCCCGATATGACATATCCTTTCCCTTGTCTAATTAAAAGGTTACGTAAGGCAGCCTATGTACCTGAGGTTGTGGGGTTAGACGAAGAACTGCTTGCCAAGAAGACTCACAATCCCATTCGATATGATAAAATTAGCCGAGATTGACACTTGAAAGAGGAGCAGGGGTTGAAACAGATCCAGTGGTTACAGGTACCAACTCAGCACCGAATGTAGCGGTGTAGGATTTTGTGGCTTCAACACCGACCTCCTCAGTAATAGATGAATCAGTGCCTAGAAATGAAAAAAATCCATTAGCTGCTGTGTCTACCATAGAATTTGCCTTTAACCCAATAAATGTTAGGAGAGTGGCAAAACAAGCCAAGTGGTGTGAGGCTCAGCTATAACTTTTTGCCAAACAATTTGCCTTTGCGGTGGACAAGAGGATTAAGGTCGAATTGGAGCCCTTCCGAGACTTGCCCGATCGAATTGATGAATTAGAAAATTGTTTTAATACACGGGTAAGAGAAATTTCAGGCTTAAACCTTGCACAATTCAGAGCAGCCCTGAACAAGGTAAAGGCGGATGTTGGAGTATTATAGTAACACCAACTTATGGTGTCGGCAGATCTGGATGTTGATGAGTCTGAAGGTGAAATCCTATTGCTTGATCTCACAGAGAAATTAGTGAAGAAAAAGAATAATAAGGGTGAGAATAAAGGAAAGGGTAAAAGAGAAAGTCCTGACTGTGATGAAGAAAGAAAAATAGAGAAGAGGGTGAGAAAGAAGGCTGAAAAAAAGGAGATGAAAAAGGTGATTATTGAGTCCTTAGTTTACAATGAGAAGTGGGAGACAGCCATCTGAGTGAGAGCCGTAGGTTCCACAAAGAGTAGGCCCTCAATAATTACTGGGCCAGCTGCATCAGAAAGAAGGGAGACCCCTGATGGAGAAAAGGCATCTGAGGATGCAGAAGCAGGGTCAGCAACCCATGATTCCCGTGCTTGATCTACTCCAGGTATACCCTAACCCTTAGTTTAATTTTTCTTTGATTTTAAGTTGAGGGTGTAGGGTGAGTTGTTGTTGTATTATTTTGTAGTTGATTAGGAGAAATACAAGTACTTGAGGTAGTTAACATGGTTTTGTTATTTTATGAACACCTCACAAGTGGTTTAATTCTTTAACTGTGTGATTTGCATCTAATTGTGACCGCTGTTCATCTTTGTATGGTATTAGTTCTAGTAACTTGATAACCATTACTAAGCAATTGCATGAACCGGATAATTAGTAACTTATGATATACTTGTGTGCCATGTGTGTGTGAGATTTTACTTAGTTCCCTTTATATGTTGGATTTAGAACTTTCTCGGTTATTCTTACATAGGTTGAAGGATAGGGGTTTGGAAAGGATCATAGGACTTTTTGATATTAGCCTAGTTTAGCCTGAATGACCCTCCCTGTATGCATAATATCCCTTGATCCCTATTTTGACCCTGAATAGCCTACTTCTTTTTATGATACCTATCACCGTCCCATTTTTCTATCATAATGAACCTGTTTTGGCCCTGGTCCTCCTTGGACACTGTGCACCTTGACTTAAGGAAATAGCCTAAGTTGTGGGTGGCTATCATAGGGGTGCATGATGTAAAATAATTATGAAGAAAGATAGAGTAAAGAAACAAATAAAAAGCTGGGTGCGGTGGAAAAGAGAAAGAAAAGAAAAGTTGTGATAAAGAAGAAGTGATTGTAGAAAAGAACGACACCCATCCTAAATAAGTGCGATCAAGAAAAGAGAAGAATAGAAAAAGTCTAATTAGTGAAACCCCAAAACCTAGTGTAGTGTCAAGGAGTCTTAGTCACTTTAACTACCATCGAGTACCATACCATCCCCTAGCCTACATTACAAGCTTAAGAGAAGACCTATAGTGATCCTAGCTGACCTGTATGAAAGTCTTGGTAGTGAAAATAAGGGCAAGCCTATGGTATTCAACATACATTGATTGGAACTTCATTCTGAAAGTGAGTGTCTGGTGATTGTCCCCATAGTTACATATGTATTGTCTGATATAAGTAAAGTGGGACTTCTTTGTAGTGAGGGCGCACTGGTTATGTTTCTAGTTTCTAACTTATTTAGACAGTGTAAGCTTGAGACATGTATGGTTGTTGTTGTTGAATTGATACCATATCTTGATTCCTGTGTGTCCCATTGTTGTTCTTCAGTAACATACACAGTTGATTTAGAATTAATTGTCCTTGGAGAAGGTAAAGATGGTTTTGAGATAATATAGATGATTGACTACCAAATGTACTTTGTATCCTCTTGGTTGTGTTTTAGTTTCTTGAGGACAAGCAATTGTTTTAAGTTGAGGGTGTTGACGTGTGAGCAGATGCAACACATTTGAGGCTTTTAACTGAGAATAATTGCAAAGTCTTAAGCAACTTTTGTCGTTTTTGAATGTTTTATCTTTGATTTTGCAGTAGAAGTCAAGATGCAAGAGAACCAACAATGATGGAAGTGAAAGAGTTGTAATTTCAAGAAAATAAAAGAGAAGTGTAGCTGATGACATTCTTGATAAGTCGTCAGCACTCTGATAAGTTATCAGGTTGGCGACGAAATGTGATAAACCTTCAGAGTTATGATAAGTCATCAAGATCATCATTAGCCTAAGATAGAACATAAGAGCTGAAGTAAATCATCAACGACATCTGTGATAAGTCATTAAAGATCTGATAAACCATCACGATTCATCGTCAGCCTAAGGCAGCGAATTTCAAAAGCGAAGAGGAGATGACAACATCTGTGATAACTCATCAGACTCCTGATAAGGCATCTCAAAATATCATCACCTGTCTGAGAAATTACTGAACTCTGTAATTTTTTTTCCATAATTCGGGTGAACTATTTAAAGTATTGTTTAGAGTTTTCTTGGGGGCTGGTACTAGATATTCTGGACTTGAACTTCATGTGTTTTCTCTCTAGTTTTTGATACAAGTTTACAGTTAGCTTTGGAGAGATTATCATATTATATTTTGGGATTTTTGTACTGCAGTTTAATCCGAGATATAACTATTTCCATTCACTTTTGCTATAAGTATTATTCCATAGCATTATGAATTCAACAAGATGTATTTCTCTCTTCAGTATGAGTAGCTGAACCCCTTAACCCGAGCTATGGGATCTATGGGTTTAGGTTTGTAATGCAACCAAGTGTTCAGGATTCTAACAGTGGTAGTAACTTCTTGGTAATCCCCCTGCTTTGCACTTTATCTATTGGTTGCAAACAATAGGTCCTGCTTACTAGTGATTTGCTTGAACTAAGAAATTAATCCTAGTAAGAAGCGAATTATCAACAGGGACTTGGAAGCTACCAACCTTCCATTTAATAATTAATGCTGTAGCAAGATTAATTAACCTGAGATAACATCCTATTGTGAAATTTAAACTCCCTAAGTTCGAGAGAATTAGGTAGTTATATCATTAAGTAGGTCGAGAGACATTTAGGCATAAATTCGACAAGGATAATCTGCTGTTCCTACCTACCACAAGAATCTTGAATCATTACTAGCGTCTGTCGAATCCCAATACCCATTGTGAACATCACTCTGGTTTTCCATAAACTCTTGATTACAAACACTGAAAGTAAAGTGACCAACAATTATTTCCTAAATTCTCATAACCCCCAATTTACCGGAAACTACTAACTATCAGTTGATTAACTCACATACAACTCAGATTCACACCATACTCCCTGTGGGATTTGACCCCAACCTTGTTGGGTTATATATTGACAACGATTGCTTACCTTCTCATTAGAGAGGTGTAGTTTGAGTTTTATTATATAATAAACAAGAAGTATGGCAAATTTTTTCATGAAAGGCTTGTAAAGTTCGGGAACGCAGGAACCAAATTTGTTCTAGAAGGAGAAAAATAATATCTATAAACATTAGTCTAGGGAATAGGTTGTTTGCTCATCAAGTAAAAGATTACAAATTTAGTATCTACGGTCATGGTGATGTTACCATGGTCAATTTTCAAACAAGATCTTGTACGTGCAGAGTTTTTGACTTGGACAAAATACTCTGTCCATATGCTATGACAACACTTCGAGCTTAATACGGTGCACAATATGAAACTAAAATTTATGAGTGCTCCTCTTCATATTATTCGGTGGAAAAATATATAATGACATATAGTGAGAATATTAATCTGGTGTCTGCCGAAGAATTTTAGGTTGTTCCTGTAGAGCTTTTAGGGAGATTAATACCTCTTCAATATATTGACCCAAGAACTATCAAACTGGGAAGAAGGATATATAAGAGGAGGCATGGATTCAGGAATCATTTACATCAAGAAAAAATAAGTGCTCCGTATGTAAGAGCGTTGGCCACAAAAGAACTACATGCCCAGATCGTAATCCACCATGATTGTTGTAGTAAAAAAACTTGTGTTGTTGTTTGTTATGGACTTTTATACATTTAACTCATTTTTGTGAATGTAAATGTTATCATTTATTATATAAAATATCTTTTTTAATAACTTGTGCATCAATAAAAAGAGGATAAACAAGAATTAAATACAACAAACCACAAAACTATTTTCAACAGATTACCCATCTATTGCAATAGATAGACATTATCTGGAAGAACACAATACAGTTTATCAAACTGGAATGTGTTCCTCTGACAGATGACAAATCTGTTGCAACAGATGAATAATCTGCTGACAGAAACCCAACCGATGACCAATCTATTTCAACAGATAGTCCATCTACTGAAAGAAGTCAAAACTTTTGTAATTGCTACTGGATTTACGTCTAATAATCGACATGTTTGTTGAGAAGAAGAAATATACAGAATGAAAATTAAATAAGAATTAAAAAGTCAAAGTTGACCAAAAATAATTTTTTCATTAAACAAAAATAAAATACATTAGGTATAGATCCAACATAGAAAAATTAAAATACATACGCTAAAGAAAAAACACCACCTAATTATTATTATTATTATTATTATTATTATTATTATTATTATTATCAGTCGACGAATCATCAATCGGCAGCAGTAGGGTCCTCCTCGGCCTGTGCATCTCTCCAAACACTTTGCTCTTATGGGGACCAACTCCCACTGCAAGTCATTAACCTACCTCTAAAGTTTCCGCACGGTGTTGGGTAGAATAGGAATGTCCCAAACAAGATCAGTCATATCTAGAACACGTATGAATTCACAAAAAGCATAAACAAAAAAGTAAAGAAAAGAGTTCGAATATAATACAATGTATACTACCAACTGGTGGATTTACAAATACACAAAATAACTTTTCTTAACGAGAAAAGAATATGCTCTTTGAAGAGAAGTGGTTAAAAATGTAATACGAAAAGACAAAGTGCAAGAAATAAATAAAATAAAGTAGAATGAAGATTAAGGAGGGGTGTATTTATAGAGGATTGAATTTGAATATGTTAGGAAAACAAAGCACGACTGTTCAGCTCCATTGTGTTAATTACATTCAAACTGTTGAGTTTTTATTTTCTGTGAAAAGTCATGACTTTTTCTTATACATTCAAACTTTTCACCTTTTCAAAATAGTTTCTCTCTTAACAATAACTGTTATTATTAAGATGTTGCAATAAATCATCTATCTATCACAACAGATAACCCATCTGTCGCAACAAATTTGCCATCTATTACAATAGATGGTATATGTGTGTAATAGATGAGACATCGGTTGCAACATATAGATTATCTGTTATGACAGATGGACCATCTATTGGAGGACATGTTTTTATTTTTTCTAACAGCTAATTCATCAGTTACAACAGATAGGAAATTCAATTCATCAACTATTTTGAATGTTTTAGACAAAAAATCATGATTGTTCTCTTCTTTTAAATAGTCATCACATACCTTAATTAATCCAAATTGGTGACTATTTATTATATAAATTAAAAATTAAATTTTAAAACAAAAAACGTAAAAAGTCACAACTTGTAGAACTTGTTCTTTCTTGATGGGCATGTAGTCCTTTGACATTAAAGATGGTTACCCTTTGAGCCTCCATAGTCTTGTACACTACTTAACGATGGGAAGTGAAGAATAACCACTGTCTGACATTGATGGGGTAGGAAGAATAAGGTGCATGCAGATGGATGGATCCACCTTCATGCATGGGAGTTAGGTATTATTGATCAGGATTTTGTGACAGACACACATAAAGTATAATAATTTTATGAATGTAGTTTTTTACCAATTAGACATTGATCATTCAAATAAGATCCTGCATTTTACAGTTTTGTTTAATAGGTGAAAACTTATAAGACCGAAGGGTTTAAAAAAGGTGGTATCGATACCTTGTTATAATTTAATCACGGTTTTGCTCATGTTTATGCGTCAAGTTCTGAGAAGGGATTTATATTTTATGGCATTGTAGACATTTTCAATAGTTGTTGGACAAATTTTAATTGTGCAATGGACTTTGAGATGACCTTCGAAGCCTTTCACTACAACAAACAAGAATGAAAAACCAATAAAAATTCCCCTGGTCCAAATGTATATGGATGGGTTACTCGAGGAGACTATTATATAACAGAAGGTGCTTGGGAGAATACCTGTGTGGGAAAGGAGAGGTGGAGTAGACCATATATCATCTCAGACTTTGTTTAAGAGGAAACACAGGGAAACAAGTAAGGAACTTCTAGCCAACCTGGCCAATGAAATTGACTTGAAAGATGGAAAAATTGAATGAGTTGCAAATGTGAAAGTGTATCCAAATATTAAAATCCGTTAGTCGTTCTTGAAAAAGAAAAATGCTAAAGAGGACTGGAGCTGGACACTTTTTTAGGGACTGCGACTAGCTAGCATGGCCTGAATGAAGACACAAAATATAGGACCAAAAATCTAAGAAAGCAGCTTGGCAAGCGTAGATGATTGGTAAGATTTTCTATCAAGAATGAAACGTAAACCAACAACTCCAGAAGTAAAATTAAGGGAATCCAAGGCGTCAATTTCTAAAGTCTAACTTGCATTTGATGTCTTCTATTTGTGGTTTTGATCCGGTCAATGGCAGTAGAAACAAAAACATCTGAAGTCGGGCAGAAATCCCATTCCTTTTTGTTTCCACTGCCTTTGACCAGACTAGAACCACAAGCAAAAGGATTGGGATGCAAGTTTAACTTCAGAAATTGCCATGTTGGCTTGATCCCTTATTTTTACTTTAAGATTTATTGGTTCAGGTTTCGTTCCTGACCGATAATCTTACCACCATCGGTGATTGAGAAGCTGCAATCTTAGAGTTCTAGTCCTGTATTTTGTGGGTCTTCATTCAGGCCACGCTAGCAAGTTGCAGTCCCCGAATAAAGCTCACAGCTCCAAACCACTTAAACATTTTTTTTTCAAAATAGACTGATGGATTTTTATTTTTGGATATACTTTCACATTTGCATCTTATTTAATTTTTTTATTTTTAATGTCAATTTAATCAGCCAGATTCACTACATGTTCCTTCCTACCCTATGTTTCTTTTTTAATAAGGTCTGAGTTGATATATGGTCTTCTCCACCTCACCCTTCTCACACAGGTATTCTCTCAAGCACCTTCTGCTATATAATAGTCTCCTCGAGCAATCCATCCATATAAATTTAGACCAGGAAGATAACTATATTCATTTCCATTCTTGGTTGCAGACATGCAAGGCTTCGGAGGAGTTTAAAAAGTTCATTGAACCCTTAAAATTTGTATAATCAATATTGAATATTTACACTGTCACCAAAAACTTAAACCCTTATCCAAACTTGACATATAAACATTTGCAAAATCCTCATTAAACCATAATAGGGTATCGATACCACCTATTTGCTCCCTCAGCCTTATCGGTTTGAACCTAACAATTTAAACTATAAAATGCAGTATCTTATTTGAATGATTAATTCCTAATATAGGTAAAGAACTAACATTCACAAAATTATTAGTATGTATGTGTTTTTATGATAGGTTGATAAGTAATACATACCTCCCACATATGAAGTAGTTCCATCTGCAAGCAGCTTATTCCAACGAACCCATCTTTACTCTAGCCTTTAATGCTGGTCCGACAAAAGTTATTCCACTTTCACTTCCTTTTATCTGCAGACAAGAGAAAAAATTTGATTTCAAATAACAGAAGAACAAAAAGAACATTACTAAAGGGTAACACAAAATTGAATGAATACAACATATTACAATAAGAGTTCCAATAGATGACCCATCTGTTGCAACAGATTCCCTATCTATTCAATAGATGAGTCATCTGTTGCAACAGGCAACACATATGTGGCAACAGATGGTTGACATGTTGCAAAAGATGGGTCATCTATTGGAATAAATCAAACCAGCATTGCTACTTGTTTGATTTCTTCCAATAGTTGCTCTGTCCATTCCAATAGCTGATTCATTAGTTGCAATATTTGAGAAAACTATTGTAACACCGCCACTAACATCAACAACAAAGAAACACCACCACATGTTCCAACACCATTAACAACACAAATACCACATGTTCAAACAATCCCAACACCCCCAACAACAGCACCACCAATAAAGAAACAAACAAAAGACATAAAAATAACACTGACAATAAGGCTTTTTAAGTTCTCCCAATAAACGAATTTTTTTGTTTATTGTAATAAAAACAATGGTTTTTTAATTCAAGACTTAAAAGTCACCTTTTCTTAAATTTTCTTAATAAATAGGATACTGGTAATGGGTAAATCAATAAAAACAACAGATGTAAATATCTAATTTAAATAACATATAAAGAAGAAGACGAGAAGAAAAGAGCAATAGTGAACCATACCTGCAATGTCAAAAAAGTAAAGGGATCAGAACATGCTTTCAATTGAGAAAAGATATATATCGGTTGAGATCCAAAAGGATCCTCATACGAAAGAGAATTCTAGAGATTGGTTGTCATTACCCTAAAGAGGAGAGAAAGAGAATTCTAAAGAAAGAAGAGAGCTGAGTTAATTTATGGCTGAAGGAGAGGGAATTATAGAGATGTATTTTAAATAATTATTAATAATTTTGAGGGGCACAGAGAGACGGTGACATTGAAAAGACAAGATAAGACTACTCAAGGAGGAGATTTTTGAGATATCCATGTAATACTTTTTACCGCTTAACATTTTATCTTTTTTATCTTAGATAGAAAATTGCTTTAAAATTAAAAAATCTTAAAATATATAAGCCATCTATTGCAACAGATGTTAATTTCTGTTTGAATATTTCCAATGGCTGAGTACTCTGTTGCAACAGATGGCAACATCTATTTGTTAATTTAAAATAGATAGGTAATATATTATAACAAATTCATTAATCTGTTTGATAAATTCCAATAAATAAGTCATCTATTACAACAAGTTGAACATTATTTTTATACAATTTTAATTGAGTTCATATGTTCAGCTACAACTTCAATTAGTTTAGCTACAACTAGGGATGAGTTGATAGGGCTAACTATATTACATGATATTGGTATTGCCTTCCTCCTGAATTGAGTCATCAATCGACCAATTTGAGTTAAAATGATTTATATTAGAATGTTTAAAAATACCTAAATTGATTTAAATATGAGTAGAGATGAGTTGATAGGGTCAATTTTATTGCATGATATTGGTATTACGCTCCTTCTGACCCGAGTCATAAATTGATCAATATGAGTTGAAATGATTAATATTAGCTTATTAACTGAAATACCTAAATTGATTTAGCTACAACTAGGGATGATTTGATAGGATCAACTATATTGCATGATGTTGGTATTGCGTTCCTCCTGACCAGAGTTGTCAATCTATCAAACTTAGTTGAAATGATTCATATTAGTTTATTATTTCAAATACCTAAATTGATTTAGCAATAACTAGGGATAAGTTGATAGGGTTAACTATAATGCATGATGTTGGTATTATGTTCCTACGAGTCGTCGATCGACCAATGAGTAGAAATAATTCATATTAGCTTATTATTTGAAATACCTAAATTGATTTAGCTACAACTAGGGATGAGTTGATA
>JAPEIP010000010.1:71105983-71143120 GCA_026120095.1 Capsicum chinense
CAAATACCTAAATTGATTTAGCAATAACTAGGGATAAGTTGATAGGGTTAACTATAATGCATGATGTTGGTATTATGTTCCTACGAGTCGTCGATCGACCAATGAGTAGAAATAATTCATATTAGCTTATTATTTGAAATACCTAAATTGATTTAGCTACAACTAGGGATGAGTTGATAGGGTCAACTATATTGCATGATGTTAGTATTATGCTCCTCCTAACCTTAGTCGTTAATCGATCAATCTGAGTTGAAACAATTCATATTAGCTTATTATTTGAAATACCTAAATTAATTTAGCTACAACTAGGGATGAGTTGATAGGGTCAACTATATTGGATGATGTTGATATTGTGTTCCTCCTGACCCAAGTCATCAATTGACCAATCTGATTTGAAATGATTCATATTAGCTTATTATTTAAAATACCTAAATTGATTTAGCTATTATTAGGGAAGAGTTGATCGGGTCAACTATATTGCATAATATTGCTATTGTGCTCGTCGTGACTCTAATCATCAATAGATCAATCTGAGTTGAAATGATTCATATTAGCTTATTATTTGAAATACCTAAATTGATTTAGCTACAACTAGGGATGAGTTAATAGGGCCAACTATAATGCAGGATTTTGGTATTGCGCTCCTCCTGACCCAAGTCATCAATCGACCAATCTGAGTTGAAATGATTCATATTAGCTTATCATTTGAAATACCTAAATTGATTTAGCTATAACTAGGGATGAGTTGATAGGGTCAACTATATTGCATGATGTTAATATTGCGTTCTTCCGGACCTAAGTCATTAATCGACCCAACTGAGTTGAAATGATTCATATTAGCTTATTACTTTAAATATCTAAATTGATTTATCTACAACTAGGGATGCATTGATAGGGTCAACTATATTGCATGATGCTAGTATTATGTTTCTCCTTACCCGAGTCATCAATCAATTAATCTGAGTTGAAATAATTCATATTAGCTTATTATTTGAAATGCCTACATTGATTTAGCTATAACTAGGGATGATTTGATAGGGTCAACTATATTATATAATATTGGTATTGTATTCCTCTTAACCCGAGTCTTCAATCGACCCAAGTGAGTTAAAATGATTCATATTAGCTTAGTATTTAAAATACCTAAATTGATTTAGCTACAACTAGGGATGAGCAAATTATTTGGAACAAATTAACATTTTTAAAACTTGTCATTCTTTTCCAAAATACAAATCAACTTATACAAATCATCCATTTATGGAATTTTTTTTCATCATTTCAAATCTCAAGTTCTCACTCTTTTCTTTCTCTCTTAATAATACAGACCATAACTACTCATTATATTTCTCAATCCTTCCGAATAGATTGATTTTCTTCCTATTTTTTATCATATAGTTGTTATTTTTTACTTCAATCTTGCTTGTATCCATCATTTTCTCTGGCTACATAGGTAATAGAGTTGGAGAAGAGTTCTACATTTATTTTTTTCTAAGAAATTAGGGAATTTTAGTTAATAATAAAAAAAGACTTTTAGTTGTGTTATCTTCGAGAATGGGTTAACAAGTTTGAGTTTTGATGCTAAAATCATAGGAAGAACCTAAGAAAATCCTAGTTTTTATTGCAATATTTATTGACTGTCGTGGTATTGTTGGATGGTATTTATGGTATTTTTGGTGGCTGTTGCTGGTGGTGTTCATATAGGTGGCATTGAAGGTGGTGTTCGTGTTGGTGTTGGTATTGGTTGTTTGGTGGTGGCATTGACAATATTGGTGGTAGTACTAGTGGTCTTGTTATTGGTGTTGGTGGCTGTTGGTGGTCATCGTGGTGACATTGGTAGTGTTGGTGATTTTGTTATTAGTATCGGTGGCATTGATATTTATATTGGTGTTGGTGCTTTAGTGCTGGTGTTGGTGATGGTGCTGGTGGCATTGGTGGTGTTTATGGTGGCTATTGGTGGTGATGTTGGTGTCATTGGTTAGTGGTATTGGTATTGGTGGTGTTTGTGGTGGTGTTGGTGGCATTGGTTGGTGGTATTGGTGGTGGCGGTATTGATGGTGGTGGTGGTGTCAGTATTAGTGGTGTTTGTGGTAGCTGTTGGTGGTGTTTTTGCTGTCTGTTGGTGGTGGTGTTGTTGGTATTTGTGGTGGTGTCAGTGGTCCATTGGTTGCAACAGGTGGAACAATTATTAGGAGATATTAAAGTAGGTCTTCAAACAAATTTCCTATCTGTTACAAAAAATGTTTCATCAGTAGCAAGACTATTTTGATCTCATCCCTTAGGTTGTTCATCAGTTGCAACAGGTTAGTCATCATCCATAATAGATGATTCATCTGTTCCAACTGGTGGGTTGTCTATTGGAATATTTTTTGGTAACATGGCGCATAAAAATTTGTTGAAATTTGTCTTACCTTTTTTTAAAAATTTATACATACATCAATTGTAATGTATTTTTTGTTTTTCTGTTATTTGTAGGTAAAACATGCATAAGTTGTCTGTGTTAACATGTAACCCAATAGACTGCAAATTATTATATTATTTAAATGTATCTGTGTTTTTCTCATAGGTTGTGCATCCATGGATCGTGCCTACTGAGAAGGAGTTGGGGATGACTTCTTTTATTACTCTAGGTCTTGTTGATACAATAGGAGACCCAACGGTGGAGTTAATAAAAAAGGAATTGGCTGGTGCAACAACCATAAGAAGAGAAGTTAGGCAAGGTCAACCTAATGTTGAGGCTCATCATGACGAACCTGCTACAACAGATCTGGGTGCTACTTCTGGGGGTGTTTCTGGAGGAGTTGTTGATGTTGGTGGTAGCCATACTGATGCTGCTGCTGCATTCAATTGAGGTTATGAACATTTTGATGCTCAAGAAAAATAAATATGTTTGAAACACCCCTTTCATAAGTCACTCTCACCCTTACACAGGTCTCTCTCACTCTTACACAAGTCCCTGCCACCCCTACAGTAGTCCCTCTCACCCCTCTTTACCTTCATATTCTTATTGCAAATGCGAAAACTACAAGGATAGTCAGGATAAACTCTTTGAAAAAGTAGAGGCTATCACTAAAGCTGTCAAGAAATTAAAATCCAAGAGGGGTTTCATACCATCCAAGAAAATGAAGGAGCCATATACTCCTACAGTGGTGGCAATTAGACAAATACTCTCCAATTGGAAACAAAAAAATTGCAACTCCTCCCTCCAAAAGTTGTTGAAGTTCAAGGGCCATTGAAGAAGGTGGACATATATGCGGAACTTGGTGCTAAAGAGAAGAGAGATCTGCGATGGTCCATGAATGCCAAACAACCCATACAAGATTACCCCATGCATACCTTTTCTGCCCAAGACTTCAAGAATATGACAGATATGGATAGCTGGTACGTGGACAAGGTAAGTTTACTTTTCCTAACTTAGCCTTGTAATCTACTTCATGAAGAAGAAGCTATGCAATAAATGTATTTTCTATTGCAACAACTGGGTTTCTGGTGCAACTGGTGGTGGTTCTGTTACAACAGATTACCCATTTATTGCATAAGTTACACTAGATGGGTAATCTATGAATAGATTCAGAGAATCCTTTGCAATAGATGGACCATCTGTTGTATTTTTCTACTATGTTTTCCTTCTTTACAATTACAAACCTATTTAGAAATTATCTTTTTATATAACAGTATGTTGAATAAATTCTCTGCCTCATGAGGAGAAGGCAATTAGCATACCCAGAAGCTTATGATGCTGCTGATAGGATAATAGACCTCAACTTCTACATCAATTTCAAGGATAGGTATGATAAACTTATTAAGCTAGTGTCAACTTCCGGTGGCTCGGGATTTGATTCGTTAGTTTTTGGGTTCCAATGGAATGAAAAAATAATTAAATATATTACAAGGGAGAGGACAAATCCACATGGAAAAAGCTGGACCAAGGCAAAGAGAATTGTTGCAGTCATGAACGTGGACGTCATACATTTTCTAGTTGTTGAGATACTACACGAGGAGGGAAAGATCAAGGTTTATGACTGCAAATTACCTGCCTTTGTTGAGGCTATTTTTTTACCCACATACTACCACTGTTGGAGTTGTACCCTAACTTGTTAAGGCAGAGTAAACTGATGGATTATTTACTAGCAGAAGTGTTGATGAAGCAAACATGGGATTTTGAAGGTCAAAATAAGGACATGAACTTCCCAAAAACTAAAACCGTTGCCGCATGCCGGTCGTATGTACTTGCACACATCGAATGTTTACTGACCAGCACAAAAATAACCGAGCCAATGACCTTTCTGTGTGACAATGCTATGGCAAACATGCATGAAGTTTGGGCTTATGGGGTACTAACTGGATGCTTGGAGCCTGTGTATAAAGAATAAGATGTAGAAACACAAACACCATAACAATTTCTTATTTCAAGTCACTTCACTTACATGTAGTGCCAATTTTTTTGGTCTGATGAAAGTTGAATTTTTTTATATGCAACAGAGTATCTATCTATTGTAACTTCTATTTGTTCCGACAGATAGTTTATCCATTGTAATAGGTTGGTCATCTGTTGAATTATGCCGATGTTTCTATCTAAGTCTATCTATTACAATAGTGGAATTACACCAGTGGAAATTATATCATGAAAAGTTTAGTGATTACGCTTGAATATCCATGTGCTCAACAATACAAAACCAGTAGCAAATAAAACACTATGAATATTTCAGCAATTAGTCTTGAATATCCATGTGCTCAACAACACCAAACTAGTAGCAATAACTCCAACAATGTATATCTTCTTGCTTAATTTTGTTTCTTTTCAAAAGCCTTGACATTCTTCAACAAACCCAGATTACACAATTTTCTTGTGAAGGGTGTCATTCTTCATACCAACCAAAGTAATCACATCCATCCAAATTCTATAAAAACGAGACCACAGTTACAAGTCAATAATTAATCAACTAATTAAATAAAAAATATTACCTTTAAAATCTTAGAAGTAAACAACCTACGACCTGAATTTTGTTGAGTCCAAAAAGTATTCAATAGAGCTTCATGACCACACTTACAATATCAAAAACCTTTATCACAAAAAATAATGAAAGATGAGCTCGACATTGTCAAGCTCAATTAGAAAAATTAAAAAAAAGATAAAGAAAAATAAAAAATAAATAATTTAAAGAATTTGGATAGAGAAAAAAAGATGATGAAGAAGAAGTTTTGGGAATTTAGGGTTAAATTTTAGGAAGAAGATGAATATATAAGACAATGGGAGAAAAATAACCATTGGGGGCTAAATCAGATGCCAAGTCAGCAAAAATAGGGGTTTAACACGCCTTGGCTTCCTAAATTACACGCGAGCTATGAATAGGGCAAAAAGTGTCAAACTGACACATTTGATGCCTATTTTAGATTTTTAAAATGAACACTATCTACTTGCGGTACAAAAGTGAAAGATCGCTGCAACTTTAGGTCCTGTTGATCAGTTCTGCCTTTTTTATTTTAAGTCACTTCACTTTACATGCAGTGGCAATTTTTTATATCTAATGAAAGTTGAATTTTTGTATAATGTAACAGATTGTCTATCTGCTATATCTGTTCTGACAGATAGTTTATCTGTTGTAATAGGTTGGTCATCTGTTGCATTATGTCGATGTTTCTATCTAGGTCTATCTATTGCAATAGTGGGAAGACCTGTTTGATAATTTTCAATAGATGACCTACATGTTGCAATATATGTCTTAATTTGTTTGATATTTTCCAATAAATATGTCATCTATTGCAACAAATAACTTATCTGTTGATATATTTGAATTTAGTATTTCATTTTAATTAATAATTTCAAATCTAAGGATAAAATAAAATTTATAGACAACATAAAATAAATCAAAGCCTTCAGAAATTATATGAAATAAATCAACAAATAAATGAAATATAAAACAATTATTATGGGTACAGATCTTAACAAACAAATTAATAATTTATGTTTTGATGCCAACAATTCCTATGGAGGGTTAAGGTTATTACTTTGACAAACTCAAGCTATAAACATCTACTCAATATAGACAAGTTGTTCTTCATCCGAAGCTATAGAATTTTACTTTGATCGTCATGGATCTTTAATGTCGCTTGCATATGATTTCTATGCTTTTTCTTCTCTGTATTTTCATAAAAAGAGTAGCATGTTTTCCATGTTGTTTATAAATAGCTTCTACTTTGACATCCACTTGGAAATTCAGAATTGTCAATGCTAATCACAGAGATATAAAAAAATAGAAAAGAATAACTCATCTGTTTTAGAAAATAGATTATCTTTCTGTTGCAACATATGGATCATCTGTTGGGACAAATTAAAACATGAGGAATACCTATATTATAATTTCTAACTGATGAACCATATGTTGCAACATATGACTCATCTATTTGGAAAAGCTAAAATGGTAGAAAGTCTTGATTTAATTTGTCTCAATAGATGACCCATCTATTGCAGCAGATAGGTTATCTGTTGGTACAAATAAAAATGATACATAGATCTGTTTGATTTACTAAAATAGATGAAACATATGTTGCAACAAATACTGCATTTGATGCAACAGATTAGTCAACTGTTGCAATAATTGTATACATTTGTTTGATAATTTTCAGCAGGTGTGTCATCTACTAAAACAGATATGTGTCTGTTTGTTAGTTGGAACAAATATTATATATGAATTTTCTTCGGCTCATGATTCTCTCTTTTGGACTTTGTACATTGCTCAATAGTGCAACACAAAGACAGCGGAGTTAAAAATTTGCTTTTTTGGATGCTTGATAATGTCTTGGAAATTACTTTCCTTCTCCCCTTAGCCTTAATCTCTAATGGATTGGATGGATATGAAATCTTTTTTGATGGAATGATACCCCTCATAGATGCTAATTCCTTTACAGAAGTATTTAATGCATTAATAGCATTAATCACTACATTTTTTACCTTGCAGTCTTGACATTTACATGCAGAATATTTGCTGGGAGGGGCAAAATCCATTTAACCAAAATGATCATACTTATAATGGTTTATTTTTAAAACTATAATAGGAGCATCATTAGCCCCAACAGCAGCACCACTACCACCACCAACAGCCCCATCACCACTAACACCATTAATAATAACATGCCCAACCTCCAAAATCATTTTTCTTGTTTTGGTTATTGCTCTGAATAATTTCATTTTTATTCTGTCAATGACCTTAGGGTTTGATAAATTTTGAACAGATCGTAAAGTAAGAAAAAATGGCATCTTCAACTCTTGATTGATCAAAACAAGAGATAGATGCACAATTTAACATAAATCAGTACATATATTAGAATGATGATTAGATCATTCAAAAAATCATTAATTAGAATGAAAATTTAATTTGAATTAGACTTACAGCATCCTTCAGGGGGTTGAAGAGATAATTTCTTTTTGCATTTTTGTCAGTTTTGGCCGACAACCATCTCAGATTTCTTGGATAAAAAATTTCCACCTGGTCGTTCACTTGTTGTTTCAAATAAGGAATGACTTCAAATTTCCAAGACTATAAAATAATGCCAATAAATTAAAAGCATTACTGAATAAAAAATAATAATTATATTATAATAAAAGAAATATTTACCATGAAAGTCCATGAAAAGCCATAAAATTTGACTGTCTTTGGCGCTAACGGAGTCAACAAATATTTAACAGTCATTTTGAAGCTTTCATAACCCCAAGGATAGCTGTTAAATGCCTCAAGATCCTAGGAGAGCCTTATTAAACCAAGTTGTATGTTATTGTTAATGTCCCTCGCCCAAAGAATATTATGTACAAACCAAACCAAGAACAATGATTGCTTTTTCTTGTTTGAAAGTCTTATACCTTTTAACTCTTCTATAAAATTTTTATTTTTAAAGTTTGGACCAATAAGGTAAACCAATTCTTCTCGATCACTTGACTTGCATTTGCCTTTTTGATTGTGCGGGGTGCTTTTTTAGGTTAGAATAGGTATAACTTGAGAAGGAAAAGAAGGATAATATTTTAGTCCAGTAATTATGAAAAACTCTTTCCAACCAAAACAAACAGGCATATCACAGTAATTTATCCATACCTCATCCATCTTATCTTTGTTTTCATACATAAACCTACGCTTGAGAAGATCATGTTCCATTTTCATTTGGAAACGACCATTGTTGTCCTCAGAAAAAATCAAGATATTTCCCAAATAATCTATCCCTGAAAAAAGCATCCAAATTTTCTTCTCAAAGTATTTTTCTTAAGACGTCGATAGATTTTCCCATGGCTGACTTACCGACAAAATCACCTATTAAATCTGTGGCACCATCACACTGCATCCTCACAGGATAACTATCATTGCTGACGGTTTTAAACAACTCTTTGATGGAAGGGCTATTAGCATTTGAATCATCTCTTTTAAAATATTCCTTCTCCCCGTGTTTATTATCCTCTACTTCTAATTCAGATAACACTTGTAAAGAAAGCTCATAGAGTGGTGGATGTAGGCTAGCTACTTGGACTTGATTCGGTTTTTATTTTTTAGGAAGCCATATAATCTAAAATAACAGGAACATAAAATAGACTATATTTGATTAATGCATCATTAAAAAAGTATAACAATATATCTAATATGTGCAACAGTAAAATAACAGTTCCAACATATCTCACATCTGTTGCACTAGGTAGGTTATTTGTTGGAACATATACCTAACCTGTTGTAACAAATAAGTAATTTGTTGCAATAAT
Organism: Capsicum chinense; assembly: GCA_026120095.1. NCBI lineage: Eukaryota > Viridiplantae > Streptophyta > Magnoliopsida > Solanales > Solanaceae > Capsicum > Capsicum chinense. The sequence continues at coordinate 71,114,721 of JAPEIP010000010.1, forward strand.
AATAATAGATCACTCATCGATTGAAATAAATGACTGGTCTGTGCAACAGATCACACTTCTATTCCAATATATGAGTGATCTATTGGAACTATTATCAACGATCAATATTATTTAGATTTCTTCTAACAGAAGGGTCGGCTATCACAACAGATGAATGATCAGTTGGAAAAATCAAGTCTTGTACTTGCCCTATTAGAATAGTTGATAAGATTTTATCAAACAAAAGGTTCCTCTATTGCATTAGATGATTAATCTGTTACATTAGATTTTTAATCTGATGGTAAATCTATTGCATTAGATAGTTCCTCTATTGTATTTGATGGTTAATTTATTTCATCATATGGTTAATCTGTTACATCAAATTTTTAATCTGATGGTAAACCTGCTCATCTGTTGCATCAAATTTTTAATTCGATGGTAAATATGTTGCATCAGATGGTCAAACTATTGTATTAATTTTTTAATTTGATGGTTCCTCTATTGCATCAGATGGTAAATCTGTTGCATCAGATGGTAAATCGGCTGCATCATATAGTAAATCTTTTTTATTAGATGGTTAATTTGTTGCATCAAATTTTTAATCTGATGGTTCTTCTGTTGCATCAGATTGAAAATCTATTACATCAGATGGTAAATCAATTGCATTAGATAGTAAATTGGTTGCATTAGATAGTTAATCTTTGGCATTAAAAGGATAATCTATTGCATTAGAAGGTTAATCTACAACAAAAAAAATAGTAGCATGATTTTGTTCAATAGAAAAACAACAATATATCTATTTTTACCTAGAACAAGAGTAAATCAACCTAGCAATGGGCGAAACATGAAAACACCAACATTATTATTTTGTTTGTACAAACATAAACAATAAAAATTAAACTTCAAAAAATGCAACAAAAAACAAAAAATCATATTTCACTCCAAAAAGAGAAGAGAAAAAATACCAAAAATCAGGGTTTTATTCAGACTGCATTTCAAATTAAAGCAACAATATTGAAATTATTAACCAGTACTATAAAAGAAGTTGGCTCAAGTTCCTCTTTTTTTTCAAAACTAAAAGGCCATAATTTTTAACTTGTGAAAAAAGAAAAGGGATGATGAAGAACTCAAAGCTGTTATAGAGAGAGAAACCCCCAATATGTCCCACATTGGGAGACTTACCTCTATGGGTGTATATCAGGATTATTCTACGATTTTGGGGTTGGGCAACAACCTCATGCATCATCATCATCACATACATTACACTTGCTTTATTATGTTATGTTGTGCTTGTATTTCCATATTGGCTTGTCATCTATCTATTTGTTCTATATCTTGAATTTTGAATGTCTAATTATTCTATAATACTTTTTTTTGTACTTAATGATGTGGTGTATACATGTTCCTCTTTGCTCTACTTGTATGTGATATTGTGTATGTTTATATCCTTATTTAGTGTGTTGTTGTATTATCTATGGATATTGTAGAACTGTTAGTGTAGGCGGTGTGGGCTACCATTGTGGGACATTTTCTAATTGTAGGTGACGTGCCCTTAGTGTATATTTTGTATGCTTTATTTACTACTTTGTTTGGTTGGCCTATGTTACCTACTAAGTACAAGTGGACCGTACTCATGCCTATTGTACCCTATTGGTGTTGGTCCTAGATCGAGTGCGCCTTTGATTGATTGATTTTAAGCACCTTCAGATTACTTAAGGTAGCAGTTGTACCTTCATGCTTCCAAAGTTAACCTCTATCTTTTTATAGTAGTTATGTCTTATTTGTATTCGGAGGCAGATGTTGACCCTGTGTGGAAATTTTTGATGTATTTCACTCATGATTTGCATTAGTGGTTCTTACACTATTGACACCTGGTTTTTGGAATGTATGGTAGTTGGATATGTTCTTTCCATATTATTACAAATTACTTATATGGTTCAGCTTTGTTCTAGAAGCCTTACTTAGGGTATTTTTGTCTTTTCCTCTTTTTGTATCAGTTTGGGTAATAGGCTTACTTCTCAAGGTATGCCGTGACAAGTGCCATAATGACCCTTGTTTTTGGGTTGTGAAACTAACCATTTAACAAAATTGAATACCAAATGTTACTTAGAAGCCTATACAACATATTTACTATTCTTTCACTAAATCCAATATTCCTCAAAACATGCATAAGAAAATGACATTCTACTCCATCATAGGCTTTCATCATATCCAGCTTGATTACTAGATTAGGAGGCTTACCCTTTTTTTGATTTCTACTATTATATCCTGTACCAATAATATATTCTCGGCAATGCTTCTTCCCTGCACAAAAGCCTGCCTGTTCACTAGAAATGATTTTAGGTAGTACAACCTTCATTCTGCCATGTATGATCCTTGAGAAGTTTTTTTTGATAAATTTTCTTAGAGATATAAGCCTTCAATCAAAAAAATATTCACCATCACTTTCTTAGAGAGTAAAACTAGATTTGTATGAGTTACAAACCAAGGAAGTTCTGCTCTAGAAAAAAAATACTGTACCAGCTTATAAATATCTTTTCCCACTATATGCCATGCATCCTGATAGAAAGCTCCAATCATGCCATCTGGTCCAGTTTCACTATTTCTATTTAATCCCATGACTTCTTTATATACATCTTCCTTAGTTGGTATTCTTTGTATTTCATCATTCTCCTTACTCCCAATAATAGTAGGTAACTCCGCTAGAATATCAAAATTAGTATTACATGTCTATTTCTTGAATTAGTCTTTATATAACAGAACTGCTTCATCCACAATATCTTCTAACTACTTTAACCATTCTGCTTTCCCATTTTGGATTCTATTTAGCCTTAGTCTGTTTCTTCTTCCCTTAACTATTGTATGAAAAAATTTAGTATTCCTTTTTCCATTTTTAAACCATCCCATTCTTTATTTTAGCTACGAAAATTGTTGCTCTCTGTGAAAATACCTATCAAATTTTGCTTGAGCTTCATGCAATCTCTCTCTGTTTGCACTCGAAGGATCTGTCTCAAATTGAGTCTCCTGCACTTTAATCACCCTATCTTGTGTAGCAATTTCCTGAAAATAATACTAAAGGTTGCTTTACTCCACTGTGAAATAGCCTTCTCAACTTTCTTCATCTTTAACTAGTACATAAAAAATGGGTTTCCTACAAAATCAACCTACCAATTTTTTGACCAGCTCTATAAAGGAATCTTTCTATAGCCAACAGTTTAGGAACCTTAAACATTTTGTCACTTCTTCTACCTTATTCTTTAAATAAATAAGAAGTGGGGCTTGATCGGATCCACTTGTAAAAAGATGTTCCACTTTAATCATAACAAATTTTAATAGCATTAATAAATTACACATAACTCTATCCAATTTTTTGAAAATCCACTCCTTATCTGTTTTATCATTCCACCATGTAAATTTACTTCCCTTAAAACCCATGTCTACAAGGTTGCAAACATTATATAATGATTAAAATCTCTCACCTCAGTTTGTAAGAAGAAGACCCCTTAGTTTTTCTTCCTTATTTAGTGATAACATTGAAATCTCCTCCCACTAATCAGGGTTTTTGAAAATCAAAACATACTTCACTCAAGGATTCCCATAATTGCAACCTTTTTCCTTGCTAACATTTAGCATAGACTAGAGTTATTACAATGTTTACTTATAAATTTTAGTTCATCATCCTAAGAGTAAGGTAGTGTTACTCATCTCTCAAGATTTCCAACTTTATCAAATAATCTATAAATTCCCAAATCTTTCTATTAACATTTACAAAACCATGCTTGAACCCTAGTATTTTTTTGTAAGCTTTTAGTTCTTATCTATTCCAAAATGGTTCCATCAACCTAACAAAGTAAAATTTATATCACCTATTCAAATTAACAAGTCGTGTGAATGATTTTTGAGTATTCACAAACCTTATATTCTAAATTATATCATTCATTAAGACTAATTATTTTTAAGCACAGTACTCCTTATTTTTCTAGACTTGTCTTTATCTGTCAGCAGACTTGCTCCACCTTTCTTCTTTCTATTTGAGTGATTATCCTTTAATTTGTTTATCTGTTTGGTGATATATCACCCTCAATAACCATATCCCTACTGTTATTGTCTATATCATTATTGTTCTGGCCAATATTTTAGTTTATTTCATTATTTTCTTGTACTTCTAACTGCACTGCTAAAGGTAGCACTTCATTATTATCAACCTTAGCTACTATTAGTACACTTTCTTTCTCTACATCTTGTAAACTATATTTATTCTCTTTCTGGGTTTGTGCTATCAAATCTCCTTCTTACTCTGTCTTTGTTTCAATATGCTGCTTATATTGATCACTCTTTCCTAGATTATTGTTGTATTTTCTCCTAACTGTTTCTCCTGAACATTGACCTGCACTGCTTGTTAGCCTTTCTCTATTTTTTATCCATCTCTTTTATCCTGATCATCTTGATTCTTGCGTGCCTCTTTGGACTATTGTACTTTTCTAAAACATCGAGTCACCCAATCTTTTATGGTTTCCTTCATTGTGATTTCTACCTAATTCTCATTATCATCCTGTATTACTTCCTCTATTTCATTAAGTTCCTTGAAATGATTTTCATCTATATTCAATTTCTCTTTTAATTTATCTGTATTCTAATGTTTATTTTTCTCCTAGCCATCTATTCTTGTTTGTTTTGGTTGTTCCCAATTCATTTCTACCTTTTACTGCTGCACTTTGAGTTGTTGATTCCATAATATTTCCTTTTTCATATTATTTTCTTTATGTCTTTCTTCATGTTCCTTTTCTAATAATTCTGGTTGTATGGCAACAGATGTCCTCATCATGTCCTTGTAAACAACATTCCCTATAATATTTTGGCCTATAGTCATATTGGATCTTTATCAACTTTGACTTAATCTCTCCTATACTATTATTCTCATGATTAATTCTGACTCTTTCTAGTAATTTTGTAATCAGATCCACTTCTATCTTTACATTTTCCCAACTAGGTCTAGTCAGATTCCTTATAGCCATATCTACTATTACTGGTTTCCCTACAGCTAAAGTAATAGAAAAAATCACATCCTTTGCAAAGAAGTTTGGTGGCGCAATAATATCAATGCTACACCTATTGTTATTCTACCTCTGGCTCAAACCATGGATCCTACTTGAAAGCTCTCATCTGCCAATACATCTCCCCGGTCTTCCCATAAAAAGTTGTAGTTGATAACATATAAGCATAATCCTATAAAATAGTGAATTGTATCAGAATATATCTTGAATCGAATACACCAATTGTTTATGCATTGTTTATTCCATATTGACTTGGAATAACTCTTCTTAAATTATTAATATTTGGTTTTCCGTATGAAAACTTTCCTACCATAACATATTGCAGATTTTCTAGCAAAACATTAACCTTTGAGTTTTTCCATTTTATCGTTAATCTCATTGTAACATGATTACCGGTTTAGGTTGAACTCTACTCAAAGGTTTGGCTTTATGTTTAACAATATTGGAGAATAGTGTATTTACCTGAGGTACTACATTGCTCTGATTATCTATTTGTGGATCATTCTTAGATGGTAGAGGAGAGAATTTCTCCAATTTAGAGACAAGGATAAAGATGATCATTGAGAGACAGAGATTTAATGAGGGTTTAAAAGGTAATGAGAGAAAAGGGAATTTTAATATGTTTTAAAAGAGGGGAAAGGGTGTAAGTTTGGGCTTAAAGAGCAAGAGATGTATCTGGTCCTATTAGCATACCTTTTTTGATTCAAAAAATATGACAACTTTTTAGAGATGCACAAAAGGACATATATCTTTTATAATAATCACCTCTGAAAATTTTAAGAAGGACAAGCATGGTACTAATCTGTGGTATGGAACCAGGCCCCTCCCTTGCTTGAAAAGAATTCTTTTTGCTTGATGTTTGTCTTATCACTTATCCTTCAAGTACTTACTCACCATGCGTGTATACCTACAAAGGTATGGGACTGAGTTAGAGCAATTGCACAAATTAAGAACTAGGATACCTGTTTCTTAATCATTTCCAAGAATTAAGGAATTTTATCCACTGAGATAGGTTAATTCATTTTTGACTAGGCCTAATATTAGCTTGTTCTTTACTGATTGATCCCTATGAAGATCCTTTGTGTCACGACCCAAGATAACCCCCTAGTCATAACACAGTGCTTAGGACCAAAAGTGATCCCAAGCTAACATGGTCTGACATAATGCTTGAGAAACTGATTTGAACTAATTTTATAAGCTAAATTTTCTAAATGGAAGAATAATCATAAGAAAACTAGAATACATGTGATACTAAAAAGGTTTACAACACGATAAATTTGAAGGAACAACTTAAATTACATGAGTAACTCTAACTAACTGTCTATGAAGCCTCTACTATACTGAATATAGATAGTTGGAACATGCCTTCAATTACCATTAATCAATACATATGAATAATTAAAATAAAGAACATGAACTACATCTGATAGGAGATTCTCAAACTAGGAGAACTCATCACCTGTTGGCTAGAAGCTGCAATGTCCGATTATGATGTGTCCTACAAATGGTACCTACATTATGAGACAATGTAACATATAGACATATATGTGTGTAAGACCCCACAAATTTTCCTAGTCATTAAAACTCTTTAAAGCATGTCAAGAGAAGATCCAACACTTAGAAAATTTCGGCTAACTGTTAAGACTTAGTTTATTTTAGCCTTCGAAAGTTGGTGTTCTTATTTAGTGACCTTTATGTCCATAAAGGTTTGATATTTAAGTTAATCCATGCTCAAGAATGTCAATAGGGGTTCCCGGATGAGTTTTTGATTTTTTAGACCTCGTTTAGACCAAGTTCTAGTGCCCAAAATAGTGGACCAACACAATCTTGGTGCGCTGCATTGCCTATCATGTTGGCCAATATTTTTCCAGGTTTGCCAGTCAAAAGTACTAAGGATCAACATGATCATGGCGCGATGCATCAGGTATCGCATTGACTAGCATGTCAGTACCCAGTTATCAATCATTAAAAAAGTCGTGACCCCAGGGTTATTTTAGTCTTTTTTATACTCTTATATAACCCTATAACACGAGATTCAGCCATTGTTTACCCACATATACTAGTTTTCTCTCAATTTTCCTCAAGAACACACTTAGGGTTTTTAATTGAAGATCTAAATTTAAGAAATTCCGCCGTCAATCTTCGTAGAATCAAGAACTAAGGTATGTTAGATGTTGATTCATGGGTCCCTTCCACCCATGAAGTTCAAGAATACTTTTCTAAATTCAAAGATTATATTTTTATGAGTCTTCATGATTTAGGTGAACTGAAATTCATGTTCATGTTGTTGTTGGGGGTTGATTCACGTTTTAGATTATGAGTTTCAAGATTTGAACCTAGTTTGTGATGAATTGCATAATGTTCATGATAAAACCTTCAAGTTGCAAGTTTATTGATATATCCATGAAACATAGATATGGTAATTGTTGTATAACCAAAGCATGCTTCTCATATGTTCAATTAAATGCCTATATGAATGAAGTAGTGCCATTATAGCATGTAAACATGTAGTCCCCATTTATGTACAAGATAATGCATGCTAAGTGTTTGTTGAAAGGCTTTAGTGAATGAATTATGAGATATTTGTATGCATTCCTATCCATGCTTAAGGTTATGATTTTTAAGTGCTTGAAGAGATGCCTCATTGATAGATCCTTTGCTCCCATTTGAGCTTAAGTTTTCAGCATGAGTTAGTAAAGCCAACAAGTCAGTTTAACAGTCAAGCAGTCAGATTCGTATAGCTTGTTTCCCGTCTTTCCATCTAGTCATGCTATCAGAAATCTCAGGAAGGTAACTATTCCAAGATAGAAAGTCCTAGTAGTTGCGAGTTCAGTTCAGTTCAGTTCATGAGTCATGCATTAGTTTTAGACTCCCGAGGTTTAGTTATGAAATAGTTCGTAGGTATCTTGTGCATCGCATCAGTTTTCCCAATATCTTAGTAAAGTAAGCATTCTTAGGGGGGACATAGTGTCCAAAGGGGGAGATACCCTAGAATTCCCTGATGCTTTCATGTCCATAAATCTATTTAGTTGCATGCTCAGATTCACCTTACTAATTTAGTATCAGTTATCATTATATATTCAGTCATGCTTTTATGAGAATAAACTCAGTCAGATATCCATGCATCAGATATGCATGTTCACTATGAGATTTCAGTATATCAGTGGTTCCAGTCATATAGTCATGTTTCAGTTGTTCATGTCCAGTAAGTAAGTCCAGCCTACTATATTTTCAGCTTTATCAGTCCCATTTGAGGACAAATATTCCTAAGGGGGAGATATTGTAAGACCCCACAAATTTTCCTAGTCGTTAAAACTCTTTAAAGCATGTCAAGAGAAGCTCCAACACTTAGAAAATTTTGGCTAAGTGTTAAGACTTAGTTTATTTTAGCCTTCGAAAGTTGGCATTCTTATTTCGAGACCTTTACGTCTATAAAGGTTTGATGTTTAAGTTAATCCATGCTTAATAATGTCAATAGGGGTTCTCGGATGAGTTTTAGATTTTTTGAACCTCGTTTAGATCAAATTCTAGTGCCTAAAATAGTGGACCAACATGATCTTGGCACGCCGCGTCGCCTATCATGTTGGCCAATATTTTTCCAGGACTGCCAGTCAAAAGTACTAAGGCTCAACACAATCATGGAGTGACGCATCTGGTATCAGTCTTTTTCCCATTCTTATATAACACTATTACACGAGATTCAACCATTATTTACCCATACATATTAGTTTTCTCTTAATTTTCCTCAAGAACATGCTTAGGGTTTTCAATTGAACATCCAAATTCAAGAAATTCCACCGTCAATCTTTATAGAATAAAGAACTAAGGTATGTTAGATGTTGATTCATGGGTCCCTTCCACTCATGAAGTTCAAGAATCCTTTTCTAAATTCAAAGATTATATTTTTATGAGTCTTCATGATTTATGTGAATTGAAATTCATGTTCATGTTTTTGTTGGGGGTTGATTCACATTTTACATCATGTGTTTCAAGATTTGAACCTAGTATGTGATGAACTGCATAATGTTCATGATAAACCCTTCAAGTTGCAAGTTTATTGATATAGCCATAATACTTAGATGTGGTAATTGTTGTATAACCAAATCATGCTTCCCATATGTTTGATTAAATGCCTATATGAATGAAGTAGTGCCATTATAGCATGTAAACATGTAGTCCCCATTTATGTACAAGATAATGCATGCTAAGTGTTTGTTGAAAGGCTTTAGTGAATGAATTATGAGACATTTGTATGCATTCCTATCTATGCAAAAGTTTATGACTTTCAAGTACTTGAAGAGATGCCTCATTGATTGTACTGTGATAGAATATTGTCATGTTATTCAAGACTTGCCATATTTTATTCTTGTTTATGCTATCGAGTCCTGGGGGTATTTAATACCCGACAATTTAGCTGCAACCTAAGCCAGTGTCAGTTTTTAAGATAATCTTAGTCGTACCACAATCAGTAGAACTTAGTCAGTTACAGAACTTAGGAAAACTCAGTTACTCAGTTTAGTTCAGTTAAGTCGTACGATTAGTAACAACTTAGTAAAGCCTAGTATGAAGTAGAAAAGTTTAGTGTCATTGAATTGGGAGTAGGATTCAGCACCGAGCAAACCTAAGGATGGGGGCTCACCCGTTATATAGGACTGAGATCCCTATAATTAACCCCTATGTTCAATAAATACGTAGCCAGCGTAGGCATGAGATGTCACCCATTAAATAGGACTGACATACTTCAAGATCACCCGCTAGTATAGGACTGATATCAGGGGTCACCCTCTAGATTAGGATTGACCCCATAGCAGTTGTCTTTACCCATGGCATGGTACTGACACCCTTCCAGCTGGGGTTATTGGTTGGACCCTATTAGTTCAGATTCTGGGCATGTCGGTTAGATTACTACCTCCTACAGTCTTAGTTTTAGAATTAGTCTCAGTAAAAGAACTCAACTCAGTATCTCAAATTTTAGACTGTTAGATATAGTCACTCATTAGCATTATCAGTGGCTTCAGAGATCACCCATTAGATAAGACTGATCTCAGATACAGTTAATCATTTTTAGTAACCTCAGATATCAAAATCAGTAGATTTATTTATTCAGTATCCCAGCATTTGTAAACTCAGATGTCAGTAAATCAATATTCGAGACTCAGTATTCAACATTCATGCATGTATCCTCATTCAGCATACTCAGATTATTTAGTCAATATAGATCATGCATATGAGCCCTTGCATTCAGCCTTATGACATCTAGAATACTAGTACATTCTTACGTACTAACGCATACTTTTCTCTTACGCTATGGTGTCTTATACCATAGTGTCAGAAGCATGGGATCTTGAGTGCCCTTAGTAGTTCAGACTCAGTCAGCAGCAGTAGACTTAGCAGTGAGTCCTTATTATTTGAGGATGGTTCTATTATTTCACTATATTGTATTAGATTCAGTATTCTTCAGTAGATGGAGTTAGTTGGGGATTGTCTCATCAACTCCACAGTTCAGACAGTTTAGAGGCTTTCAGACTAGTTATTTAGACAGTTGTTTTAGTTTTGATATTGTTAAACATTATTTAGTTTTATTTTAGTATTAAACCTTATGGCTAGTTTCTGCCAGTTTTACACATTTTCAGTATATTATGCAGTGCTCAGTTACAGGTATCAGTGAAGGGTTAACTTGTGGTCCTTTGGGATTATGAGCACTGTGTAGCATCCAGGGTACTAGAATAGGGGTATTACAGTGTGGATCAGTACTTTGGAATGTATTAAGTAAGTGGGGGTAATGCAATAAGTAAAACTGATTTCATACATAATCTTAAAACATGCATGCTAAGTTCAAGTAGACTTATCAAGAGACTAAAATAAACTGAAAGATGAGGTATCTTAAAACATGAGTAATAAAAATAATCTGATAAGCTAGTGAATCAGTACACTTAGTTTCTTAAAATCTTTACTTTTGTAAAATAAGTAGAACTGAAGTTGGGAATTGGTAAAACATGAATACTGTATGTAAATCTCATGTAAAGCTGAACATGTTGTAAAACTGAACTAAGGTTCATGTATGGATAATTAACATGAAAAACATTAACATGGAATATCTAAGAATGCAAGACCAAGAATAAACATGCTTCTGAGTTAATTTGTAATCTGAAAGGCTGAATTCTGTATAACTAATTAACTAAAAATCTATATGCTTTGGTCAAGTAAACCTGAGCTGAGACATACTGAATGCTGACTAAAACTGTGGGTGGTATCATGTAACCAACTTTAATACCCCAAAATATACTTAGCTCAGTTCGGCTTCTAATTGTATGCTTAAGAGGCTTAATTTCTAAAAATTTCACTAAGTGTTAGGGACTCAGTCATTTTAAGGCATCTTAACTTTGAGGATATTTAAATTGGTCTTCTAAACCCTAACACATTAGTTTTGGAGTTAATTCATGTTCTGGGATGTAAGATACATACTCAGAGAATTTTCAGATTTTTTAGACGAGGATTGGTCATGTTTGGATCACGATTCCAGTAGCTCATCGCAATAGGTCTACATTGCGGTAGTAATAGTGATGGAACCCTCATCGCACCGTGGTGACCCTATAAACCGCATTCCAGTTATGAAATTAATTGCCTGGGGGCAATTATGTCATTCCTCCTTAATTTAATTCATCAATTCACAGATTATAACGTCAGTTAGGGCATTATTTGCCCATCTTCTTCAATTATCCTCTCAAATAAATCCTATTTTCCTCCCAAGAACATCAATTTCCATTACTTTCTCTCTAAGAAAACCAAGAATCAAGCTCCCAAATCCAAGAACTTTTAGGAAACCATCAAGATTGGTGTTTTTTTTCAAGCTTAAGGGTTTAAGGTATGCGTGATGTTCATCCATGGGTCTTTTTCACCCATGGAGTCCAAGAATCCCTTTTTATATTAAATTATGAGTTTTTACATGATTTTGTTGAACTATCTCCATAAACCCCTTGTTATTTTGATTTCAAGTTAAGATTATATATGTTTTCAAGTGGAATGGATTATAGTATCTTTTGAATGTTGTAGTTCCCATATCATTATAATGTGAGTTAGAATAAATCCTCAATTTATGGTTTTTGTTATGTAATCATGCTATCTCATTATGTTTAAAAGCAGCCTATGTTAAGGTCTTGATCTTCATGTGTGTGATGAAATACCAAAGTGATAGGTTTTGAATAATGATTCTCTAATATGGTTTTCAAAAGCTTTTATATGTTTTTATTGTTATTCCCATTCAGTATTGGTAGGTTATGAACACCTGATACCTAGTTGTTTACATAATTTCTATATCTTCAGAATGATTTTAGATAAACCATAAGCATTATCATTCAGTTAGTTGTTATTATCAGTTGTTTGCTTAGTTAAGATTAGTTCAGTCCTGTAAATAATGTCATTCAGTTAGGAGTAGGATTCAGCACCGAGCAAACTAAAGGATGGGAGCATTCCTGCCAGTTTAGTGTTTGACCCTTAGTAGCAATCCTTGAGTTACAGTACTATGTAGTCAGTATAGGTATGAGATATCTTTTTGCCAGCTTAGGGTTGACACATATCTTATGAGTACTTTTGCCAGTATAGGCTAACTCTTTCATCCTTTGAGATGCCATTTTAGTGGATCGATACAGCCAATGTTAGTACCTATGGAATGGTACTGATACTCTTTAAACTGGGGTTACAAGTTGGACCCCAATTAGCTCAGATTGGGGCATGTCAGTTACAAGATACCTCCCATAGTCCCAATACAATATTCAGTATAGTTTCAATTTAGGTTTGCTTGACCAAAGCATACAGACTCATGGTTATTCAGTTATCAGATTTTAGTACTTGGGTTTATAGATTATTTCAGAAATATTATATGCTTGGTCTTGCATTCTCAGATATTTTAGCTTTCGTGCATTCATGTTCAGTTATCTTATGCTATTCAGTCAGTCATTAATTCATGTATAGTTAAATAATAAATTTTAGCCTAACCTCATATCCTATACAGTACATTCAAATTATTGATCGAATACTCTTCTTTGAGCTATGATGTTTAATATCATAGGTTTGGACGCTTAGTTTCCCGACCACAGTTAGATATTTCAGCATTACTCAACAGCAACAGTGGTGAGTCCTCATCTATCAGGGACGTGGTTGATTATTTTATTTATTTTAGTAGTTCAGTATTTTTCATTTAGTTAGAGTTAGTTGGGGGCTTGTACCATCTACTTCTCACTCAGTTAGAGGCTTTTAGACGTTTAGACAGTTAGTTAGATAGATGTTTTAGACTTGTGGATTCAGTTGTATTTTCAGTATTTAGACCTTATGGCATAACAATTATTTTCTGCACACGTTCTTTATTATTTTGATATTCAGTGCTCGCAGCAAGTGCCAGCTCATATGTTAGCTTGTGGTCACTTATGTCCATAAGCGCTATTGTCGTGATCAGGGGGTAGTCTTGAGTCATGAAAAAACTTAGCATTAGAGCCTAAGGTTTTACAGTGTCCTAGGGAGTCTGAAAGATGTATTGAGTAGAGTCTTGTACATGGTTCTGAAATGCATCACACTTATGGAAAAGAGGCTACAAGATGTTTTACGAAAAGTTTCCCTTTTTTCAATATTCATGTCATGTGAATGAGCATAATCTCTATTTAAAACTCTCTTTCTGACTCATTTTTCCTTCTGTTTACAAACAATGCCTCCCAAAATGGAACACCAGAATAAGAAATAGAATTCATCCCGCATCTTTGTCTGTTCAGAAAGATCCCCTAAATAAGCATATCTCTCATTCCAATTTCAGAGCTGCATTCACTACCTTATGTCACTTAGTAGCTTCTCAGAATTACCAGAAGGTTGTTTCCCCATCTAACCCAGTGGAAAATACAACTGCAGCTAGGATTCATGATTTCACCCGAATGAATCCCCTTTTCCTTTTGGGATCTAAGTCTGAGGAGGATACACATGAGTTTTTTGATATGGTTCAGAAGGTGACTAATATCATGGGTGTCATATCGAGTGAGAGTGTAGAGTTGGCTGCTTACTAGTTGCATGATGTATGTCATACATAGTATAAGCAATGAAAGGAAGATAGAGGTGTTGACGCAGGGCCAGTTGAGTGGGAGGAGTTTGCCATGGCCTTCTTAGATAGGTTCTTTGCGCTAGAGTTAAGGGAATCTAAGGTACTAGAGTTCATTAATTTGAAGCATGGTAATATAAGTGTGAAAGAATACTCGCTTAAGTTTACTTAGTTGGTTAGGTATGCTCTTTTGATGGTAGCTGATAATAAGTCTAGAATGAGTAAGTTTGTTTCTGGTATAGCTGATAGTTTGGTAAAGGAGTTTAGGACCGCTACAATGATTAAAAAGATGTACCTATATAGGATTATGGTTCATTCTTAACATATTGAGGAACATAAGAGGGCCAAAACAGGTAGTTTTAACTTTTCTCAGTCGAGGTTAGAGAGTGGTAGCCGTTCTCAATTCCATCAAAAATTTTCAGCCCCATCTCCATCTTCAGCTAGTGTGCCAGTGCTAAAGTTCTAGAATGATAGTTGAGATAGGGTGCCAGGCTCCAAGTTCTAAGGTAGTGTTAATAATGGTCGTACTAATCCACTCTGCAGGAAGTATGGTAGGAATCATCAGAGTCTGTGCAAGGTTGGCAGTGATGTATTTTTTAGAAGTGGAAATCCAGGCCACAAATTTAGAGAATGCGCACAGGTGGGTCAGCATAGTCAACATAGTTGTTCCCAAGTTACAACCGATCGCCCGACTCAGTAGGGTTCCACTTCCACTGCAATTAGTGGACAATGCCAGAACAAATTGTATATAATCCAATCCTATCATAATTAGGAAATCTCTTTTGATATGGTTACAGGTATTTCATCTTCATACATATACTTTGTTAGATCCTAGAGCTTCACTTTCTTTTGTAACCCCTTATATAGCTGTCAATTTTGGTGCCAGTCCCAAAGTTTTAGCAGATCCTTTCTCAGTGTCTACACCAGTGGGTAAGTCTATCATAACCAGATAA
Source organism: Capsicum chinense (assembly GCA_026120095.1). NCBI lineage: Eukaryota > Viridiplantae > Streptophyta > Magnoliopsida > Solanales > Solanaceae > Capsicum > Capsicum chinense. The sequence goes on from JAPEIP010000010.1 coordinate 71,129,786, forward strand.
GTATACATAAATTACCCGTTTACAGTATCTCATAAAGTCACATTAGTTGATCTTGTAGAATTAGAGATGACTGATTTTGATGTCATTCTCAGCATAGATTGGCTCCACTCATGCTATGCTTCAGTTTATTGTAGTAACAGAGTCATTCAGTTATACTTTTCTAATGAACCAGTCATTGAATGGAGGGGTATTACTTCAGTGCTTAGGGGTCAAATTTTTTTATATCTTAGAGTGTGAAAGATGATATCTAAAGGGTGCGTTTACCAAATTGTTCGAGTCAAAGACTCTAATTTTGAGACTCCCAGTATCGAGTCAATTTTAGTAGTAAGGTAATTTCTAGATGTTTTCCCTAAAGATCTTCCCAAAGCTCTTCCCGAAAAGGAAATTGACTTCAGAATAGATCTCCTTTTAGATACCCAGCCTATCATTATTCCACCTTACAGAATGGCTCCAGCTGAACCCAGTGAGTTGAAATAATAGCTGAAAAATCTCTTAGATAAGAGATTCATCAGGCCCAGTGTTTCCCAATAGGACGCTTTAGTTATTTTTGTGCATAATAAAGATGGTTCTCTAACAATGTGCATCTATTACCGTCAGTTGAACAAAGTCACAATCAAGAAAAAATATCCACTCCCAGGATTGATGAATTGTTCAACCAACTTCAAGGTGCCAGTTATTTCTCTAAGATAGACCTTAGGTCCGTCTATCATCTGCTTAGAGTTAGAGAATGTGACATTTTAAAGACAACCTTCAGAACTCGATATGGTCACACTGAATTACTAGTTTGGTTTTTTTCGAATAACAAATGACGCAACAGCTTTCATGGACTTGATCAATAGCGTGTTCAAGCTGTACTTAGATAAATTCATCATAGTCTTTATTTTTGATATACTTGTGTATTTTTTTAGTGAAAACGATCATGCAGACCATCTCAGAATTATATTGCAGACTTTTAGAGCCCATTAGTTGTTCACTAAATTCAATAAGTGCGAGTTTTGGCTAAGATCAGTAGATTTCCTTGGCCATATTATTTTTGATGATGGCATTAGAGTTGACCCTCAAAAGACTATTGGCCTAGACCTATCTCTCCATTAGACATCAGGAGTTTCTTAGGTTCGGTTGGCTATTACCGATGGTTTGTTAAAGGGTTTTCATCTATTGAATCCCCCATGTATAGATTGACTCAAAATAAAGTCAATTTTAGTGGTCAGATTCTTGTGGAGGGAGTTTTCAGGAGTTGAAGACTCGACTCACTTCAGCCCCAGCCTTGACTTTACCAGATGGTTCAGATGGGTTTTTTGTTTACTGTGATACTTCTAGAGTTGGTCTTGGTTGTGTATTAGCATAGAGAGATAAGGTCATAGCCTATTCCTTTAGATAGATTAAGCCCTATGAAAAGAATTACCCTACCCATGATCTTGAGTTAGCAACTATTGTATTTGCCTTGAAAATTTGGAGGCACTATCTTTATGGAGTTTATGTTGATGTGTTCACGGATCACAAAAGTTTGAAGTATGTGTTTTTTAAGAAGGATTTAAATCTTTGTCAGAGAAGGTAGCTTGAGTTGTTAAATGATTATTATATGAGTGTGTTGTATCATCCAAGAAAGTCAATGTAGTGGCAAATGGCCTTAGTAGATTGTCTATGGGTAGTGTTGTTCATGTTGAAAATGATAAGAAGAAATTACTCTAGGAGGTACATCAACTTCATAGATTAGGTGTTCAGTTGGTTGATTCAGCTGAGGGAAGTATATGAGTTCAGAATGGTTCAAAATCTCTTAGGTTGCCGAAGTGAAAATGAAGCAAGATAGGGATTCTAGTTTGGTTAAGTTGAAGAAATCAATTAGAGATCAGAAATTAGATGTTTTCTCCCAAGGGGGAGATGGCGTGTTACAATATCAGGGTAGGTTGTGTGTGTCATATGTTGATGATTTGAGACAACGGATTTTAGCAGAAGTGCATGGTGTGAGTTAATCCATTTACCTATGGGCCACTAAGATGTATCATGATTTGTGAGAAATCTATTAGTGGAGTGGCATGAAGAGGGATATTCCAAAGTTTGTAGATGAATGTTCTAACTATCAACAAGTCAAGGTTGAACACCATAGGCCTAATGTCACATTGCAGGAGTTCATCATTCCCAGTTGGAAATGGGAAGAGGTGAACATGCATTTTTGAAATGGTTGCCTCGTACGCATCGCCAGCATGATTCGATATGTGTTATTATAGATAGAATGACCAAATCAGCTTATTTCTTATCAGTTCATTATTCTTATTTAGCCGAGGATTACGCCAAGATCTATATTAGAGAGTTGATTAGGTTGCATGGAGTTTTGTTGTCTATCATTTCAGATACAGGTTCTCAGTTTACCTCTCACTTTTAAAAGGCTTTTCAGAAGGGTCTTGGTGCCTAAGTTTATCTCAGTACAAATTTTCATCCCCAAATAGATGGTTAGGAAGATATGACCATTCAAACCCTAGAGAACATGTTGAGGGCTTGCATTATTGAGTTTAAAGGTAATTGGGATGATTACTTACCCTTGATTGAGTTTGCCTACAATAACAGTTATCACTCTAGTATTCAGATGACCCCGTTTAAGGATCTTTATGGGAGGAGATATAGATATCTTATTATTTGGTTGAAGGTAGGTGAGGCTGCTTTGATAAGACCAGATTCGATGTTTGATGTAATGGAAAAAGTTTAATTAATCAGGGAGAGGCTTAAGACAACCCAAATTCATTAGAAATCTTACGCATATGTGAGGAGAAGAGATCTTGAGTTTAAAGTTGGGGATTTAGTCTATTTGAAAATCTCGACCATGAAGGGAGTGAAGAGATTTGGAAAGAAGGGAAACCTCTAACCCCGATATATTGGCCCTTATATAATCTTAAGTCATTTTCGGAAGGTGGCTTATGAGCTAGAATTGCCTGCAGATTTGGCAACAGCGCATCTAGTATTTCATGTTTCCCTATTAAAGAAGTGTATTGATGATTCAACTGTGGTTATTCCGTTGGAGGATATGGAGGTTAAGGATAGCCTTTCCTTCGAAGAAGTCCCAGTTGAGATCCTCGATCAATAGATTTGTAGACTAAGGAACAAAGAAGTTCCCTTAGTCAAAGTTCTTTGATAGAATCAGTCCATTCAGGACGCCTCTTGGGAAGCAGAAACGGATATGTGTACCAAGTACCCTCTTATTTTCTCCACAAACTCAGACTTAGCTAAAGGTAACAATTTTTCTTAGATTGTTTCTTTTCCATTTTTAGTTCCAAATCTATAATCATTCTCACATCATTTCATGCATTCACAAAATTAATTCAGTTCATATATCATGTTTTAGACTCGATCATGTAATCATGTTTCCAGTTATGCATGTTCAGTATGTGATTTGAGTTGCCTTAGTTCTGAACTCTCATCTTAATCAGTCTCACTAGAGAATTAATGTTTCAAACGGGGATATATTGTAATACCCCATAATATTCTTAGCTAAGTTCGGCTTCTAGTTGCATGCATAAGAGGCTTAAATTCTAAGAATTATACCAAGTGTTGGGGACTTAGTCATTTTAAGGCCTCTTAACTTTGAGGATTTTTAAATTGGTCTTCCTAACCCTGAGACATTGGTTTTTGAGTTAATTTATGTTCAGGTCTATAACGTACATATCTCGGAGAAGTTTTGGAATTTTCAAATGAGGATTGGCTCATGTTTGTATCATAATTCCAGCAGCTCATCACAATAGGGCCGCATCGCGGTGGAAATAGCGATGGAACCCTCATTGTATCGCGATGAACTTTTAATCTGCATTCCAGTTATGAATTTTAATATCTGGGGAAATTGTGTTATTCCTCATCAATTCAATTCATCAATTTATGAATTATAACATTACTTAGGGCATTGTTGCCCATCTTCTTCAATTCTCCTCTCAAATAGACCCATTCACCTCCCAAGAACATCAATTTCCATTACGTTCTCACCAAGGAAACCAAGAATTCAAGTTCCTAAACCCAAGAACCTTCAAGAAACCATCAAGATTAGTGTTTCTCTTTCAAGCTTAAGGATTTAAGGTATGAGTGATGTTCATTCATGGGATCTTTTCACCCATGGAGTCCAAGAACACCTTTTAATCTTAAAATATGAGTTTTTACATGATTTTGTTGAACTATCACCACAAAACCCTTGTTATTTAGATTTCAAGTTAATATTATATGTGTTTTCAGGTGGAATGGATTATAATATGTTTTGAATGTTGATTTCCCATATCATTATCATGCAAGTCAGAATAAATCCTCAATTTATGGTTTTTGTTATGTAATCATGCTATCTCCTTATGTTTAAAAGCATCCTATGTTAAGGTCTTGATCTTCATTTGTGCGATGAAATCCCAAAGTGATGGGTTTTGAATAATAATTCTCTAATATGGTTTACAAAGCGTTTATATGTCCTTGTTGTTATTCCCGTTCAGTACTGGTAGGTTATGAACACCCAATACCTAGTTGTTTATATAATTTCCATATCTTCAGAATGATTTTAGGTAAACTATGAGCATTTTCATTCAGTTTGTTATTATGATAAGTTGTTTGCTCAGTTAAGATTAGTTCAGTCCAGTAAACAATATCATTTAGTTGGGAGTAGGATTCAGCACCGAGCAAACCCAGGGATGGGGGCATTCCTGCCAGTTTAGGGTTTGACCCTTAGTAGCAATCCCTATGTTATAGAACTAAGTAGCCAGCTTAGGTTCGAGATGTCTTACTATTAGTTTAGGGTTGACACATATCTTATGAGTACTTCTGCCGGTAGAGGGTGACTCTTTTATCATTCAGGATGCTAGTTTAGTAGATTCACGCAGCCAGTGTTATACCCATGGGATAGTACTGACACCCTTCCAACTGGGGTTATAGGTTGGACCCCGATTAGCTCAGATTGGGGCATGTCTGTTAGATGATACCTCCCACAGTATCAGTGTAGTATTCAGTATAGTTTCAGTTCATGCTTGCTTTACCAAAAATACTGACTTATGTCAGTTAAAGGCTTTCATACATTCAGATAGTTAGTTAGATAGATGTCTCACACTTGTGTTTTCAATATTTAGACCTTATAGCATATCAACTTTTTTCCGCATATGTCCTTCATTATTATGATATTCAGTGCTCGCAGCAGGTATAAGCTCATTGGTTAACTTGTGGTCACTTGTGGCCATAAGCGCCGTTGTCACGACCAGGGAGTAGTCTCGGGTCGTGACATAGACATGCCCCAATCCGAGATTATTGGGGTCCAACTCGTAACCCCAGTTGGAAGGGGATCAGTACTGTGCCACGGGTACTAATACTAGCTGTGTGGATCTACTAATCTGATGTCGCAAAGGACTAGGGTGTCAAGCCTAAATTGATAGGTGACCCCTGAGAGGAAGTCAAATCTAAACTGATGGGTGATCCCTCATATCCTACATTGGCTATGTAGTTCTGGAACTAAGGGACTGCTACTAATGACTATACCTAAATTGATGAGGGAGCCGCCATCCCTATATTCGCTCAATGCTAAATCCTACTTCCAACTGAACTGACACTGGTAATAAACTGGACTAAGTTTAACTAAACATTATTTCTGATGGTGCTCATCATGATTACATCAACTGAGTAAAATAATAATATCCATGGTTTAACTAAATCATTACTTGAAAATCCAAAATCATTTAAAAAACATAGGCACTACAAGAAACTACCCCTATGGCAACGATTCAAAAACCATTGCGATAGATACAAAATCCATTGCGATAGAGCTACCACAACAATTTGGCATGCGTTACATAGGTGAACGTAGCGATTGATGGATACAATAACTTTTACGACAGTTACAACAACCATTGCAATAGGTCTATCTATTGCAACGGTTATTTTTACCTACTTTTGGGACTCATATGGTCTATAGCAATGGTTAAGAACCATTGCAATAGACTATATTACAACGGCAGAAAAGCATTGCAATTGCTCTATTGTAACAATTTTCAAATATCTACTGTAACAACTATTGGTCTTTTGCAACAGTTTTTCACTACATATGACAATAGTTTTTTACACCTATTGCAACAGTTTTCGGATCTTTTGCCACATTTTTTTGCAATCTATTGCAACTAGTTTAATTAGCTATTGCAATGATTTTTGCCACCTGTTACAACTACTTGAAATACGAATTGACAATTTAGATGAAATAGTCACCCCTATATTGTATTAGTACTCTGTATATATACACACAAAAAAAAAATTATATATACTCATCACAACAAAAATTTTGATTAATAATAATCCAAATTGAAATATGCAATAAACTAGTAGTCTAAATTCAAAATCAAAATGTTTAAGCCAAATGATCATTAGTTATTTCAAAATAGTATCAAGTTTGATTGGCGATAAGTTTCACGAAATTTAATATAAAAAAGATCAATATTAACGCATCTATAAACAATTCAAAAATCTTCTCAAGATTACTTTTTTCATCACTTCTTTATTTATCTCCTTCTTTATTTTGGACAACTATAAAAAGAGAATAAATAATTTTAATTAGCATGAAATAAGTCAAGGTGCACACATGTTGGTCCAGACACAACAGATGAAACTACAAAAGAACTAGAAATGAGAAAACTAGGAACCAGATTGGATATACTTTAAAGATTAAAGCAATCATACCACATATTAGGTTACTTCAGATTTCGATAACTAAATGAATTCTAGATTTAACTTAATTATTCATAATTAAAGCACATACTATACATACAAGAGATCATTACTAACTAATAATTACTCTATAATTTCTCTAAAAAGGGCATAGTACTAAAGTAGATAACATAATTATCCAAATGAAACATTAAAAAACAATCTTTTTCTTACCTTAAACCCTTTCTCATCAAATTTTCCAGGTGAAATCTGCAAAGCATTGTAACCAGCATCATTAAAAGCACAAGTTCTACAAACAATAAGTCCCATCTTAGCACCCGCCTGAAGCATTGTTCGAATTCGCGGTCGAGTACTATAATAAGCAACATGATCCATTAACCAGTAAGAATTCCATCCATTAATGTAAAAGACTTTCCATTAACTAGTAAGAATTCCATCCATTAATGTTAAAAACTTTATCATACACAAAGAACTGAGTTTCATTCTTCTCAACAAAACTTAAGTTTATCTCCTTACTATAATTCACCCATAAGTCGCCAAATGACATATACAGAAAAGCAATAAAAGATGCAAATCCAATAATTAGATAAAACAAACCATTTCCTGCTAGCATTTTGCTCATCAATGATTTAACCATTACCACTAAACAGGAAACAAGTGTAGACAAAATATGTTTAATATCTCAAAAGTACCATACAAGTGTTTGAGATGAAGTATTTTTCATAAGATTGTCAATAATAAGAACACCACAATTACTAGTATTTCAAGATTCCCTTTGGACTTCAAAAATGTTAACTTTGAGCTTCAAATCCAAGAAAATTGATGAAAAATGAATATTTATACCTTAGATCTCTATATTTCATAAAGATTTAAGAACTCCCCATGGAAAACATGATTTTGAAATAATAACCAAATCTTTTTTAGGAAATTTACACTAAATCCAATAAATTAATATTTTTGAAGTGGGCTTTGTCTTCTAATGCCTTATAAATTAAGACATTTATAGATTTAGACACAAAATAGCATTTGTAGAGTCTGTATTTGTACCAAGAAGAGAAATAGAAGATAATATAATCATGAGCGACAAAATTGTAGGATATGGAAAGAAAAGAGTTACACCTAGATGTATGTTGAAAATAGATATGCAGAAAGAATACGACTCCGTAGAGTGGGTATTTTTGGAACAAGTTTTGACATGTTTGAAATACCCCCCCAAATTTATTCAAATTGTTTCTTATTTGATAATGATCAATGTCAAACCACGGTATCTTTCCTAGCGAAGAGGGGTTTGAGACAGGAGGACACTATGTCCCCCTTCCTATTTATGCTCTCTATGGATTATTTATCCAGGTTACTAAGGAACTTACAACATCAAAAGTTGTTTTAATTTTCAACCCAGGTGCTCCAAATTGAAGATAGTACAATTAGCCTTTGCAGATGATTTATTACTTTTCTGTAAAGGCGAGGTCCAGTTAGTTAACCTCTTGTATGAACTTTCCAGAGAATGCCGAGAAAAGTTCCATATATTTTGGTCCTGTGAGTACTGAGGTGAAACGAAGTATATTAAGAATACAACAACACTAACAACAACATACCCAGTGAAATCGCGAAGAGGTCTTAGATAGGATAGAGTACACAAATATTACTCCTACTTCTAATAGACCCTCCTTTTAAGTGAAGGACAAAGATTAACCTTCATAGTACTGCTAATTGGAATATAATTGAATGAAAAATAGTCACAAACTTAACAAAAAATAGCAATACACATGTTACTTCTTCCAACAGCAAACTATTAATAGCACAGACAGCAACAACATCATCCATCTGAAGCAGAAGTTGCTCTATACTTTTTGCAGAGTAGAAGTTCAAGAAATAGAAAATAATCCAATACTCTTATTCAGCCACAAAGAGTCCAGGAAGTTGTTTTAGTTACAGCATGAGAAAGTGAACTAGTCCTAGCTATAATATATAGCCTTTTATGTAAATAGGGATATATTGATTATATATTACTTTTTTTTAGTTATAGCTTATAAGTAATGACAACAATCCAAAGTGTAATGAAAATAATTCAAAGTGGAAGTAGGGCAATCCAAACTAATGAAGAACGATCATCTTCCTAAATATGTAAGATGTCACTCCTTTTATGTCACTCTTTGGTTCATAAACATATATTATGTGAAAAAGATGTAAAGCAAACCGATACATGCTTTTTGTAGAGCTGGTGGTCACCAACAAATGGATACCAAGATCTACTATTTGTAATTGCTGCCAAAGTGAATATTTACCTTCACAGTAAAACTAAAAGGAGTGCGTCCAGCAGGTTTAAAATTGTAGTCCCATGATATTGTATCAGGAATCCTTGTTTTGATTTTCTGACAATGAGTACTTGTCAATATACACAGATGACTCTGAGATGTCAACATCATGATACATTAAATTCATAGTTGAAAAACTGACAAAAACTTACCTGCTTAATGATAGAATTATCGATTAAAGCAATTCTCTATTTGATGAGCTTTCCATAACCTCTCTTGTAGATCAATTCCCTAATACTCTTTAAGTTTGGATAACTACACGATACACTGGAAATAAGAAACCACAAGATTGCAAGAGCAGTGAAGAAAGTCTTTAGAATACAGTAGACCATTAAGTGATACCTACCCATAGTTAACGTATGGTTCAACCCTATGCAACATATACACTATGGCTTTGTTAACTTTCAAAAGGACCCCATTAATGATCTATCACAAGAAATGGGAGAAGGAAGGAGAGCTCAATATTAGAGTAGTGAGGTAGCAATAAAATAACTCAATATCTAAGAAAAAACCAGGCGTAGGTTGATGATCAGACATGTAATAAACCAGTCCTATAATCAAGATAAAAACAGGGACATAACTGTCAAGTGGGAGAGTAATAACCCTAACACATGCTCAGAAGTGCATTTCTAGCAAATAGAATAATATAAGAATATTAAATGAGCTAATACACAAGCAAACATCAAATTACACTTGTGAATATAATATGTGTCATGACCCGAACTGGGGCTTGGCCGTGATAGACATCCCGAACCATGAAGGCCCAGAATGCCTTTCTCTATCTGGTAATCATGCACAACATTCATATAATAAAAGAAAATATCAAAATATAATCGAATATGGAAACATGATCATACTCTGAATTTAATTTAACAATGAAGGATAAAATCTCAATATCAACAAAACAACTTCTAAACCAGTCTACAAAATCTCTACAACATCAGATAATAACAACTATTTGAAAACTGGGACAAGGCCCCCAGTAGACCAAAACCATAATAAGTAACATAATCTGAAATACACAGGCCTTCTAAAATAAAAAAGGCTCACTAACTGCATATATCACTGTTGTCTGAAAACTCTGTGGCTTAGCTAGATCTTTGAACTGAACTTTAGACCCTAGGAGGTAGGGGTCAATACAAATGTACTGGTATACAGAGAAAATCCAAAATAATAATTTGTATTCAACATATATGAGAGCAATTTAAAATAGTTCATAAACATATCATATAGTAAGAAATCTCATGGGCATTTTTGAAAGACTCTGTAAAATCATTTGAACTCTGTGACACTCTTTGTTTTACTTCTGCGTTAGGTGGTATACCCTACAATTCTGTAATTCCATGGGCTATATGGAATTTGCCATTAACTTGGCAGCCAGCCCCCAACCCAAGTGCGCCGCAAGGGTCGGAGTCTCTAAATCTACTACTCCATACGGCCGTCGCCAGCATACAATAATAATTATCTCGTATCGGAAAATACAGTTTTAGGCTAAGAGCTACTTGAACTTAAGCCTTCTTTCGGTAACCACCTAACCCTCTTTATGCCCATTTTTAACTCTTTAAAACATGCGTTCTCTGAAAATATATTCTGAAAACACTCTGAAGACATACTCTGAAAACACACTCTGAAAACATACTCTGTTATGTCATACATACTTATGGTATCGTCATACCATTAACTCTCAAGTCACATCTCTGAGCCATTATTACTATATTAGAATCTCTGTCTCCAAAACATAAATTTGGGACCACCATATCAATAAATTAGTCTGAAGCACCCTTTCTTTAAATACTCATGTAAACACATGTATACAACTCTCTTTGAAAACATTTCAAATGATACAAGGTGGTCATGTCAAAATTCTTAATCTTATGTAAATATTTCTCTCCTTAACAAAATACATTTATATCAAGAAACTCTCTCTCAAAATCTCTAAATCATGCTCAAAATACTATGGTATTTGAGTAAGGTATTTTCAAGCCATAAATCATGCATATCAAATCATTCATAATAACATCACAAATTCAAAGTCATCACAAGAGAGGAATTTCATAATTTATGCTCTCAAACAATCTTCAAATCTGAATTTTTCATACATATACATATACATGTAAATCAATTTAAGGAGAAAGGCCTAAGGGCCAAATCAACAATGCATTTGAACATTTATATTGCATAATAAAATCATGTATTTCAAAACCCCTTTCTAAAATCATGTTTGAAATATTTAAATCATGTTCTAGTGTTTCCAAGCCCATGTAGTTTATAGGATAAATCTCATGCACCTCAAATTAATTAGTTTAAAGAGAAGAACTCGAATCTCGATTCGTTCCTTGGAAATCTTGAACTTAAGGCTTGATTTTCTTGAATTTCTTGTTCTTGGAGAAAATCCTAGTTTGATCTTATTTTGAGAGTGAAGAGGAAGTTTCTGATGTTGTAAAACTGATAGTGATTGATTAATAATGCTTAAGGGGTGATTTAATTCGTGTGAAATGTTTTTGGAGTGAGGGAAAGACCAAAACATCCCTAAGGAACCCAAAAAAAATTGCATAATTGCATCAGTTGACGATTAGGGTTGACGGGCCGTCACTCAGGTGATAAGTCATCAGCCAAGTCGTCACTTTTGGGTTGGTTTTCACCATTCACTGCCTTAGTTTGATGACCAGGTCTGACGGGCCATCACACAGCTGATAATTCATCAACGTTGTCAACACGTTTTGGCAGACAGACACTTCAAAGTTAAATAAGCATAACTTTCTACTCCGATATTGGATTTTAGCAAAATTGGTGGAGTTGGAAAGATGATTCAAAGACCTTTCATTTGATATTTAGTATCCCCCCCATTTAATCATATATAAGGAGTTATGGTCAATTGAAGTTGATCTAAGTTTTGACGCTTACTAAAACCTGAACGATAGGAAAGCTTTCAACTAGTCCTTGATTTAAGGGACCTCTATGATCTCGACTCATGACCAACTAGATTAACACACTACACAAACGATTAACACACTATATTTGCATTAAATTTATGGCTTTTGGATCATCTACGCATAGAATTGACGGTTTTTGTTCTAACCTGAAATGCGGGGTGTTACATTATCTCCCCTTGGGATCATTCATCCCCGAATGATGGGTAGGTGTAACACCCAGAACTTTCATCCGGAGATACGACACGGTGCTTAGCTATACACGTAGCCCCAAGCTAACCCTCGGAGCCAGAAACTACCTCAAGGAATTCAATTCAATAATAGTTATGTACAACAAAGAGATATACCACATCGGGTTCAAGAGAAATACTGGAGAATACTAGACTGTGCAACCAAAATATATTGAATCTCTATACATACCAACCATCCAGTCTGACAAAGCCTCTATACATCAAAATCAGGGAGCCATTGGGACAAACCCCCAACTAACTCAGATAGTACTAAAAGCCATAACAACAGAACACCAAAAATATAGACACGATCCTCGAACCATGAGGACTCAATAATGAGGGAATGTTGTTGAGGCACTCGAATATCGCTAACGCGGCTGCGGTTGAGTACCTGAACCTACATTACGAGAAAATATAGCCCATAGGAAAATATACGGGTCAGCACTTTGGAATGTACTAAGTATGTGGGGGTGCATGCTACAATGCAAATATCATCATCAATTTCATAAAAATATGAATATGTACAATGATGGCTCACTTGGCTTGAGTTAGATTGAAACATACTTTTCATGATCTCATAGTAAATAAATCATATGATAAAAACCTCTTAAATCATCATAAATAACTCAACTCTTCAACTCAAGACTCGGAGTGACTTGGTAATTCAAGAAACTCAACTCTTATGAACATAGGAGGTTCTTATAACCGACATAAACCATGTAAGCTATATGGAGTCCAACATTTTGCCCTCCTACGGAGAGAACCCCACATTGGCAGGAGCGTCTTACTCTTGCCAGGGAGTACAACCTTAATTTAATGATAACAATCTCATACTGACCTCTGCCCCATAAATATCAATACCAATCCTACGGTGGCACGTAGTTTTGGGAACATGCTACATTTCTCGCTCGGTGCTAAATACTAATCCCAGACACAAGCTCAGAACGCGTTAGAAAATATACCACAAACATCACAAGGGTCTATCATGAAGAACAAATCAAATATCTTTCTCATTTATCAAATCATAATCAATTTGTAGATTCCTAACATGACTCAAATCAAATCAATCTTTCTCAATATCAAAATGTATCAATTCATTAAATCATGACAACATCAATAACTTTGAGGAAATATCAAGACTCATTGTAACAACTCAATCTCATGAATCAATATACTCAATAATCTAGTTTGTCATAA
>JAPEIP010000010.1:71150866-71164033 GCA_026120095.1 Capsicum chinense
TTGACACATATCTTGAAAGCACTTGAAATATCAACTCATGGTAGAAATATGAAATTCACAATATTAAATATCAAGTCATAACTTGGGAATAGCAAAATAATCATGTATAACAAAGCTTGAACAATTTATATTCTCATAATCTCATGAGTTTGAGTCATGGTTGGACTATTAGTTAGAGTCTCGGGGTATTAGAGTCGGAATGTTGAAAACTTAAAGGTATGGAATAACGTGGACATGATATGTATTCTAAGAAGGGATAAAGCCGAGCTGAAACATTTAAACTTTTATCATGAAACTGAATTCTGAGCTGACTTGACTTTACTTTCTTTAAGGATCTGATTCATACTGAAAGTTTAGGATTCCCTTGAAGTGTTCATGATCCAATCATATATATTGAATTGAGATATGATAACTTAGGCATGTACGAATCATGAGGTATAAATACTTAGACTATACCAGGGTATTACAGTGTCTGAGCTAAAATACTCAAAAAAATTTTAGATTATGCACTGAACTCTTATGAACTGAGTCATGACTAAATAGCTGAATCTTAAACATGATGCTTGGACTAAATTAGATTCACAATTTACGTGGATGGAATAGATTATCTCTTGGGATGGTCATACGCATGAGTCTTTGGATAGTAGGACTGGGTGAAAAGGTGAAAAACCATAGCAACTTGTCTGCCTGACTGTTAAACTAAATTTCTGCTATTCAGACTGAACTTTACTGGAAACTTATATGTAACTAGAGTATCTCTTCCACACCCTCTCTAAAGAAGTTCTAGTACTATTAGGGAGCAAAAATCTTGAGCATGAGTTACACAATGCATCCAACTATGGAATCACAACAATGACATCACTCTATAGCATGGAATATAAACATATAGCTCATAAACTAGGATAGAATTACCAGGCCTTAGGAAATACAACTTCTTACTTTCAAGCTTAGCACACTTCTCGAATATCCCTTAACAATAATATTCTCCTTAAATACCATGTACATTCGATTCAACTTAGAACTCTCATATAGGCATTTATAAATCTTTCTACTAATGTCTGTAGTAGCTTAAATCCTCTCATCGTGATCAAGCCTAACTCCAATTCACAAACTACAACATGCCACACTACGATACTAGTCCAAACCATATGATTCAACCTTCTATATCCTTTTAAAGTTCACCCTACATATATCGTGCCTTACCACTTCAATGACTAACTCTGATCTCTTACTATGGCTTCACTAGTGCATATGGCATTCCTCCACTTAAATCTTGATAGGTCATTTAAGCATATCTTTATAACCACATATGAACTTTAAGATAAACACCCATAAAGACATACTTCACATATTCTCTAAACCACTATCAATATAACTCCCATGCGCTACCCCAAGAACATACACACACCAATTTTCACTAACCATCACATGTATTTAAGACTTGGCCCCAGATCTTACTTCACACTTATGGCCATATCTAAAACAAGCATACAATGATCTTCTATCAATAAGAAAACAATCACTCATCACCGCTATCATTACATAAGGAAGAGTTACTAAAAGGTTAGAACATAAGACCTTGAAGCATGGAAGGATATTATATGAGACTTGACACTTAACTGAGGCCTGAGGAACAATGAATCAACATCAGGGATTCATCAGAGTGATCTGAATTGAGGGCATACCTGGCTATAAGCTGAATCTCACCAATCATTTGGCGTGTAGCATGAGTTATAGGAACTAGAACACTATAAAGCGTAAGTACATGAGTCATGAGCTGCATGACCTCAATTTTGAGTTCATAACATATGAAATGTGATTTTGACTACTCAATGAACTGGAACTCCTCATTTTGGGACTGGAAGAGTGCATGATTTTCTATCATATGCATGAACATGAACCATGATCATGGAACTAAAATGTAAGGCATGAGTAGGTATTAGGATAACTGAAAAATACTGAGATAAGAATGGGTTGAGCCTCACCCTCACTTTCTGTTGTTCAATATCATACTGACATCACTAATAGAATCTGAGAGCCTATCTTGGTCTCTTGTTTTATGATCTCCCCCTTAGAATTAAGCCATCATCTTAAGTTTGAGAGATCCCTTAGAAGATTCCAAACAGTACTACACTCACTGCACTATGGGGTTTGGAATACGACATATATGCAATTAATAGAACTTAACCCTAATGGCTACACCTGGAAGTGGAAAACCTACTGCTAAAACCTACTGCTAATCCTACCTTCTGAGACACACTCTATCTTTCTATAGCCCCAGAAGTCAATCACATAATACTTGAACACTTACTAACTTTAAAGCCTCATGAGTATCCCCATAGTCAGAGTGCACACCCTATAGCACTTGAACTCCTATTTTAGTCGGTTCAACCTTCAAAAATTCAAACTTAGATTCTAACACTTAAGATAGATATCACCAAGCCTTTGATGAATCATAGTACTAGTCTTTATCCACCTAGCAACTCAACGTTACTACTATGTCTACTAGCCACATTCTACAATTAAATTCAAGCCTATAGTGTAGCATCAATCATCTACCACCAATGAAGAATGGAACATAATATACTAGTCCATCAAATTGGGACATTCTACCTAAATACCTCATTTTATCTAGATACTACCCATGACCAAAACACCTTTATGACATTACTACTACTATACCTCAAAATCTACCACATACCTTCTCACAAGTAGTACTAGTTTACAACTACCAATGAAAAGAAGGTCAAGGGGGTAATGTCACATAATAGACATGGTCAACCTTAATCTTATATTATAACCCCATACAATCTTATCTACTTATACGGCTTTATCACATCACACTTACTTACCTAAGCATACATTTACACTACCTTCAAATTCCACAAACAACTATGAGTCTATAATTATAACTTACTGGCTCATCTAGTCATTTTCATACTTCAAGCAGACAACAATTCACCTTAACTAATAACTCCTTCTCTACCTTCTACTAAACTAACACACAAGGTCACTTCATTACCAACTCAATCTCATACAAAATGATTCGGCTATACATATATTCAACCAACACAAGAACAACAAGTTGCTAATGAATCGAAAAAAGCCTCACACAGCTTTACTAGACTTTGATTTTTTTGTGTTTTGAACAAAAAAATGAGAGGAATGATAAGGCAACTATTATAGTGAATCAAAAGGGCCCTACACGGCTTCACTAGACTTTGAGTTTCAACAACACAATGATAATAAGATTATAAGAGATAGAAACTTGACCCACAATAATCCATGATCTAAGAATACATATCTTACTACCATACAATCTACACATACTACTAGCTACCACATGAGTCTATCACTATAAAGGGGTAAATCATCCTCAAACATCGGTTACTCAACTAAAATATTTATTTACACAAAAATCATCCTCACTCTGACTTCTAACCTTTTGACTTCACATCATCAACTTCTTGGTCCAACATTACTACCAATAGGTCATGACACTGATACTTTAACTTATACTACTACTCTGGTGGAAATATAGTTTCAACATTTTTCTACACACAGCAGGATGAGAAGCACAATATTATCAAAATCAAAGTTCACACTAGAATCAATACACCCTAAAGCACTAATGGACTCTTCAAGAGTCCTTGCACAATTTTAAAATCTTATATGGCTTAATCAGAAAGGACCATACCATTTAAATTCTAAACTTCTGCACTTAATTCACCTCAACAATGAGACATATCTAAGAACATCAAATTGAGGAATGAATTAGGATAAATTTACTTTCGTATGGGCGACATCATAGCACGAATTAGAGTATGAAAGAGGAACATTCTAACTTCATAACATGAGCTAGAACATGAAGAAAGGGAGACATTCCTAAATGCCTTATAATCTTCTACTTATAAGTGTGGCATGCTACACACCCATAAACAAGACTCTACCAGATGCGATTTCACAGATACCCTAGGACCATGAACCGTGTTCGAATACCAAGTTTTTTATGACCCGAACTGGGGCCTGGCCATGACGGACATCCCAAACTATGAAGGCCTAAAACTCCCTTCTCTATATGGTAATCAGGCATAACATTCATATAATAAAAGAAAATACAAAAATATAATCAAATACAGAAATATAGTCATACTCAATTTAATTTAACAATGAAGGATAAAACCCCAATATCAACAAAACAACATCTGAACCAGTTTGTGAAATCTCTACTACATCTGATAATAACAACTATTTGAAAAATGGAATAAGGCTCCCAGTAGACCAAAATCATAATAAGTAACATAATCTGAAAGGCATAGGCCCTCTGAAATAAAGAAGGCTCACAAACTGCACACATCACTACTGTTTGAAAACTCTGTGGCTTAGCAAGACCCCTGAACTAAACTTTAGACCCTGGAAGGTAAGGGATCAATACAAATATACTAGTACGCAGACCAAATCCAAAATAATAATTTGTATTCAACATATATGAGAGTAATTTAAAATAATTCATAAACATATCATATAGTAAGAAATCTCATGGGCATTTTTGAAAGACTTTGTAAAATTATCTAAATTCTGTAATACTCTTTGTTTTACTTTTGCGCTAGGTGGTATACCCTACAATTCTGTAATTCCATGAGCTATATGGAATCTGTCATTAACTCAGCAGCCAAGCGCCCAACCCAAGTATGCCAGAAGGGTCAGAGTCTCTGAATATACTATGCCATACGGCCGTTGCCAGCGTACAATAATAATCTGCCTGTATCGGCAAATACAGTTTTAGGATAAGAGTTACTTGAACTCAAGCCTTCTTTGGGTAACTGCCTAACTTTCTTTATTCGTATTTTTAAATCTTTAAAACATGCATTCTCTAAAAACATATTCTGAAAACATTCTCTGAAGACATATTCTAAAAACAATCTCTAAAAACATACTTTATTATGACATACATACTTATGGTATCGTCATACCATTGACTTGCAAGTCATTTCTATGAGTCATTATTAGCATATTAGAATCTCTATTTCTAAAACATAAATTTGGGACCACCATATCTATAAATCAGTTCAAAACACCATTTCCTTAAATACTCATGTAAACACATGTATGTAACTCTCTTTGACAACATTTCAAATGATACAAGGTGGTCATGTCAAAATTCTTAATCTTATGCAAATCTTTCTCTCTTTAACAAAATATAATTATATTAAGAAACTCCCTCTCAAAATCTATAAATCATGCTTAAAATACTATGGTATTTGAGTAAAGTATTTTTCAATCCATAAATCATGCATATCAAATCATTCACAATAAGATCACAAATTTAAAGTCATCACAAGAGAGGGATTTCATAATTTATGCTCTCAAACAATCTTCAAATCTAAATTTTTCATACATACACATATACATGTAAATCAATTTAAGGGGAAAGGCCTAAGGTCCAAATCAGCAATGCGTTTGAACATTTATATTGTATAATAAAATTATGTATTTCGAAACCCCTTTCTAAAATCTTGCATGAAAATATTTGAATCATGTTCTAGTGTTTCCAAGACTATGTAGGTTTTAGGATAAACCCCACATACCTCAAATTAATTAGTATAAAGAGAAGAACTCGAATCTCAATTCGTTCCTTAGAAATCTTGAACTTAAGGCTTGATTTTCTTGAATTTTTTATTCTTGGAGAAAACCCTAGTTTGATCTTATTTTGAGAGTGAAAAGGAAGTTTTGGATGTTGTAAAACTGAAAGTGATTGATTAATAATACTTAAGGGGTGATTTAATTCTTGTGAAAGGTTTTTGGTGTGCGGGAAAGACAAAAATACCCCTAAGGAACCCAAAAAAATCGCATAATTACATCAGTTGACGACCAGGGTTGACGGTCCGTCACTCAGGTGATAAGTCGTCATCCAGGTCGTATTCTTGGGCTGATTTTCACCATTCACTGCCTTAGGATTAATCCTGAAAGATCAAATTTTATGAATACCATAGTATTACCCCATTTATACTACTATAGAATAAAGAACATCAAAATAGTTCTTACCCCGCGTATCCTAATGATAAACAACAACTTTGCCATAGGATCTACATAGAAGCCACCTTTCAATCGAGCCTCACATTTCAAATAAATTAACACCTAGTCCTAAAATAGAGGAAATTGAAAACTAATAACCAAGATTAACATCAAACAAGCATGTTATAAAAAATTATGGAGTTTAATAGTACCTGCTGCTCGTACTCTTTTGCATACAGCTTTGCCTTTTTGTAGATCAACTTTTAGTTCTCAACATTTTTTTCTTTCCAAATGCAAGTTCTTGCTTCTTTGCAAGAGCCTACCATGACAAATCCTACCATGAATAATATCCTAAATTATTCCATCTTTCATAAACATTGTTACCAATAATGTTATGAATAGACAAGTACTCACTGTTAGTTTACATCTATTTAGCACAATACGAGTAGAAACAAGAAAATGCATTATCAACAACTTTAAACCTAAATTAAACCCATCCCCAAATGTTTGGTTAGCAATAAAAGTGAAGGAGAAGAAAACTCCAAAATAAAAACTCAAAATATTAGGTTAAAATCATCAATTAGAAGAATTAACTAACCTTAGAAGAAAACCCCAATTTTTCTCAGAAATTGAAGTGAAATTGAAGTGGTTGTCAGAGTAGTGGAGGAGCTAAAGTTGGAGCATCTTTGAAATTGAGGTATGGTGGTCGCACTTTCCAAATTATTCGAGTGTTCTGAGTTAGGATGGTATTGAACAAGCTCAGTTAACCAGTACTAGAAATAACAGAGTTAACCAATGTTGGAGAAATAGATGGAGATAGCTATTTCTAATATTACCAACAAGATCGCTTCTCCAACAATGATAGTCTATGACCAAGCTTAATTAACTAATAAATTTTTGGTCGGAGTAGTAGCAGTGGCTCTGTACAAGGTTGGGCCACTGAAAATATTGAAAATGTTCCATCTAAATTGACTACAAATTACTCTAATATTTCAAAAGGTAGGGTTTATGAAGTTGGGAATGGGAATAAGAAGGAGGGGAAAGGGA
Organism: Capsicum chinense; assembly: GCA_026120095.1. Classification (NCBI taxonomy): domain Eukaryota; kingdom Viridiplantae; phylum Streptophyta; class Magnoliopsida; order Solanales; family Solanaceae; genus Capsicum; species Capsicum chinense. The sequence continues at coordinate 71,157,929 of JAPEIP010000010.1, forward strand.
AGAATAAAACACTATTGGTGTGTTCCTATGGCGAATGTAAAGGGATTGTTATTATATGGAAAAGGGGTTATTTTTGGTGGAATAAATAAATAAAGCGTTGTAATAGCTTCTTTTTCCTAATAAAGCGTTGCCATAGTGACTCTATAGCAATGGTTATGGCAATTGTTGTGATAAAACATCTTCTTACAATGGTTATCAACCAGCAACAATGATTATATAACCAAATAGTTCTACTTGAATAATTTTTTTTTGCAACTGTTAATAGACCCTCTATATCAACACTTTTGGAACCGTTGCAAAAAATTTCATTGAAATAGGGATAATTTCTAGTAGAGAGGTATCGAGTGCCCATAACCCATCAACACTGAATTATCATAAAATACGATAACAAAGATTTAAAACTATAGTATGGAATCATAGTTCAAAGATCCAAAACATAGATATTTCATGAAATATGTACGAATCATGAACTTGGACATGGGGATGTGTTAGGTATGAGTAAAAAAAATGATAACATGGCTAAATTCATAGTTTAGGGATTTAACATGAAATTCACTTGAATATGACATGGGAAAATAAAACTTGAAGCATGAGATAACCTAAATTTTCATGGAATCCACATGTACATGAATTGTGTTCAAACTAACAAAGGAAAACATGAATTAAACTCATCTTCAATGTATGCAACTTCATAATAAAGGAAAAACTTACATTTTTATTAAAGAAGAGATTTTTTAGGATCAATGGGTCAAAGGGACCCATTGATGAACACCCACATACCTTAATTGAATGAATTATTGAAGAAACTTGAAATTGGAACTTGAATCCTTGAATTCTTGAGGAAGAAAGCTTGAATCGTGGAACTTGAATGATGAACTTGTGAAAGGAACCCTGTTCTTGATGTTTTCTTGAAGATTCTTGAACTTGGAAGCTTAAACTCTTGTTTTCTTGGGGAAAAGAGTTTGAACTTTGTTCTTGGGAAGGAGGAGGGTTTACATAAGGGTTTGATTATGAGAAGTGGGAAAATAATGCCCTTTGGGGGCTTTAATCCATCACTTGGGTGCATGGGGACAAGGAAAAATGACTAAATGCCCTTGGTCTTATATTTATAGATCCAGGAAAACCATCCTCTGCATCGCAGAGCTTGATGCAGTGACTTAAGACCGCGCCGTGGAGCTATCGCTGTAGCTTACTATTTCTGACAAAAATGGTCATAACTTTTTGCTCGGGTATCGAATTAAGGGGAAATTGGTATCAATGGAAAGATAATTAAATTATATATAATTTAGTGGGTCTTGATCTGCAAAATTTCATATATGTTAAAAGTTATACACATGCAAAGTTACCCTTGTAGAATCAAACACCAAAAATTGGTTAAATCAAAGGCTCTTAGCTCAACTTTTCTCTAAGTGATTCCTATGAATATTTTTCACCTCATAAGAACTTCACACACTAGGATAAAGATAATGACACATGTATTCAAATATAAATCATGGGAAAAGAGTTTACACATGTAGGAATGACAGTTCGATTTTTAGCTCAAAATGCGGAGTGTTACACTTTGTGAAGTTATTAGTCATTTGATCTTCAATCTTGTAAAACTTCATAGTAATAGCTCAATTTTCGACATTATCTCTTAAGAAGTGATATCTCGCATCAATGTGTTTTGTCTTTTTGTGCTGCACAAGGTTCTTTGCCATATTTAAAGGACTTGTGTTATCACACATTAATGGAATGGTGTCGGTAACAAATCCAAAGTCTTTTAGTTATTATTTGATCCAAAGTAGTTGAAAACACGTGAAGTACAACCACATATTCATCTTCTGCAGTTAAGAGAGAAATTGAATTTTACTTTTTTAAACCCTAAGATATAAGAGATGAACAAAGAAAATAAGCCATTTCAGAGGTACTTTTCCTATCTAATAGGTACCCTACATAGTTATCATCATCATACCCTATCAGATCAAAATATCTCTAGAATGATAGAACAGGACCAGGTCCCTTATTCCTTTTAGATATCTGAGGATTCTTTTAGCAACCTTTAAGTGAGACTCATTTGGACATCAGGCCTACTAGCTGATAGATATAAGAGAGATCCAATAATTCATCTATACATGGTTTCATTTATTAAAAGACCAGGTTCATCAGCGCCATTTTGGAACTTGTTAAAATAGGTGTATTAATGGGTTAGGCATCACCTATGTTGAACTTCTTCATCAACTCTTTGATATATTCTTCTTGACAAATCATGGTGCCCTAAGATATTTTCTTGATTTACAACCCAAGGAAGAAGCTCAATTCTCCTATCATGTTCATATCAAACTCACTTCCCATCCCTTTTTCAAATTCTAGACATAGCGACTCAGAAGTTTTACCAAAAATAATGTCATCAACATAAATTAGCACAATCAACAATCTCTTTTCTCTAGACTACAAAAATAGTATGTTGTCAATTTTTTCTATTAAAACCATTTGCAATAAGAAATTTAGAAAAATTTTCATACTAAGATTGAGGAGCCTACTTCAAACCATAGAGAGTTTTATCTAATTTTAGCACATGGTGTGGAAGATGAATATCTTCAAAGCCATAAGGTTGTTTAACATAGACTTATTCCTTCAGATTTTTATTTAGGAATTCACTCTTCACATCCATTTGAAACAGCTTAAAGCCCACGTAGAAAGAAAAGCCAATGATAATTCTAATAGCTTTAATTCTTGCAATAGGAGTAAAAGTCTCATCATAATCAATTCCTTATTCTTAATTATATCCTTGTACAACAAGTCTTGCTTTATTTCTAATGATTATTCCATGCTCATCTTGTGTATTTCTATACACCGATTTTGTTCCAATAATGGTTTAGTCAATAGGTCTAGGGACCAAGTGCCAAGATTTGCTTCTCTAAAATTGATAAAGTTCTTCTTGCATATATTTATCCAGTCAATATCTTTGAGAGCTTCTTTCACATTTTAGGCTCAATTTGAGATATAAAAGCTAAAAAAACCACAAAGTTTCTGGCTTATACCCTTGTTTGCATTCTTGATTCTAACGGGGAAGTAAGATTCTCAATAGTATAAGAGGTCTTATGCTTCCAATTTGACCTTCTTGAAGTTGATTGAAGTATATTGGGACTAATTCGTTGAGAGAGCGGGTCATGAATCCCTTGTTAGGAATTATCTATGTTAGGATCTTGCAGCTGAGGACCTGCTTCTCTTCTTACTTCTTCTTCTCCTACCACGTCATCCTAAGTATTTCAGCCTTGAGACTCAGATTTTGATTAGCCATCTCTTTGAATAGGAATAAGTTTGTTCCTTTATATCTACGTCATCATTTCTAGAAGGGTTCTTCATGTTTCCTGACTCATCAAAGATAACATGCACACTCTCCTTTATACAAAAGGTTCTCGTGTGGTAGACCCTGTAGGCTTTAGTGGTTGAGGATTAGCCTACAAAAATAACTTCACTTTTAGAATTAAATTTTCCTAACTCATTCTTGCCATTGTCAGAAGAAAACACTTGCAACCAAAAGGCTTAAAATAATTAAGTTTGGATCTTTCCTTGAATAACAGTTCATAAGAAGTCTTGTTGAGAACAAATCGATTAGACATCTATAGTATTCACAGCTTCAACCCAAAAACTCTTAGGAATACTATTCTCTACCAGCATAGTTCTGGAAATATAAATTAGAGTCCTATTCTTCTTTTCAATCACTCCATTTTATTGAGGAGTTCTTGGAGCTGAAAAGTTGTGACTAATTCCATTTTCAACACAAAATTCCTAAACTTTATCATTTTCAAATTTTGTTCCATGATCAGGCCTGATTCCTACTATTTTGATATCCAGCTTCAGTTGAATTTGTTTAGCAAAGATTACTAAGACTTTATAAGTCACATCTCTAGTTCTCTGGAACATGGTCCAAGTGAATCTGGAGTAGTCATCCACAGTAACAAAAACATACTTCTTCTCTCCTCTATTTTCAACCTTGACATGTCCACATAAGTTCATGTGCAGCAATTCAAGAGGTCTCAAGAAATTTACCATGTTCTTCTATTTGAATGGGGACCTAGTTTGTTTTTTTGACACAAGCATCACAAATCCTGATATCTAAAACTGCAACTTTGGAATACCCCAGGACATGTCCTTTGAGATTAGTTTGTTAAGGAGAGTAAGAGCTTGCATGACATAATCTTCTGTGCCAAAGTTCTGCATTCTCACTTTGAGCACTTAAACAAGTCAATTCATATCCAGGAACTGAATCCAAATCATCCACATATATATTTTTATATGTTTTAGCTCTGAGAATGAAATTTCTAATTTTCAAACTAGTTACAGTGCACCAGTCAGATAAAATTTTTACTTTATTTCCCTTATTACATATTTGTGATACACTCAGTAGCTTGTACTTCAAACCACTTGCATAATAAATATCTTCAATTGCATGACTTAAAGATTTCTTCAATTTTACCAACACCAAGAATGTAGAATTTCTTGACATTTCCAAAAGAGACACCTCCACCTTGAAGTGCCTTGAGTGAGAGAAAATATTTAGTTCTTCCAGTCATATGCTTAGATCATCCATTATCCATGAAAAAACTTTGATCTTTTTCTCTTACTCCCACCTACATATAGAGATCACTTGCTAAATTTAGGAACCCATTTGAGTTTGAGTTCCTAATAAGGGGACAGGGGAGTGATCATAACTTTCTGGGTCTAACTAGGAAATCTATCATTCTTGAATATTTTCAAGGGATTGTATCCCTTTGTAAGTAACTGCATCTGCTAAACAAACTTAGCAACATTCATTTTAGCTCTAATCCTTGCTTGATAGTCATCCTTCTTATGCCATTTCTTCCATAATTAATGCATAGAAATTGTTAGCCACTGAAATGTACTTGCTATAACTATTGAAAGGAAAAAGTTATAGTGAGAACCAATACTTGTACCGCTATTTACTCCATAAGTTTTTAGATTTACAAGAATCTGTAAGGAGGTAGTCCATTTCAGAGACTTTTTAAGATGTTCTCTTATGTGGATCAGGTCCCATTCTAACTCATTTTTCTCTAGAGAATTCGTGAGAATCTTTTGAGAATTTTTCATCTTCTCCTCAATTTTAAGTTGTAGACTACTAGCCTTTTTTTCCTATACAGTCAAATTTATCTAATTTTCTCAGTTTTTCTAATATATCCTTGTTTTTAGAATTTAATTTTAAACAATGTTCTCCTAGCTCAGACAACTGAATGGTTAGGGCTATTTTTTCTTATTTTAGATTTTCTACCTTTTCTTCAAGAAAGTCCTTCTCAACAATAAGCTCTCAATTAGCAAAACCCTAACCCTTAAGAATCAAGGTTAAATCTCAAGAACTCTTCATCAATCCTTCCAAATTCATCATCCTAGGTATGTTAGATGTTCATCCTTGGATCTCTTTCATCCATGGAGTCCAAGTATCCATTTTAATTACAAATCAATTATCTTTTCAAGTTAATTGATTTAAATTGTGATTTCACCCATGAATCTCCATGTACTATTGACTTTATACCATAATTCAATGAAATTATTGTTGTTATCTAATCCTCTATGTTTTAATATTAATATTTACTGAATTAAACTATGATTTATTACTATCATGTCGAATTCATGTTATTTCTATAAGTTTCATGACATTCCTATGATTGTTTTAAACCATGAACTACAAGTATTTGAAAAATGCCTATAAGAGTGATGGATTTAATAAAAGCCTTCATGCTTTGTCCCCCAAGCTTTAGTGTCTTTTCAGTATTGTTGTTTTAAGTCATGGGGGCATTGAATACCCGAAAATACATAACTATTTATTTAGTCTAGTCTCAGTACATTACAGAATAGTCTCCATATTATACTATGAGAATTATTAAAATAGTCAGATATTAGTCATTAAACTCAGAACAGTCTAGTATATCAGTGTCTTTCAGTTGGGAATAGGATTTAGTATTGAGCGAGTGTAGGGATGGCAACTTTCCTTTTAGATAGGCCGAGTCTTTAGTAGCAGTCCCTATACTCTAGAACTACATAGCCAACGTAGGATATGATAAGTCACCCATCAAATTAGGATTGACTATCTCGCAGGGGTCACCC
>JAPEIP010000010.1:71164133-71213880 GCA_026120095.1 Capsicum chinense
CCAATTCATTCTCTTTGTAGTGTTCATCATTTTGTTTTCTACATGATTTATATATGTTATTGTCATATTTTTATAATAAGAATTGTATAAATCAATATCTTTAAAAATGATTTATGTACTTACTAGCATGATGCTTCAACAGACCATCGACAATCCATTCTAAATTATTATTGATCAGCTTTGTTAGTTTTCTTGGAGCCTCATCCGAGTGTTGAACCCTTAAAATGGGTAATTCTTTCGTTCTCTCAAACTGACAAACTCCACTTTTTTTCTTCTTTGGAAGCAGTTGATGGACTATTAACTATGATATTATACTATTCGGTAGTAGCTTCTACTGTGACATCCATTGAGAAAGCCAAAATTGTCAATGCTAATCACAGATAAGCAACAAATTATCTATCTATTGCAACAAATGGATCATCTGTTGGGATAAATTTGAACAGGTAAAAAGGCACTGTATGATAATTTTGAATAGATGACCCATCTGTTGAAATATATGACTCATCTGTTAGTACAAATTAAAATAATACGAAAACCTATTTGATTTGCTAAAATAGACGGGCATATATTACAACCGATAACACATTTGATGTAACAAGTTAGACAACTATTGCAACAGATGTATATATTTGTTTGACAATTTTCAGCAGATATATCATCTGTTGAAACAAATATGTGCCTATTTGTTTGTTAGAACAGATGATATATATTCAGCTTCTTCAGCTCATGCTGCTCTTCTGTGGCCCTTGTACATTGATCAAATGTATAAGACAAAGACGGAGGAGTTGTAATTTTTCTTTTTTCGATGCTTGATGATGCCTTGGAAATTTCCTTCCTTCTCCTCTTAGCCACCTTAATCGCTAGTGGAGTGTATGAATATAAAGTCCTCTTTGATGGAATGACACCCCTCTTAGATGTCAATTTCTTTACCGAAGCAGTTAATGCATTAATAGTATTAATCACTCCATCATGTTTCGCCTTGCAGTCTTGACATTTGCATGCAGAACATTCACTAGATGGGGCAAAATCTGTACAACCACCAGTATGATCATAATCATAATGGTTTGTTGTTTTAAAAACTGTAAAAGGAGATTTATTAGCCCCAACAACAGCATCACTACCACTACCATCATCAACAACAATAAGCCCACCCTTCAAAATTATTTTCTTTTGTGATGGTTGTTGCTCCAAACAATTCTTTTTTTTATTTTATCAATGATCTTAGGATCCGATAAAGTTTGCAAAGACTGTAGGGGAAATTGGTATCAATGGAAAGATAATTAAATTATATATAATTTAGTGGGTCTTGATCTGCAAAATTTCATATATGTTAAAAGTTATACACATGCAAAGTTACCCTTGTAGAATCAAACACCAAAAATTGGTTAAATCAAAGGCTCTTAGCTCAACTTTTCTCTAAGTGATTCCTATGAATATTTTTCACCTCATAAGAACTTCACACACTAGGATAAAGATAATGACACATGTATTCAAATATAAATCATGGGAAAAGAGTTTACACATGTAGGAATGACAGTTCGATTTTTAGCTCAAAATGCGGAGTGTTACACTTTGTGAAGTTATTAGTCATTTGATCTTCAATCTTGTAAAACTTCATAGTAATAGCTCAATTTTCGACATTATCTCTTAAGAAGTGATATCTCGCATCAATGTGTTTTGTCTTTTTGTGCTGCACAAGGTTCTTTGCCATATTTAAAGGACTTGTGTTATCACACATTAATGGAATGGTGTCGGTAACAAATCCAAAGTCTTTTAGTTATTATTTGATCCAAAGTAGTTGAAAACACGTGAAGTACAACCACATATTCATCTTCTGCAGTTAAGAGAGAAATTGAATTTTACTTTTTTAAACCCTAAGATATAAGAGATGAACAAAGAAAATAAGCCATTTCAGAGGTACTTTTCCTATCTAATAGGTACCCTACATAGTTATCATCATCATACCCTATCAGATCAAAATATCTCTAGAATGATAGAACAGGACCAGGTCCCTTATTCCTTTTAGATATCTGAGGATTCTTTTAGCAACCTTTAAGTGAGACTCATTTGGACATCAGGCCTACTAGCTGATAGATATAAGAGAGATCCAATAATTCATCTATACATGGTTTCATTTATTAAAAGACCAGGTTCATCAGCGCCATTTTGGAACTTGTTAAAATAGGTGTATTAATGGGTTAGGCATCACCTATGTTGAACTTCTTCATCAACTCTTTGATATATTCTTCTTGACAAATCATGGTGCCCTAAGATATTTTCTTGATTTACAACCCAAGGAAGAAGCTCAATTCTCCTATCATGTTCATATCAAACTCACTTCCCATCCCTTTTTCAAATTCTAGACATAGCGACTCAGAAGTTTTACCAAAAATAATGTCATCAACATAAATTAGCACAATCAACAATCTCTTTTCTCTAGACTACAAAAATAGTATGTTGTCAATTTTTTCTATTAAAACCATTTGCAATAAGAAATTTAGAAAAATTTTCATACTAAGATTGAGGAGCCTACTTCAAACCATAGAGAGTTTTATCTAATTTTAGCACATGGTGTGGAAGATGAATATCTTCAAAGCCATAAGGTTGTTTAACATAGACTTATTCCTTCAGATTTTTATTTAGGAATTCACTCTTCACATCCATTTGAAACAGCTTAAAGCCCACGTAGAAAGAAAAGCCAATGATAATTCTAATAGCTTTAATTCTTGCAATAGGAGTAAAAGTCTCATCATAATCAATTCCTTATTCTTAATTATATCCTTGTACAACAAGTCTTGCTTTATTTCTAATGATTATTCCATGCTCATCTTGTGTATTTCTATACACCGATTTTGTTCCAATAATGGTTTAGTCAATAGGTCTAGGGACCAAGTGCCAAGATTTGCTTCTCTAAAATTGATAAAGTTCTTCTTGCATATATTTATCCAGTCAATATCTTTGAGAGCTTCTTTCACATTTTAGGCTCAATTTGAGATATAAAAGCTAAAAAAACCACAAAGTTTCTGGCTTATACCCTTGTTTGCATTCTTGATTCTAACGGGGAAGTAAGATTCTCAATAGTATAAGAGGTCTTATGCTTCCAATTTGACCTTCTTGAAGTTGATTGAAGTATATTGGGACTAATTCGTTGAGAGAGCGGGTCATGAATCCCTTGTTAGGAATTATCTATGTTAGGATCTTGCAGCTGAGGACCTGCTTCTCTTCTTACTTCTTCTTCTCCTACCACGTCATCCTAAGTATTTCAGCCTTGAGACTCAGATTTTGATTAGCCATCTCTTTGAATAGGAATAAGTTTGTTCCTTTATATCTACGTCATCATTTCTAGAAGGGTTCTTCATGTTTCCTGACTCATCAAAGATAACATGCACACTCTCCTTTATACAAAAGGTTCTCGTGTGGTAGACCCTGTAGGCTTTAGTGGTTGAGGATTAGCCTACAAAAATAACTTCACTTTTAGAATTAAATTTTCCTAACTCATTCTTGCCATTGTCAGAAGAAAACACTTGCAACCAAAAGGCTTAAAATAATTAAGTTTGGATCTTTCCTTGAATAACAGTTCATAAGAAGTCTTGTTGAGAACAAATCGATTAGACATCTATAGTATTCACAGCTTCAACCCAAAAACTCTTAGGAATACTATTCTCTACCAGCATAGTTCTGGAAATATAAATTAGAGTCCTATTCTTCTTTTCAATCACTCCATTTTATTGAGGAGTTCTTGGAGCTGAAAAGTTGTGACTAATTCCATTTTCAACACAAAATTCCTAAACTTTATCATTTTCAAATTTTGTTCCATGATCAGGCCTGATTCCTACTATTTTGATATCCAGCTTCAGTTGAATTTGTTTAGCAAAGATTACTAAGACTTTATAAGTCACATCTCTAGTTCTCTGGAACATGGTCCAAGTGAATCTGGAGTAGTCATCCACAGTAACAAAAACATACTTCTTCTCTCCTCTATTTTCAACCTTGACATGTCCACATAAGTTCATGTGCAGCAATTCAAGAGGTCTCAAGAAATTTACCATGTTCTTCTATTTGAATGGGGACCTAGTTTGTTTTTTTGACACAAGCATCACAAATCCTGATATCTAAAACTGCAACTTTGGAATACCCCAGGACATGTCCTTTGAGATTAGTTTGTTAAGGAGAGTAAGAGCTTGCATGACATAATCTTCTGTGCCAAAGTTCTGCATTCTCACTTTGAGCACTTAAACAAGTCAATTCATATCCAGGAACTGAATCCAAATCATCCACATATATATTTTTATATGTTTTAGCTCTGAGAATGAAATTTCTAATTTTCAAACTAGTTACAGTGCACCAGTCAGATAAAATTTTTACTTTATTTCCCTTATTACATATTTGTGATACACTCAGTAGCTTGTACTTCAAACCACTTGCATAATAAATATCTTCAATTGCATGACTTAAAGATTTCTTCAATTTTACCAACACCAAGAATGTAGAATTTCTTGACATTTCCAAAAGAGACACCTCCACCTTGAAGTGCCTTGAGTGAGAGAAAATATTTAGTTCTTCCAGTCATATGCTTAGATCATCCATTATCCATGAAAAAACTTTGATCTTTTTCTCTTACTCCCACCTACATATAGAGATCACTTGCTAAATTTAGGAACCCATTTGAGTTTGAGTTCCTAATAAGGGGACAGGGGAGTGATCATAACTTTCTGGGTCTAACTAGGAAATCTATCATTCTTGAATATTTTCAAGGGATTGTATCCCTTTGTAAGTAACTGCATCTGCTAAACAAACTTAGCAACATTCATTTTAGCTCTAATCCTTGCTTGATAGTCATCCTTCTTATGCCATTTCTTCCATAATTAATGCATAGAAATTGTTAGCCACTGAAATGTACTTGCTATAACTATTGAAAGGAAAAAGTTATAGTGAGAACCAATACTTGTACCGCTATTTACTCCATAAGTTTTTAGATTTACAAGAATCTGTAAGGAGGTAGTCCATTTCAGAGACTTTTTAAGATGTTCTCTTATGTGGATCAGGTCCCATTCTAACTCATTTTTCTCTAGAGAATTCGTGAGAATCTTTTGAGAATTTTTCATCTTCTCCTCAATTTTAAGTTGTAGACTACTAGCCTTTTTTTCCTATACAGTCAAATTTATCTAATTTTCTCAGTTTTTCTAATATATCCTTGTTTTTAGAATTTAATTTTAAACAATGTTCTCCTAGCTCAGACAACTGAATGGTTAGGGCTATTTTTTCTTATTTTAGATTTTCTACCTTTTCTTCAAGAAAGTCCTTCTCAACAATAAGCTCTCAATTAGCAAAACCCTAACCCTTAAGAATCAAGGTTAAATCTCAAGAACTCTTCATCAATCCTTCCAAATTCATCATCCTAGGTATGTTAGATGTTCATCCTTGGATCTCTTTCATCCATGGAGTCCAAGTATCCATTTTAATTACAAATCAATTATCTTTTCAAGTTAATTGATTTAAATTGTGATTTCACCCATGAATCTCCATGTACTATTGACTTTATACCATAATTCAATGAAATTATTGTTGTTATCTAATCCTCTATGTTTTAATATTAATATTTACTGAATTAAACTATGATTTATTACTATCATGTCGAATTCATGTTATTTCTATAAGTTTCATGACATTCCTATGATTGTTTTAAACCATGAACTACAAGTATTTGAAAAATGCCTATAAGAGTGATGGATTTAATAAAAGCCTTCATGCTTTGTCCCCCAAGCTTTAGTGTCTTTTCAGTATTGTTGTTTTAAGTCATGGGGGCATTGAATACCCGAAAATACATAACTATTTATTTAGTCTAGTCTCAGTACATTACAGAATAGTCTCCATATTATACTATGAGAATTATTAAAATAGTCAGATATTAGTCATTAAACTCAGAACAGTCTAGTATATCAGTGTCTTTCAGTTGGGAATAGGATTTAGTATTGAGCGAGTGTAGGGATGGCAACTTTCCTTTTAGATAGGCCGAGTCTTTAGTAGCAGTCCCTATACTCTAGAACTACATAGCCAACGTAGGATATGATAAGTCACCCATCAAATTAGGATTGACTATCTCGCAGGGGTCACCCTTCTGTTTAGGATTGACACCCTTAGTCCTTTGGAAATTATATTAGTCTAGTGAATCCATACAGCCAATGTTAGTACCCGTGGCACAGTATTAACACCCATACAAATAGGGTTACAGGTTAGACCCCATTAGCTCAGATTGGGGCATGTCGATTAGATGATACCTCCCACTATCTCAAATATAGTCCCAGTTCAGTTATACAGTCTTTAAGTTGTTTGACCAAAGCATATAGATATTAGTGTTTTGTCAGTAATTCAGTTTATAAATTTTACTCACTCTATGTTATATGCTTGGTCATGCATCCTCAAGGTCTACAGATTTTCATGTATTATCAGTATTTACAGACTCTCATGCATATACAGTTGTTGCGTTCTTTACATATCTCTAGTATCTATAGGTTTCACGTCCTATACTCAGTACCTCATGCTTTACATATATATTTAGATAGTTTATCACTCCTATTCATGAAACCTTGCATGTCAGTCTACCTCATTTAGCATACCAGTATATTCAAAGTACTGGTCGCATACCTTTTCATTTTTCCTATGATGTCTCATATCATAGGTGTTGATGCTTAGTTCCCAAATTGCACCTAGATTCTTAGATTATTAGCAGTACAGTAGCAGTGGTGAGTCCTCATCATCAAAGGACAGATTATATTACTTTATGTCTTTATCTTAGTAGTTAGTAGAGTTAGTTAGAGGCCTATCCCATCAACTCACAATATTCAGTTTAGAGTCTTTTCAGACACTACAGTTAGCTATTCAGATTTTAGTATTATGCTAGATTCATAATTCAGTAGTCGTTTCATTATTAAAACCTTATGACATTTTAGTTATTCTTTTACATTCATAATTATTTTATTCAGTGCTTACAGCAGGTACTAGCTCATGGGTTAGCTTGTGGTCCCTCGAGACCGTAAGCATCATGTAATGACTAGGGGTAGTCTCGGGTCATTACAAACTTGGTATCAGAGCCTAAGATTTTAAAGTGTCCTAGGAAGTCTGAAAGCCGTATCAAGTAGAGTTTTGTACATGGGTATGTAGCACACCACACTTTTGGATGAAAGGCTATAATGCATTTAGGAAAAGTTTCCCTTCTTTCAGTATTCATGTCAAGCGATTAACCATGAGCTTAAGTTAAACTTTCAGTCTAATCCATTCCCTCCTTCCGTTTATAGAACATGCCTCTCAAGAAGAATGGAAGAAGAACAGGAACTCAGTCAGCCCCTCAGCCTATCCAAGCAGATCCTCTGGACGAGCATGTCTTTCACTACTCTAGCAAACTTTGTAGCAGCACAAAATAAATGACCAACTATTGTTCTGGCCAACCCAGTGGCCAATACTGATGCAACCAGAATTTGGGACTTCACTCGGATGAATCCTCCTTCCTTCATGGGATCCAAGTCTGAAGAAAATCCATAGGAATTCTTAGATATGGTTCAAAAGATAACGGATTCTATGGGGGTGACGTCTAATCAGAGCGTTGAGTTAGTTGACTATCAATTACAAGATGTACCCCATACTTGGTTCAAGTAATGGAAAGTTGACAGAGGTGTTGATGCAGGGCCTATAGAATAGGAAGAGTTTACCATAACTTTCTTGGACAAATTCTTTCTATTGGAGTTGAGCGAGGCCAAGGTGTTACAATTTATTAATTTAAGGAAAGAAATCATGAGTGTAAGGGAGTATTCTCTCAAGTTGACTCAGTTAGCTAGATATGTTTCTCATGTGGTAGCTGATAGTAGGTCCAAGATGAGTAACTTTATGTCTAGCATATTTGATGGTGTGTCAAGAAATATAGGACTGCAATGTTGATTAATGAGATGGACTTGTCTATACTGATATTATACACTCACCAGATAGTGTAGCAGAAGATTAAGAAGAGGGATAGAGGAAACAATATATCTAGGACAAGTAGTTTTAATTTTAATCAGCCAAAGTTAGAGGGTGGTAACCTTCCTCAGTTTCATCAAAAGTCTTCAACCTCAGTGCCCTCTTCAGCCAGTACCCCAGTACCTGAATTCAGAAATGATAATAGGGATAGGGCACCAGGCTTTAAGTCCCAGGTCAGTGTTAGCAGTGTTCGTACCAATCCTTTATGTTAGAAATGTGGTAGACACCATCAGGTTGAGTGTAGAGTAGGTAGTGATGTATGCTTTGAGTGTGGTAAGCCAGGCTATCAGATTTGACAGTGTTGGGTAGTTTCTCAGAAAGGTAGGGATGCACGCCAATAGGGCCAGTCCCACCAATCGTTAGTTCCATCCGGCCGCCCAACTCAGTAGGGTGTCGCTTCCAGTGCTACCAATGGTCAGTGCCCGAACAAATTATATACTCTTCAATCTTTCCAAGATCAAAAAAATTCTCCTGACATAGTTACTGGTACATTGTAGGTCTTTCACTTACATGTTTATGCTTTACTAGACCATGGAGCTTCTCTTTCTTTTGTAACTCTATATATAGCCATCAATTTCGAAGAAAGTTTCGAAACTCTAGCAGAGCCCTTTTTAGTGTCTACCCCAGTAGGTGTTTCCATTGTAGCCAGGCAGGTAAACAGGAACTATCTGGTCACAATATCTTAAAAAGTTACCTCAATTGATCTCGTGGAGTTAAACATGATGGATTTTGATGTCATTCTTGGCATGGATTGGCTCCACTCATGCTATGACTCCATTGATTGTAGAAACAGAATAGTTTATTTTCATTTTCCAAATGAACTAGTCCTTGAATAGAGGGGTATTACTACAGCTCTTAGGGGTCAGTTAATTTCATACCTTAGAGCTAGAAAGATGATATCCAAGGGGTATTTCTACCATCTTGTGTGAGTCAAAGACTCTAGCTCAGAAACTTCTACTCTTGAGTTTGTTCCAGTAGTAAATGAATTCTCAGATGTATTTCCTAAAGATCTTCCCGGAGTTTCTCTCGAAAGAAAAGTAGACTTCAGAATAGACCTTCTTCCAGATACTCAACCCATATCTATTCTGCCATACAGAATGGCTCCATCTAAACTCAAAGAGTTAAAAAAATAGTTAAAGGGTCTCATAGATAAGGGATTCACTAGACCCAGTGTCTCCCAATGGGGCACACCTATTCTATTTGTACGTAAGAAGGACGGTTCCCTCAGAATGTGTATTGACTACCATCAGTTAAACAAGGTCACAGTCAAGAATAAATACCCACTTCCTAGAATTGATGACTTGTTTGACCAACTTCAGGGTGCCAGTTACTTTTCCAAAACAGACCTCAGATCAGGTTATCATCATCTTAGAGTAAGAGAATGTAACATTCTAAAAACAACTTTCCAAACCTGGTATGGTCACTTAGAATTTCTTGTCATGTCATTGGGTCTCATAAATACCCCAGCATCTCTCATGGATTTGATAAACCAAGTGTTCAAGTAGTACTTAGACATATTCATCATAGTCTTCATTGATGACATTCTTGTTTACTCCCGTAATGAAAATGATCATGTAGACCATCTTAGGATAGTGTTACAAACTCTTAGAGCCTATTAGTTGTTCTCTAAATTTAATAAGTGCGAATTCTGGATAAAATCAGTAGCTTTCCTTGGCCATATTATTTCTAGTGATGGCATTAGAGTTGATCCTCAAAAGACCGAAGTGGTAAGAAACGGGCCTAAACCCATCTATCCATCAGACATCAGGAGTTTCTAGGGTTTGGCTTACTATTACTGATGGTTTTTTAAGGGGTTTTCTTTTATTGCATCCCCCATGTCCAGATTGACTAAAAAGAAAGTTAAGTTTTAATGGTCAGATTCCTAGGAGAAGAGTTTTCAGGAGTTGAAGACTCGACTTACCTCAGCCCCAATTCTTACTCTACCAAATAGTTTCAATGGGTTTATTATGTATTGTGATACATCCAGAGTAGGTTTGGGTTGTGTCCTCACATAAAGAGGTAAGGTCATAGCCTATGCCTCCAGATAACTTAAGCCTCATGAGAAGAATTATCCAATTCATGATCATGAGCTAGCAGTAGTTGTATTCACCTTAAAGATTCGAAGGCATTACTTGTATGGGGTGTATGTAAATGTGTTCATAGATCACTAAAGCCTTCAGTATATGTTCTCTTAGAAAGATTTGAATTTACATCAAAGAAGATGGGTAGAGTTTTTGAAAGATTATGACATGAGTGTTCTGTATCATCCGGGCAAGGCCAATGCAGTGGATAATACTCTCAGTAGATTATCTATGGGCAGTGCTGCTTATGTTGAGGATGGTAAGAAGAAATTAGCTCAGGAAGTTCATCAGCTTGCCTAACTAGGTATCCTCTTAATCGACTCAGTAGAGGGTAGTGTATGGGTGCAGAATAGCTATGAATTATCTCTAGTCTTTGAGGTAAAGGAAAAGTAGGATAGAGATCCCTGTCTAGTTAAATTGAAAGAATCAGTTAAAGATCAGAAAGTTGAGGTCTTCTCCCAAGGGGGAGAAGGTGTATTGTTCTGTTAGGGTAGATTATGTGTGCCTGGTGTAGATGATTTGAGACAACAAATTCTTACAGAAGTACATAGTGCACGTTACTCTATTCATACAGGGGCTACTAAGATGTACCATAATTTGTGGGAGATTTATTGGTGGAGTGGGATGAAGAGAGATATTGCAGAGTTTGTAGCTAAGTTCTCTACATGTTAGCAAGTTAAGGTTGAGCACCAGAAGCCTAGTGGGTCTATGTAGGAGTTCAGTATTCCCATGTGTAAATGGGAGGAAGTGAACATGGATTTTATGATAGGTTTGCCTTGTACCTATAATTAACATGATTCTATTTGGGTCAGCTCATTTCTTGCCAATCCACACCTCTTATTCAGCCAAGGACTATGCCAATATCTATCTAAGAGAGTCAGTTAGGTGGCACGACATTCCCTTATCTATCATCTCTGATAGAGGTACTCTGTTTACCTCTAACTTCAGGAAAGCATTTCAAAAGGGTCTTGGTTCCCAAGTCTATCTCAGTACAGCCTTCTGCCCTTAAAAAGATGGTCAAGTACAAAGGACCATTTAGACTCCTGAGGATATGTTGAGAACATGCGTTGTTAATTTCAAGGGTAGTTGGGATAACCATTTGCCTTTGGTTGAATTCGCATACAATAACAGTTATCATTCTAGTACCCGTATGGCTCCATTTTAGGCTCTCTATGGTAGGAGATGTAGATCTCTAATTAGTTGGTTTAAAGTAGGTAAGGCCATAGTAGTAGGGCCCGACTTGGTGTTTGATGCGCTAGAGAAGTTTCAGTTGATCAGAGAAAGGCTTAGGGCTGCCCAGAGCCGACAAAAATCATATACAGATGTAAGGAGGTAGGATCTCAAGTTTGAGGTTGGGGATTTTGTGTACTTGAAAATCTCTCCCATGAAGGGAGTGAGGAGGTTTGTCAAGAAGGGGAAACTCAATCCCGGATTGTTGGTCCCTTCAGAATCCTCAGTTGTTTTGGAAAGGTAGCTTACGAGCTTGAGTTGCCTTCAGATATAGCCTTAGTAGACCAAGTGTTCCATGTCTTGTTGTTGAAAAAGTGTATGGGTGATCTAGCTATAGTTGTTCTCTTAGAAAGTGTAGATATTCAGAACAATCTTTCCTATGAAGAAGTTCCAGTCAAAATTCCTTATCATCAATGACGTTGACTAAGGAACAAAGAAGTTCCATTAGTCATGGTTCTTTGGTGGAATCAGTCCGTTGAGGGAGCCACTTGGGAAGTAAAAGCAGATATGCAGACCAAGTACCCTCATCTTTTCTCTGCGAATCCAGATTCAGTATAAGGCCCCAATCTTCTTAAGATTTTTCTCTATCATGCTCAGTTTCAACTGCACATCATGCTCATGTCAGTCATGCATTCATGAATTAGTTTAGTCATGCATTCCATGCATCAGACATGCATATTTAGTGTGTAAGCTCAGTCCATCAGTTTTCTCAGCTTAACCAGTTTCATTCGAGAATGAATGATCCCAAGGGGGAGATATTGTAACACCCTATATTTCCCTAGCATAATCTAAGTCCCAATATGTGAGTATTCAAATATGAAATTTTTGAAACACTCATTATTTTTCAGTTTAGAGCCTTTCATTGTGTAGGAAATTCAATTAGCTTTCCAACGATATAAAATTTGCCAAATCCGATAGGCAGAGTCATTAGTAGCAGTCCTTATACTCCAGAACTACATAGCCAGTGTAGGATATAAGAAGTCACTTGTCAGATTAGGCTTGACTATCTCGCAGGGGTTACCCATCAGTTCAGGCTTGACACCCTTAGTCCTTTAGACATTATATCAATCTAGGGGATCCACACAGCTAATATTAGTACCCGTGGCATGATATTAACACCCATCCAACTGGGGTTACAGGTTGGACCCTGATTAGCTCAGATTGGAGCATGTTTCTTTGATGATACCTCCCATAGTCTCAGATATAGTCCTAGTTCAGTTATGCAGTCTTAGAGTTTTTAGAACAAAGCATACAGATATTAGTATTTCATTAGTAATTTAGTTTATAGGTTTTACTTAGTCTATGTTATATGCTTGGTCATGCATCCTCGGGGTCTACAGATTTTCATATTTTTTCAGTATTTACAGAATCTCGTGCATATATAGTTTTTATATGCTTTACATATCTCTAGTATCTATAGGTTTCACGCCCTATACTTAGTACCTTATGCTTTACATGTATATTTAAATAGTTTATTACTCCAATTCATGAAACCTTGCATGTCAGTCTACCTCATTTAGTATACTTGTACATTCAAAGTACTGATCGCATACCATTTATTTTCTCTATGATGTCTCATATCATTGGTGCTGACTCTCAGTTCCCTAATTGCACCTAGATTATCAGATTATCAGTAGTACAGTAGTAGTAGTGAGTCCTCATCATCTGAGGACAAATTATATTACTTCATATCTTTATCTCAGTAGTTAGTAGAGTTAGTTGGGGGCATGTCCCATCAACTCACAGTATTCAGTTTAGAGGCTTTTCAAACACTATAGTTAGCTATTCAGATTTCAGTATTATGACAGATTCATAATTCAGTAGTTGTTTCATTATTAAAACCTTATGGCATTTCAGTTATTATTTCGCATTCATGATTATATTATTTAGTGCTCACAGTAGGTACCAGCTTATGGGTTAGCTTGTGGTCCCTCAGGACCGTAAGCACCATGTAACGACTAGGGGGTAGTCTTGGGTCATTACACTAACGCTTGCTTTACTATATAGTCTGTTGCAGCTTTTTTTCTTGACTTGTGTGGGATTTAGTCCTTTATTTTTTGCTTTGTCACCTCCAGACTTCAGGTATTCTTGAAAATCCATCTTCTGTAAGGGACAATCATTGATGAAATATCCTGGTTTGCCACATTTGTGATACAATTTATTTGTACTTGTAGGCCAGGTACTGCTGCTCTTCTTTTGCCTCTTCATAGCTCAAATGATTTTTTAATCTAGATAGGCAACATCCTCATCCTCCTCACTAGAATGAGACGTTGAAGCTTTTAGAGCCAAATATTTTTCCTTTTTTGGCTCTTTCTTCTCTTGATCCTACTACTTCTTCAGTTCATAAATCTTCAGGTTTCTAATTAATTTATCCATAGTGAGAGTTTTGAGATCTCTAGCTATAGAAATGACATTAACCTCACTCTCCCATGACTTAGGCAAAACACCCAATATCTTTCTCACCTATTTGCTAGGTGGAATAACTTTATCAATAAAGTTTAATTCATTAGTGATTGACGTACATTTGTTGTGTATTTCCTGAATGGTTACACTTTCCTTCATAGTGAAGGCCTTATATTGGGTAGTAAGCACGTCCACCTTGAATTCCTTGACTTGACTAGTTGTCACGACCCAAGACTACCTCCTAGTCGTAACACGGTGCTTGGAACCACAAGTGATCCCGAGCTAACCCATGAACTAGCATATACTATTGAGTAACTGATTTAATATATAAAACAAAACTTAATTTGTTGAGCAAAAGAATACTCATGAAAAGTCTGCATAAAGTTAATTCTGATAAAATTTACATCATGATAAAACTAAAGAAAGAAACTTAAATTACATGTCTGACTCAGACTAACATCTAAGAAGCCTCTACTATATTGACAATAGATAGCTGGGATATGCCTCCAGCTACCACTAATCAATATATATGAACAATAAAAATATAAAGTACATGATCAACATCTGACTGGAGTCACCAAAATAGGAGAACTCATCATCTGCTGGCTTTAAACTGCAATCATCTAATCATGATGTGTGGGCTACAACTGGTGCCTACATTATGAAATAATGTAGCCACACATACATATATGTGGATCAGTACTTCTGGAATGTACTGAGTAAGTGGGGTAAATGCAATAAGTAAAACTGAGTTCATGCGTAATCTTATACATGCATGCTAAGTATAGGTAGACTCACCAAGAGACTAGAATAAGCTGAAAGCTGATATATCTTAAAACATGATTACTAAATAAAATATGAGAAGCTGGTGAGTCACTACACTTTATTTCTTAAAACTTTACTTTCATAGAATAAGTAGAACTGAAGCTGGAAAACAGTAAAACATGGATACTGTATGAATATTGGGTCTGAAACTAAGTGACAAAAACTGAAATAACTCGATGATCTGAATATACAAATATACTGAGATGAAGGTATAAACATATAATACCAAAAGCAACATATACTAATCTGATCTGATTAACTGAATGACTGATAGTTGAATACTGAAGAGCTAATGTCTAAATACCAAATAACTGGCATCTGGATATTGACTTGCTGGTATACTGATTAACTGATAACTGAAGATTGATCATGTAAAATTAAACTATACTTAGTCTTGATAACTGAACTGAAATTGTGGGGTACTGTGCAAATAAGATAAGGACTAACTAAACAACATGAGATAACTGAACATAAATGTGTGAAAACTACTATATCTGAGAATGCAAGACCAAGTATAAATGTATAATCTGAAATTATTTTGAAATTTAAAAGACTGTAAATTTTATGACTGAGTAACTAAAAGTTTGTACAATTGGTGAAGCAAACCTAGGTTGAGAATACACTAAAATACTATACTGAGACTAAGGGAGGTATCATATAACTGACATGCCCCAATCTGAGCTAATTGGGGTCCAACCTCTAACCCAAGTTGGAAGGGTGTTAGTACCATGCTACAGGTACTAACACTGGCTATGTGGATCCACTAAACTAATATCCTGAAGGACTAATGATTCACCCTGAACTAGCATGTGCTCTAATTAGATGTGTGTTACCCTCAACTAGCAAATAAATACCTTGTTAACACTCAACTGGCAGGTTGACATATCTAACCTATGCTGGCTGCGCAGTTCTAGAACTCAGGGACTGCTACTAAAGGTCATACCCTTTACTAGAAGGTGATCCCTCATCCCTAGGTTCGCTCAGTACTAAATTCTACTCTCAGCTGAAAGACACTGAAATACTAACTGGTGCATGCACTGATATGATAACTGATAAATTTAGGTCATGGTATTTTAAAAATAACAATCCATACAAATTCTGGGGTAATTATTAACATATAAGCGAATAATTCTTATCATGAAAATAAATATTTATGTATACTGATAGGATTCATGGATTAACTGTCTGAGTACTTGAAAAGCTAAATTTATGTGAATCATATAGGTATCGGGTGTTCGTAACCCACCAGCACTGAATGAGTATAAAATAAGATATAAAAATTAAAATATTGTAATAAGTGATTATGGTTCAAAGACCCAAAAATAGGCATTTCATCAAACATGTGAAAATCATAAACTTATTTATAAGAATATCGTAAACATGAAGAAAACAATAGGATTTCATTACAAAAATCATAACTTGAGGATTTATCCAAAATCAACTGAATATGACTTAGGAATTACAAAATTCAAAACATGATATGACTCATTCCACTTGAAAAAACTTATAATCATAACTTGAAATTGAATTAACAAAAGATTTATGCAGATAGTTCAACTTAATTATGTAAACTCATAATTTAAAACCAAAAAGGGTTCTTGGGCTCCATGGGTGAAAGGGGACCCATGGATGAACTCCCACATACCTTAAACCTTTAAATTGAAAGAGAAAAACCAATCTTGATGCATTCTTGAAGGTTCTTGAACTTGGGGAACTTGAATTCTTGGTTTCTTAGGAAGAAAGGAATTGAATTTGTAATCTTGGGGAAAAGGGGAGGGATTTCTTGAGAGGGATTTGGAGAATAAGGTTAAATAATGCCCTAAATGATGTCCCAATTCTTGTTATATATGATTTGGGTTGAGGGAGAAAAGACCCAATTTCTCCTCAATCAATTCAATTTGAAACTAGGCATGATGAGCTTACCGTGACATGGTCTAATTATGGTGGGGCATTCCACTCACGGCTATGCGGTATGCATTTTAAAGGAAACAACACCACAAAGCGGGCCTATCAGGATGACTTGCTGGATTCGTGATCAAAACATGACCCAAACCTTGTCCGAAAAATCCAAAAAACCTCAGAGACATACTTCTTATATCCCTACACATAAATTAACTAATAAACTAACGTCTCGGGGTCAGTAAGGTCAAAATAAAAATCCTCTAAGTTTAGGGGTATTGAAAAAGATTAAGTCCTCAACACTTAGCGAAAATTTCAAGCCTTAATCCCTTTAAGCATGAAACTAAGAGCCGAATCAAGCTAAGATTAGTACGAGGTATTACACCAGTTCACTTATGAGCAATCTTTAGACAATCCCAAATTTTCTTTTCATTTTCACAAGAAGAAATAAGATTGTACTCATCAGGTCTTATTCCACATACCAAGAGTTTCTTGGCCTTGAAATTCTTTTCTGTCTTTTGTTATCCTCCTCGTATATGTCCTTTGAGTTTTGGCCACTAGCCTAGCAATTTCTCATTCTTTAACTTCTCTCACAGGAACATGATGTCCATCACAAATTATATCCCACAACTCACTCTTCAGCCATGATAAAGTCGTGCATCCTTGTCTTCCGCCAACCATAATACTGTCCATAAAATCTAGGTGGTCTGGTGATTGACTGTCCTTCCTCATAGTTTGGTAGTGTTGTCATAGCTAAGGATCTACTCTATGTGTTAACCTTTTAGAGTGCACCGCTCTGATACCAATTATTGAAGTGTAAGGTTTCACCACCACTAAGGGACCAAGTACTTGAGGAGTTATAAATAATAGTAAAACACAAACACAAAGTAAACGTGCGAAATAAATCAACACACGAGATTTTAACTGGAAACCTCCTTGCCCAAGAGAGAAAAATCATGACCTATTCTCACAGGATTTCCCAAGATCCACTATAATGAATCAACTCTGATTAAAGACTCCAACAGAATTTAACTCTAAATCCTAAAGTTTGCAATACCTCTACTACAAACCACTCAAGACAACTTTGTCTTACTTTTCCACTCAGTCGACTAACTCTATCCGGTCATCCTTAGTCAACTCTATCTATGCAAAAACAACTGAAACAAAGAGAAAAACTTTACTCACAAACATTAAAGTAAATCAGTTTCCAGAACATGACTCAAGATAAACAAAACTAAAGGACATAAAGATTTTTGGATATTGAGCATAAGAACTTTTGCTGCCTTTTTATAAAATGAGATTGCAAAAACTAATTATCAAAGTTGAATCCTTTTGATTATAGATAGATGTGTGAGACTTTCATTTGGAATTTAATTGGACTAGGTGTCCATTGTTGCACATTGTGCACCTGCATGACACTTATGCTACATAACAACAATGTAGAGTGCGATAGTGTACAATTGTCCTTTAGCAATTCTTATTAATACATATAATGGACCCGATTCTTGAGAAATTATGTAGTCATCATTAAAACATAAAACGGCGGATCTGTAGATCTGCTTCTTATAGTCAAATAGAATTATGTTACTTCATCTTGATAATTAAAATCCTTGTTGGAAAAAACATTGTTTAGGATCTCCTTTAGTAGATAACCAAGATATTTCTCTAATTTCTATTTTTAGCAAGGTTCTTGCTCATTTTTTTAAAGTGTTCATTGTTGTTTTCGAGTACACGAAATCTATAATTTTATAGAATAACTTCAACACTAGTTCAAGTTTAAAACAAGAACACTATGAAGTACAACAACACCCTCAACACAAGGTCAAAGTAATCTTTCAAAGAAGTGTGTTTCATTTTTCAAAAATTAAGATGAAACACAAAAGGCAAAGTCCTCTGAATTCATGGAGTGTCCTTAAGGAAATAATTCCCCTCAAGTACCCCAGGTTGCGGAATTTTCCTCCCTAGATAAAATGGCCAAACAAACCAACTGTAGCGGTACCTTAAACAATTGGAATCTCTTCGAACTCACTCGACGAGTTGATTGATCACATGGAATGTTTTGAAGACAAGAAGAGTTTGTATATTCAAAAAAATTTTCATTCCAAAACCTGTGGATAAATGTCGGTTTATATAGCCATCAAGTGCCCCTTTCAAAAGGTGGAAATGGTTCATCCAAAAAGGTGTATCCTTTGGAAGAGTCAGGTATGTTCATTCAAAATATTGTGTTTTTTTCTGAATAGACACAACTATCTGAACAGTCACTCCTTTTCCAAAACAATATGTATTTTCATAAAAGGTTGTGTCCCTTCATTTTTCATTCACACCAATTGAACCTAACAATCTCCCACAAGAATGGGGAATGGCTATTCTTTGTAAAACTTTAAGGATAAATATGTGATCATTCAGCAAAGACTAATTGTATTAGGATAAGTGGGTTTCCCATTAAACTTTCTGTAGTAAACATGCGTAGGATGCACTCGATTAATCAGTAGATTTGATATCTTTGAACCATCGAGCTTTAATGTACACCTAGACAACACATGTCACACAACCAGCCTTTTACCATTTATGGTTCTAACAGTTTTATTTTTTTCAGCCATGAACACGTCTTAGTTTCATGAGAGCTTAGAGAATTGGACTTTACTAATATTTTCCTTGAAGCGGCTTCCACTTTGCCCTCACATAGGTAATTTCTAAATGTTCAATCCTATAGATTAAACTATTTTGTCAAATCTTCCAAATTTAGATAATCATTATAAGACTTTTCACCTTAAGTCTTATCCTTGTTTACTAAACATTGTTTACATAATGAGAATAGGTTGGTATTTTGATAATGTTGAACCTGTCAGACACAACTTTGTTTAATCTCCTTAAACTTAGCTCTTGGGATCTCCAGTCTGCTAGGTAGAGTTACCACTATTGACTTATCCTAGGCCTTGAATCCATTACCTTGGATGTTCTCTCCACTTCTTCTCTAGATAGGCCTTTTGTAAGTGGATCCGACACATTATCCTTTAACATTACATAGTTAATAGTGATAATTCCACTAGAGAGAAGTTCTCTAATATTATTATGTCTCCATATTATGTGACGAGATTGACCATTATATATCATGCTCCCTTCCCTACCTATTGCCGCTTGGCTATCATAGTGTATACATATTAGTGCCACTGGTTTGGGACAATAAGGAATATCTTCCAATAAATTCTGGAGCCATTCTGCTTCTTTACCGGCTTTATCTAATGTGATAAATTCAGATTCCATTGTAGAGAAAGAAATACAAGTTTGTTTGGATGATTTCTAAGAGACCACTACTCCATCGATAGTAAATACATATCCACTAGTGGATTTTACTTTGTTCGATTCAATGATCCAATTTACATCACTATAGCCTTCAAGTATCGTAGGATATTTATTATAATACCAAGTGTAGTCTTGAGTGTATTTAAGATACCCAAAAACTCTTTTCATTGCCATCCAATGAGTTTAATTAGGATTACTCGTGTACCGACTCAACTTACTAATGACGCATGCTATGTCTGGTCGTGTACAGTTTATTATATATATTAAACATCCCAATACTCTTGCGTACTCTAATTGTGAGTCACTTTCACCTTCATTCTTTCAAAGTGCAAAGCTCACATCCAATAGAGTCTTAGCAATACCAAATTCTATATACTTGAATTTGTCAAGTACCTTTTCGATGTAATGAGACTGTGACAATGCCAACCCTTGTGGAGTTCTATGGATTCTTGTCCCTAAGATCATATCCGCAACTCCAAGATCTTTTATATCGAACTTGCTCTCGAGCATTTATTTCATTGCATTTAAGTCTAAAATGTCTCTATTGATGATTAACATATCATTCACATATAAACACACAATGACTTGGTTATTTGGAGTGTCTTTAATATAAACACATTTATCACATTTATTAATTTTGAATCTGTTTGCCAACATGGTTTGGTCAAACTTTACATGTCATTGCTTAGGTGTTTATTTTAGTCCATAAAGTGACTTAACAAGTTTACACACCTTATTTTCTTTTCCTGGAACCATAAAACCCTCAGGCTGTTCCATGTAAATTTCTTTCTCTATTTCTCCATTTAGGAATGCAATTTTCACATCCATTTGATGGATTTCTAGACCATATACCGCCACCAAGGAAATTAACATTCAAATCGACGTTTTCCTTGTTACCGGCGAGTATGTATCAAAGTAATCAAGGCCTTTTTTTTGTTTGAAGCCTTATACTACAAGTCTTGCCTCGTGTTTTTTAATAGTATCATCCGCTTTTAATTTCCTTTTAAAGATCCATTTAGATCCTAAAGGTTTGTTTCCTGGAGGAAAATCAACCAATTCCCACAGATGGTTGCTTAAGATTGAATCAATCTCACTATCGACTACCTCTTTCCAAAAGGATGAGTCCGAAGATGCCATCACTTCCTTAAATGTTTGAGGCTCATTTTCTAAGAGAAATGTTATAAAATTTGGTCCAAACGAAGTTGACGTTCTTTGACGTATACTACATCTTCGATTCTCATCATTATTTATATTCTCACTTCATTCATCTCGAGGTCGTTTAGACCCTCTAATAGACTATTCATGTCTAATTTTATACGGATAAATGTTTTCAAGGAATTCAGCATTATCTGATTCAATTACTGAATTTTCATTAATATTTGTATGTTTGGATTTATGAACTAAAAACCGACATGCTTACTACTTTTAGCATATCCTATGAACATGCAGTCCACCGTCTTAGGTCCTATCTTAACCCTTTTAGGCATAGAAACTTGGACCTTTGCTAGACAACCCCACACTTTGAAATATTTCAAGTAGGGTTTCCTTCCTTTCCATTTTTTATAAGGAATTGATTGTGTCTTACTATAGAAAACTCTATTGAGTATTCGATTGGCTGTAAGGATAGCCTCCCCCTAAACTTTGCGGTAAACCTAAACTTAGAAGTAAGACATTCATCATTTCCTTTAAAGTTCAGTTTTTCCTTTCCACAATTCCATTAGATTGAGGTGAATACGGGGTTGTAGTTTGATGGACAATTCTATTCTCTACACATATTTTGGATAAGGGAGATTTATATTCTCCGCCCCTATCACTTCTTATAGTTTTGATCTTTTTCTTTAACTGATTTTCAACTTCAGTTTTGTATTGTCTAAATGCATCTATTGCTTTATCCTTACTATTTAGTAAGTAGAAATAATAATATCTAGTGCAATCATCAATGAAAGTTATGAAATACTTTTTCTCACCACGTGATGGTGTTGACTTTATATCACAAATGTCAGTATGGATTAATTCTAAGGGATTGGAATTCCTTTCAACGGACTTATACGGATGCTTAGCATACTTTGATTCCACACAAGTTTGACACTTTGATTTATTGCACTCAAAGTTTGGCAAAACTTCTAAGTTAATCAGTTTTCATAATGTTTTGTAATTAACATGGCCTAGTCGTTCATGCCACAAATTGGAAACTCAAGCAAGTAAGAAAAATTTAAAATTTTATTGATTTCAACATTCATTACATTCATTTTGAATAGGCCCTCATTGAGGTCGCCTTTTCCTACATACACTTCTCGTTTACTAAGTACAATTTTTCTAAAAATAAATACACATTTGAATCAGTTCTTATCTAGAAGTGAAAGAAAAATCAAGCTCTTTCATAACTCTGGAACATACAAGACATTGTTAAGTGTCAAAACTTTGCCAGAAGTCATCTTTAAGCACATTTTTACTATTCCTTCCACTTTTGCAGTAGTGGAGTTTGCCATGTAGATTTTTTCTTCTACTTGAGTTGGAGCGAACGTCGAAAACAACTCCTTGTTAGCACAAACAAGGAGGGTAGAACCAGAATCCATCCACCATTCACGAGGATTTCCCACCAAGTTGCATTCGGAAAGCATAACACACAGATCGTCCATTTCTTTCTTAGACTCAGTCAGATTTACTTGGTCCTTCTTCTTCTCTTTTTTTGGGGCACAACAATCCGTAGACTTGTGGTCAATCTTGCCACAGTTGAAGCACTTTTCCTTGAATTTCTTCTTGGGTTGATTGCTTTCATTTCCATCTTTCTTTCGCTTTTTAGAGTTGTTTTGGTCATCTTCTACAATGTTTGCTCCACTAATTGCAAAATTGCCTCTTGATCTTTTTTCCGCAGCCTTGTTATCTTCTTCAATACATAGTTGTACAATCAGATCTTTGACTGACATCTCCTAACGTTTGGGTTTCAAATAATTTTTGAAGTCTTTCTACATAGGTGGTAGCTTCTCTATTATTGCCGCTACTTGAAATGCTTCATTCACAATCAAACCTTTCGCTAGGAGATCCTGGATGATCACTTGCAGTTACTGCACTTGGAAAACAACAGACTTGTTAGCTATCATTTTGTACTCCAGGAATCTTGCAACCAAAAACTTTTTAGTTCCAGCACCCTTCATCTTGTACTTCCATTCTAGCACTCCTCATAACTCTTTTGCAGTCTTGGTTCTGCTATACACATTGTAAAGGTTATCTTGGAGACCACTCAATATATAATTCCTGTAAAGGAAATCTGAGTGTTTCCAAGCCTACACAATCATAAAGCATTTTTTTCAGAGGCTTCCTTGGGCACCTCCGGAGCCTCCTCAACTGTGAACCTATGAAGACACAGAGTTGTGAGGTAGAAGAATATTTTTTTTTGTCATCTCTTCAAGTCAATACCCGTGAACTTTTCAGATTTCTCCGCCAATGCCATAGCTTACGGAGCATTAGTCAGACTTATCGTGGCAATACTAGTTGCCGCTATAGTCGTTCCAGCATCATGCATTTGACTATCGGTCGTCATTTTCCTTAAATAACAAGACACTACCTTTACTATATCTAAATAGTTATTAAAAAATTGCAAAAACTTTAAACACCTCTTTTTTCTAGTTTAACTATGAAGTTTTTATGACTTCGAATCACTAGTTAAGTTCAAACAGAGTAGAAAGCTTAAATCTTTAATCTCCAGAAATCAAGCTATACAGATTTAGAAAAAAAACTTTCGTGAAAAGAAAATTTCACCAAACAAGCAAAAACAAAAGATTTTGTTTTCCTTTTTTCAAAAATTATTTCCTTAAGATTGTTGTTTTTCAATGTTTTCGGGTACACTAAATCTGTAATTTGATAGAATAACTTCAACACTAGTTCAAGTGTAAAAACACTAGTTCAAGTTTAAAACAAGAACACTATGAAGTACAACAACACCCTCAACACAAGATCAAAGTAATCTTTCAAAGAAGTGTGTTTTAGTTTTCAAAATTTAAGATGAAACAGAAAAGGCCAAGTCCTCCGAATTCATGGAGTGTCCTTAAGGAAATAATTTCCCTCAAGTACCCAAAGTTGCAAAATTTTCCTCCCAGGATAAAATGGCCTTACAAACAAACTGTAGAGATACCTCAAATAATTAGAATCTCTTCGAACTCACTCAACGATTTGATTGATCACATGCAATGTTTTGAAGACAAGAAGAGTTTGTATATTCAGAAAATTTTTTATTTGAAAACCTGAAGATAAATGCAGGTTTATATAGCCATTAAGTGCCCCTTCCAAAAAGTGGCAATGGTTCATCCGAAAAGGTGTATCCTTTGGAAGAGTCATGTCTGTTCATTCGAAACATTGTGTCTTTTTTCTGAACAGACACAACTATCTAAACAGTCACTCCTTTTCCAAAACAATATGTCTTTTCAAAAAAGGTTGTATCCCTCCATTTTTCATTCACACCAATTGAACCCAATATTCATAATCTCTAAGGTTTCACTTGTTTATGTTGTGCCTCATGTTTAGTTTTTTATTGTCTCAGATATTCTCAACTCAAGAGCTGATACATGATATTTCTTACCATCAATGCAAAAAAAAAATCAGAAGAAAGTTGTATGGTGTTTGTGCCCAATATTTGTAATTTAGGCGTGCTAAGATAACATAATATATCTTCTTTTTTTTCAAAAAATAGCGAATGTTTTTTTTTAAAGTAGAAAAAATGATGTTAGATTTTATGAAGTTTTTTCTTTGGAGCAATCAAAAAGTCAACAATGGTGGATTTTATTAGTTACATCGGATCCATAAGTTAAACTCAAAACCTTTTCTTGACATATTTGTTAAGTACCAAAAGAGCACATCTTTTCATGAATTAAGGACAACTTCAATCAAATAACATATATTAAGGGGTTGTTTGGTTGGGAAGCAAGTTATTCAGGGTTAGTTACCCACCCTCAAGGTTTGGGATAAAAATAATACTACAATTCCGAAATAATTAATTAACAGATGAGTTATCACATATCTTTTGTCCCAATTAAATATGAAATAAGATCATTTCAAGATTAATCCTACAATTAGTTATTCGTTATCTCTTGTACCTAACGACCCCCGAATTGCGTGTTTGAGTAGGAAGTTGGAATTGAAAATGAAGAGCCCTCAAATTAATTTCTCAACACATAGCCACTTTCCTCCCCTCTATCTCCCTCTCTCCAAAAACACCATATTCTGCGCATTATCTGTCAAGGAAGAATCAAGAAAAAAGTTCAGCGAACTAGATTTATTAATTAAAAGACACATATCAACTTTTTACTAATTAATTTAAATAACAATATGTATATGTATTTGATGCGTAAGATAATATTAAATACATATACATATATAATTAATTATCTTATTTTTAGTTAACAACTTGAGTTTAATAAAACAAAAGAATTTCATCATCCTTAAATCACGCTCACCCAATTAATTAAAAATTGTATTTCTGTAAACAAAAAGCTTTTTTTTAATGAGTTTCGAAACTCAAAATAGGTTTGAATGATAAAAAAAATCTTTTTTCATTTTTCTCTCTCTTTTTTTTCTTTTAAGTTTTTTTTTCCTTCTTTTGTTTTTTTATTGTTTATTTTTTCTCTCTACTTTTTTTTTTGTATTTTTTCTACTTGCCTTTTTTTACTACTTTTTTTTTCTTTGAACTTTTATTTTTGTATTTTTTTTATTTATTGAGTTTTTTGGATCATTTTTTCTTTCTTTTTTTCCTTTTTCTTTTTTAAAATATTTTTTCTCATTCATTTTTTTTTTGTTGTTGTATTTTATATTTATATATTTTTTATATTTCATATTTACTAGTTTTATAATACACGCCACATGCATGTACCTCGCTTAATGAGTTCAGCTTTATAAAATTACTTTGATATTATAAAAATAAAATATGCTTGGATTAATAAATAAATTGATGATTTAATTAAAAACAAAAAACACTTAAACAAAAAATTAATATATTCATACAAAATCATATAAAAGCATTAAAAACAACTTTAAACTAAATTTTAAAAAAAAATATGTATCAAGGCTATAAAACGACCCCAAAAAATAAGCTTAAAGAACTTTTCCACTATGATATATGGAGTGATTCATATATCGCCAGAAAGTGTTAGAGATCAACAAATATTTTTTTATTATTAGGTAAAATAATATGCTAAAAAGAATTTACCTAAGGTAAAATCTAGTTTGTATTAAATTTCTAAACAACAACAACAAAAACATATTCGAGAGAGTACAGTGCACCCAGACCTTACTACTACCTCTAGGAGATAGAAAGTTTAATTCAAACGGCCTTTAACTCAAGTAAAGCAAATAAAAGTATTAAAAACACAATAATCGCGAAGAGAAACATAAAAATTAATAGCAAAGTAGTGCAAAGACAATGTTGGAACCCTTAGGGGTAGCACCACATAGTAAGGGAACAGGTCCCTCAAAGTCAATCATAGGAAATTAAAATATAATGTGCATGAAAACAAATGGTTGTGCAGCAAAATAACAGTACACAATATTTAACGTGGAAAAATACTTGTTCAAGGAAAGAAAAAACACGGCTTGCCCTCTTAAGCACCTCAAAAGTTCACTATAATCAACCTCTTGATTATAGAATCAAACTTGAACCTAAATCTAGGTTCCTCTCGCTTGTAATACATCTATTACAAGCTCATCTTGATAACTCTCTCAAGGCTCTCTCTAAACTAATTAACTCTAATTAGTTTTGGACTTAGGCAACTCTACCTAAGAACTCTCTAAACAAAGAAAAAAGATCATTACTGTTATATCATGAGTAATTCGATTACAAATCCGGACTCACTCAAGAAAATTGCTAAATCAGCACATACATATGGTAAAAGAGCTTGAGCAATATCATATATGGAGTTTCTGTCATTCTCTCTCTTCAACACTCTTTTTTGTACTTGCAAAAATTGTTTGATAAAGAAATATCTTTTTTCTTTTATAGAAGAGTGATGATTAGGGCTGAAATGTCATTAGATCAGGTGTCCTAATTAGTACAAGTAGCATCTTCCAGTTTGTTACACAAATAGATAAAGCTATGCAGACTTGTATCAGCTGTACTGTTGCCTCGAACAACCAGGGACCTGGTCTCTTGTAGTCATCTTCTCATCATCAAAATTATATATAGAAATTTTTTCCATTTTTGATGATAATAAACTAACCACAAAGCTTTGAGCATCTGTATACATCCATCACATTTCATCAGTGTGCTTACTACTACTGAAGATGTATGTTCTCTCTATCATTATAATTCCATCATTATGCAACATCGGGACTTATTTCATTGCTGTCATTTGCAACAAAAACTTTGAGCATATTTGTTCCCCCCGTCATTGTGCCTTACCATACTTTCCCCTATCAGCATGCACCATATATGAGCGCACACATACCTAGGCCTTACATATAAAGTCAATATTCTCCCTTTGACACCATTGAAAAATAAGTACAATAAACCAAGAGTAAAATAAGCATAAATTGGTTAACTTATGGCCACTGGGGAAATACTAATATGAAGAATAACTTGCAATTTAAAGGAAACAAATGTAACACACAAAGAAAAAAAATTATTTATAAGTAGAGGATAAGTATCACTGCAATGCATAATTTAAATGTTCTAGGGAAAAAGCCCTAGGAATAAAGAAGGATTAACAGATGAAGGACTGGAAAAAAGATTTTGAAGGAGTAGGGTCAGTTTGTTGGTGAGATGTGTTATCTCTACATTCAGGCTAAGGACCTCATCAGTAAAGATTGACACCCTCTTCTTTAGTTCAACATTCTTAGTTCTTAGCATTTCAGAGCCAGATAGGCTTCTTTTGGAGAGATACTAAATTGTCACTTAGAGCTTGTTGATTTCTACATCCTTAGCAGCTATATTGAGCTATAAATTCTCTATCTCATTGTTGAATTCTCTTTGACAGTTGGTGCTTGAGTTTTTTTTGATAGACTCAATTTTGATCGGTGTTTTCATTCCAATATTTGCAATCCAGTTTCAGTAATTCCATTCTCACATACTATACAAAAGTGATTAAAAACCTTATTTAACCTATAACCATAAGTCATACCATGTTAGCCATTTTTTCTAAGAACCACTTTCTGTATGTGTTCCATCATCAATGCAGTTAGATTAATGAATTCAAAGCTACAATGCCATTCCATCACATACAAATTAGTGGCTAAGGCAATGTTTCTCTTTTGTGATCTAGGCAGAATTACTTTGTTCAAAAAGTAAAAGACCAATTGAAACTCACTCTTGAGTGATTTCCTATTCACTACAGCCACAGATTTCCCTTTGACCTTCAATACATTTGCTAAGAATTTTATTGAAGGAAGTTTCTTTGAGGCAGTTCTCACTCCATATATAGGAACTTCCAAAATTCTTCCTAGTATTTCTCCATTTAGCTTTATTTTCTTTACTTGGACCTGTGCAGTCAGAGTCAACCCATCTTTTGAGAATTTCAAAGTGAAATAGAATTTCCTGACTATCTCACCAAAATAGTGGAAACAAGTCTTTCTATAAGATGCATCCAACCTTCATGTTTAACCAGCTCAACTAATTCCACTATACCAGGTTCTATTACCATATTTAAATAAAAAATCCTTCAATTTAACACTTTTTGATTATTCAAGAACCTGATTATAAATTCCTTGGATACAATATTTCTTGTCTCCCCATTATTCCTTCTAGTATAAGTGATCACAGATTCTTTTTCAGTTACTTTCCTCTTTTTAGGACCAGGTTCCTTAAGTGTCATCTGTTTCTCAATAAAACTTCCAAACTATTTTCTAAAGATTCTTGGTGTTTTACTGATACTATTTTTCTTATGATCAACTATACTATTTTCTAGGCTATTTGACAATAATCTAAGGTTTTCAACAATCCATGTTTCATCCATCATAACATCATCAGAATAGTTTTGAGAATTTAAGGATGATTTTTCATCAACGGGTTAAATGATGAATGAGTTAAACTTTAGAAAAGTAGGAGAATAAGGATGTGTTTTAGGAAGGTTTGGGAAGGAATTTTTCACAATGCTAAGATCAGAATCCTTTGAAGGACATGAAAATAGGAGAGCTTCATCCATTAGGAAGGTCTTTTTATTAGAAGGGCTATTTGGTATTATGACTTTCCTTTTTGATAAGAGAAAGAGTGTGTGCAGAAAGATATAAGGAATAATGAGATCCAGGAAGGGTTTTCTATGGGAACAAGATATGATCAATTTCAGATTTTAGGTGACTCACCTTTCTTTTTAGATTAGGACAACTTTTTCTAAACAAGTATAGGGAGGACACGCCTTTTTCTTGACAGAACAAACAAAATTTGCACATACAAGATACTAACTTAAGAAATGGGACTAGGTCCCTCTCTAGTTTGAGTGAATATTCAACTTTGTGTTTGCCAAATTTTTCTACCTCCAAAGTTGTTCCCATGGTGTAGACCCGCAAAGGTATTATACTAAGTTAGACCAACATGTACCTAATGTACCAAAGATATCTTCCTCTCAAACATAGCTAAATTTGTGAAGAAGCATTGATTCAATTGATAGTAGGTCAGGCTAATTTGTTCAATCTTAGCATCACCTTGTTAAATTTATTACACCACATCATACCATGACTTGTTTTGAAATAGGTCTGAGGAACAGATCATAGACTTGGCATTCTTCAAAGGTCTAGAGTTTCTTTTGCATTGCTTTGAACTTGCCTACCTCTTTCACATCTTTGTGAGCTCATTCTTAGGATAGGAATGCTAGAAAAATCTATGAGATTTATGACTTAAGCTCTTTTTTGCACTCTTGCCTCCAGATATAATGTTAGAATGTCTAGTAAGAAGCGAGGATAAGTTCTTTTAATTTGTCCTTCTTAGGAGATTTCCAATAGGACCAGGCCCCTATGAATTTTGACTAGACACTTCGTTGAAGTTCTTCTACTTAAGCCGACATTTGTGATTGAGATTCTAGGATCATCATTCATCATTTTCTTCTTTATTATTAGGCTCTTGACCATTCCATCATTTGTATGAAATTTTTATCCTTTTTAGCTAATCACATAAGAAACTTTCACCTTGAAATTTCTCAGAAAAGAGAATACAATCACACCTTGCATTCATAGCCTTGAGCAATTACATATCAATAATATTGTTTTGATTGCAAACCCTTTATCCCTCATACACTGACAATCATTTATTAGAATGTTGAACCCATTTGAGTTTGAGTTCCTAGTAGTAGGATAGAGATATGATTAAATACTTCTTTGTCTATCTAGGTAATATGAGTTTTTTTATGTTTTTACAAGGTTTTAAAACTTTGGGATAGGTGCTTCCCTGGTGGACGTGTCTAACATCTATTATTTTTGCTCTAACCCAGCTTTGACAGCCTTCTTTCAGGTGTCCATCTCTTTCACAGTGAGTTCACAAGGATTTATGCGCTATGTTTTTGACATTTTGATCAGCCTTGCCTTATGGCCCATATGAATGAGTTTTGTGCTGATACCCAAGGCCCTTACCATTATTGACCCCTTGACCAGTTAGATTAGAAAAGATTTGTGAGGTGAAGTCCACTGAAGGGATTTTTTGAGTTTTTCCCTTAAACGGACCAGTTCCCTTTCTAACTCCTTATTCTTCTAAAGTCCAGTCCTGAGAAGCCTTTGAGAATCCTCCAACTTTTCTTCAAGCTCAACCTGAAACTTTGAGGCTTCTTTGTTTCTTTTACACTCAGAAGCATCTACTTTCTCCAGCTGACTTACCAAACTCATATTTTCAAATTTTAGCTTAGCAACTTGTTCTTTAGTTTTAGATATCTAGAGAGTCAAATCTATCAGCTCAAGCTCCTGATCTTCTATTTTTTTCTAGAGCATTATTCTTTTCTTTATTACAAGCATCATTACTTTTCTCTAGTTGACTCACTAAATTTAGATTTTTAGATTTTAACTTGGTAACATGCTTTTCAGTTTCAGATAATTGGAGAGTTAAAGAAATTAAGTCAAGTTCTTGACTTTCCACTTTTCTTCTAGAGAAAATTTTTTCTCAGTCATTTCACACATAGAGTCAATTAGCACATTTGTAAGACTTTTTATCTTTCTAGCTGAATAGTTTTCCAAATTTTCTTTAAGGTCAGAAAGTGTTTCCTTATTTTCTTCTTCATCTTTAATGTTTTCCATAAAAGCAAACAAGGAATCAAAGGTCACCTTCTTATACTTCACAGCAAGCATGGAGACATTTGCAGGCTTCTCAACTTTATAAGATTCATTGGTGGAGTCACCCCAACCATCTTAGACTTGTTTAACTGAAAGATCAGCTGCAGCCTGTATTCTTGATTTTGCGGGGACCTAGTATTTGTTCTTTCCTTTTTCATCTCCAGTGTTGAGATAATCTTGATAATCTATTTTGTTCATTGGACAATCCTTAATGAAATGTCCAGCACTTCCACATCTGTGATAAACTTTTATAGTGACTTCTTTTCTGTTGCTACTTCCTCTTCTTTGAAATTGGTCACTTTTTCTCATAGCTCTAATAATTTTTTTTGTCAACTAGGCAACATCAGAGTCTTCTTTATTTGAACCTGACCTTAAAGTATTTAATTTCAAGGATTTTTTCTTTTTTACTTTCTTTTTCTCTTCTCCTTGTTATTTTTTGAGTTCGTGGATTTTCAAGTTCTCAATATGTTCCCATATAGTGAGGGTCTTTAGGTTTCTTGCCTCAGTTATGACATCCACTTTGCTTTCCCATAACTTGGGAAGAACACCTAAAATGTTCCTCACTTGTTTATACAATGGAATAACTTCTCCTAAGCAGTTTATCTTATTTATAATGGAAGTGAATCTTGTATGCATTTCTTTTATTGTCTCTCCTTCTTTTACAGTGAAGGTTTCATACTGTGTTATCAGTATGCCAACTTTAGAATCCTTCACATCTTTAGTACCTCATGAGCAGTTTTCAAGCAATCCCAGATTTCTCCTTCACTATAAAAGAAGGAGAGACAACTGTAGGTTCCTCTCACTAATAATACCTCTACTATAAGCTCATCTTGACAACTCTGTCAAGCCTCTCTCTAAACTGATTAACTCTAATCAGTTTTGGACTTAGGAAACTCTATCTAAGTACTCTCTAAACAAAGAAAAAAGATCCTTACTCTTATATCATGAGTAATTTGATTACAAATCAGGACTTACTCAAGACACTCTCTAAATCAACACACACATATGGTAAAAGAGCTTGAGCTATATCAGATATGGAGTTTTTACCTTTCTCTATCTTCAACACTCTTTTTTGTATTTGCAAAAATTGTTTGATAAAGAAATATCTTTTTTCTTTTATAGATGAGTGATGATTAAGGATGAAATGTTATTTGACCAGGTTTCCTAATTAGTACAAGCAACACCTGTCAATTTTTTACACAAACGAACAAAGCTGTGCAGATGCGTGCCAGCTGTACTGTTGCCTCAAACATTTAGGAACCTGGTCTCTTGTAGTCATCTGTTCATAATCAAAACTACATATAACGGACTATATGCAATGAGTCTCACCATCACATTTATCTTGATATCCGATATATAATAATTGGGCAAGGTGAACAGATTGTAGTCATAGTAAAACAAAGTTTGCCTAATTAAAACGTGCACCTAATTTTATAACAAACACTAAAAATAAAAAGTTAGACTTAATTACTAATAATTAAACAAAGTCCTAAATATCATACAATAATAAATGATATTGTTTAGTGTAAAATTTTAATTTTAAAGATTAGGAAAGATGAACTTTGGCTCTACTAAATCAAAAGAAACTAACATCCGTGCATTTATTATTTTTTTAATATTATAACAAAGTTAATATTGAGAAATATTTTTAAACTTGGGCTAATTAATTGGAGAAGAGAACTTTAATTAAAGATTCAACTACAATACTAACGAATAATACACATCAAAACATAGTTAAAGAACATAATCAAAACTATGTTACAATTAAACAAAGAAAAAAGAAAAGAAATGGGATAAATCTTTGACTTTTTGGCTATTTCATTCGGCAGATATAAACTTTGTTTTTCCAACAATATTTTGATGAGAAACTTTCAATGAAAGAGAAACACTAAAAATTTACTAAAATGAGAGAATTCATTGTCAATTGCTAATTATGATAATTTATATATACTCTTCCCATTTTATTTTATGTGTCATGTTTGATCGGGCACGGAGTTTAAGAAATAAGAAAAGATTTGATGATTTTTACCAAATTATCCTTTATTAAAGAAAACGTACTATTGCTATTTTTAATTAAGTGGAACCTTATAAATTGGACCAATAAGTATATTAATAAAGGGTAAAAAATTCAAATCAATTTTCAAAGGGCCTTCACACTTTTAATATATTATAAATATAGATTATAGGTTATAGATAATAGATATAGATTATAGATTATAGATTATAGATATAGATATAGATTATATATTATAGATCATAAATCATAGATATAGATTTGTATCAACTATATACTTTGAATAAATATATTATTTGTATTTTAATAGTTTTGTCGTGAATATGTATAATATATCATTTGTTTTCATATACAAACAAGTATATGTATTAATTATATTTGTTTGAGACTAAAATATACAAATACACAATGTATCATTAACGTAAACGTATCCTTTGTATTTGTATGTAAAATTTATCATTTGTATATGTATGGTTCAAGTTGTATAAACATGTATCATTTGATATAAATATAACATTTATATTTGTATGGTTCAATTCGTATCAATAATATATAATTTGTATCAATGAACATAAACACAATTGTCCATAGAAAAAATTACAATTCTTTTCACTTGTTTAAAAATACAAATGATGCAATCAACCACAAATTCAAATATGAATAAATAAAATTATGAATATAAATACAAGAAGCGGTCAACTTAAAAATATAAATAAAATAATTTTTTTTAAAAAAATACAAGTGTGTCAACGAAAATATAGTACAAATACAAATACAAGTAAAATAAACCTACAAAATATAAATACAATATGTAGTCAATAATAAAATACAAATACAAATAATTTTTTAAAATACATGTGTGAATTGTAAAAAATATAAATGATGGTGCAAATTATAAAATAAAAATACAAGTGTGAATTATAAAATACAAATATAAGTGCAAACTTTAAAATGCATACAAATACAAATGTGGACTATAAAATACAAATACAATTGTATTAGTGAGTACAAAAATATAAATGATGGTACAAATATAAATGCAATAAACAATTACGATATTTTCACTATCATTCACGACTTGTTCTCGACGTAGCCTTATTTCTTAGAAATTTAAAAAATTATAACACAAAAATGAGAAAGAAAGAAATACAAAAAAAAAAAAGAAATAAAAGTTAGAGATAGAAGAGCCAAAAAAAGAGAAAAGAAAGAGAAAAAACAAAAGTAAGAAAAAAATGAGAAAGAAAAAAAGAAAGTGAAAGAGAAGCTAAAGATAAAAGTGTGAAGAAAATAGCGAAAAGAAAGGGAAAAAACAAAATAGGTTAAAGAAGAAGAAAAATATGAAAATAGAAAAACAAAAGCAAAAAAGGAGAAACAAATAAAAATGAAAAAGAAAAAATCAATAAAGAAAAAAATGAAACAGCAACAAAAAAGAAATAGAGGCTAGAAACAAAAGAGAGAAAAAAGTGGAAACGAAAAAGAATAAAGAAAAAAAGAAAGAGAAGAAAATGTTAGATATATAAGAGAGAGAAAGAGAAAAAATAAGGGAGGATAAGAAGTCACTAAACTATTGTTATTTTGCTATTCCACTTAATTTTTTTAAAGTGTTACTATTTAGTTTAATTATGGACTTAATTTTGTTAGTCTACGTACTTTTCCCATAATGAATTAAAACGTATTTTCATCTTCCTCTGACCTCTGTGCATGATATATTGAGTTTTCACTTCTAATTTTAATATAAAGATTTTATATCTTTTTTAAGTGTTATATGTTGGTTTGATTTTGTGAATGTGTCAACTGCTATTTGATTGTAGATTTTAAAGTTGAAACTTAAAAATTTGAGTTTTTGGATTTGTGTTTAGACATGCAATTTTAATTGGGAAAAAATTTAAATTTT
Source organism: Capsicum chinense (assembly GCA_026120095.1). Lineage (NCBI taxonomy): Eukaryota > Viridiplantae > Streptophyta > Magnoliopsida > Solanales > Solanaceae > Capsicum > Capsicum chinense. The sequence goes on from JAPEIP010000010.1 coordinate 71,199,025, forward strand.
ATGAGTGAAAGTTAATTTTATCTTAAAAATTTGCTCTGAGCAAATTTTTTGAAACTAAAAAATATTTGAAGATTTCATGGCCAAACAGATATTTGAAGGTAAAATTTCAAACTCTGATTTGAAATCTATGACCAAATGCTATCTAATTTTAGTTTTGTTTAGCAATAATAAATTTTATGATAATTTAACTTACGAAAAAGTAATACCAGGATAACTAATCCCAGTATAACTTATCTCAGTATAACTAATCTCAGCATAACTAATCTCAGCATAACTTTTTTTCCAACCAAACGACCCCTAAATGCTAAAGCCCTTTCTTGAGTCATACATTAGTACCTTGATATAGTGTAGTCCTTACATTACAAAATGTTACAACAAAATTTTCTGTAGATAACTTTTCTAGCAGTTCATTCTCTATTTCTGAGAATTCACCCCATAATATAATTGTTTCTTGGTCACACTTTTATTTTTCAATTAAACAAATAATATTATTAAATTGATAATGCAATTGATGTATTATACAAAGACTTTTCTTCATGAATCTTTTTAAAAAACTAAGTTCAACTTATACCTCATTCATAAGTATCAGCTCTCTTCAGATTATTCCTTCTGTGACGAGTTTAAAACTCACGGAGAGGCTAAATATATCTCAAAGAAAATTAAGCATGTATGATTAGATTAACAAGAGTAAAATAGGGGGAATGTTAGGTTAGTTAATGAAAGCTAAAGATATTACCTAACATTGTTTTCTTGATATGTAATCTTTCATCTTCGAACAAAATGAAATAGTCCGAAAAAGAAAGTTTAGAAAATGGGTTGTGACATTCTTGAACTATAGTGGGCGTTAAGAATTCAAGTTCAATCTCCTTTTTGACGAATTAGAAATTAGGATTGGCCCTATTAATGTGACCATTTATGATGAGCAAATATTGAATTGTTGTAAAGAATGTCCAGACATTTCAATATGTTCATTGAAAAGTGTATCATTAACTTTTGTGTCTTGTAAATAAATTATAGTTTAATGAATAAAGCATATATGAAAAATATAAAACATGGGAGAATAATATTACCTCCTTATCAACTAATATTACCATTTTTTTAGAATCACCTCCATTCTTTAATGCTTTTGTTGGCCCGCTTCTGATGACCAAGACTTTGATCATCCAGATACAATCGGTTGGCTTCAATGTGTTGATTTTCACAACTTCAGTAATAGAATCTATCGTAAGATAATATTGAAGAAATTATTCATAAAAGTTAGAATGACAAGAATATATAACTTCATAACATAGGTAATTTTATGAGATGAGAAGAATTATATTTGAATATATGAATTTTGTTAGTAGGTGGCTAGATGAAGAAGGTTAGTTATGCGTAGTAAAAATTAAAACTTATTCAACTAACAAGACACATTCAGGTCATAACAGAATCAACAGAAGGTGAAATACACTAATGTACACCTCAATCTTAGTAGACAAATGTACACTTCAATCTAAATTAAATTAAGTAATTAAAGCTGACATAGCAAGTAACATTGTCTTCAAATTAATAATGTAAAAAGAGAGAGATATTATGATGACAAAAACCTGAAAATAAAATTGTTGTTGCTGAAACGAAAAATGATGAACGATGAATAATTAAATCTGGACAAAAAACCAATGAAGAAAATTGAAAACTACAAGTGTTTATACAAAAGGAGAGAATGTACAAACAAAATAGGAGACGAAATAATATTATTCTGGCAAAAGGCAGTATATTTTTGGGAAATAACTTGGAAAATGTCGACATCTTTTTGGTAAACCAAACCAAGTTGGAGAAAATTTGGGAAAGACCATTTAGAACAAAAATTTTGAAAAGAAATTATCGAATGCAACTTTAATTAATCTTTAATTTGAGAAATTTAATTATAGAAAAAGGGAGAAAAGATGATTTTGTCTAAAGTGCAGTCTTTAAAAAGATGATTTTGTCTAAAGTGCAGTCTTTTATGAAGAGCAAAAAGTGTAAATCACTTTTCTAAGGGTCTTCACACTTTTAATATATTATATATTATAGATTATAGATCTAGATTTAAAATTATAGTGATTATGTCAATGTGTATTGCATATTACTCAAATTTTAAAGAGAATTTTCATCCAGATAAGATAACAAATTGATTAACTATGTCTAACATTTGCTATCATAATTTTAAGTTATAGAAAAAATATAAAATGTGCTAAGTCAAATTTTCTATGTTAGTGTATAACTTTCTTATCAAAGAGATTGATGTAAGCACAGGATAAAAGAAGGTCAATTAGGTAAATAAAAAAATTAGCGGATATGTACATGAAAATGTAATAATAAAATTAGTCGGCAGAGTCGATCATGTGTTAAATGATGTAATTAATTAATTAAAGTAGCGGTGGAACCAACCATAATTAATAAATACAATAAAAAAATAAAGTAATAAAATAGTAAAAAAGACAATTGAAAAAAATGAACTTAACACCAAAAATAATCTTCAAAGATATGAGAGAGAGTGAGCAAACTCTAACCAAAACTTCTAGAGAGAGAGAAAGATTCTTTCAAAGAAAATAACGTGTTACGCACAAGTGGAGAAGTAGGTTATTTATACACAAAAATTTACTATAGTAAAAGTGCTACATTATTGCCGCAGTGAAGCTATAGTAGCACCCTCAATAATTTTTCAAAAAATGCTTATTGATTTCATATATGAAATCAATGTTGATGACCAATGAGTGATGGTATAGTGATGTCAAATTGGTTGAAAATCTTCTTCATCATTAGTTTTAGATTTTCGATGACCGTTGATTGCTGAAAATCTCAACTTTCATTTATTGGAGAATTTTTTTATCTGTTGAATGAATCTCCTCTATTACCCGACCTGCCTAATTGTGCATTTGCAATTGACTTTTGCTATACAATTAAGATTTGGACAACATTTGTTAGGGCCAGATATCCATATTGCATAGGAATTATTTTTTTCACATCCGGCACATAAGCATCCGCTGAATTCAAATTTTTATACCACTTGCAATGGACTTGGAGGGATATCCATGAAACTCCTTTGTGTCCCTCTGGTATGAGAAAGTTAAATTTCTGAGAAATATCTATGGGATACGAAACTTGTGGGAAAATTTAAAAAGTAGAGAAACTTGATATTCATTATGAAATCATTGAGTAAAATATTCATATCCTTCTCTTACTATGGGAATGGGGAGGGGTAAGAGAAGGATCTCAAACTTGTGATCATATATAGGCCATCACTGATGCAAGAACCACCGAGGATATGCAGAGACAATTGCTTTCTCTAGAGGAAAAATGAAGAGTGCTTGCCCATTTTATTATGAAAGGTGAATGCATTCATCCATTCTTTTTGATAGTCAAAACAATTATAATGCTGGGGATCAAAATGTTTAATAAGCCTTTGATATTTTATCGGGTGCATGCCTCATTCTTTAGGTAAGATTATCTTATCAATCCATACTGTGGTATGAGTAACATAAGATTGTGTTTTCTTATCTTTATGGGCTTTAATAAGCAAAAATTAGTATCTGTAAGGATAAATTCATAGTACTACTGATTATATGCAGGAGTTTTTTAGTTAAAATTTGATGAAGGATTAAGTATTTACCTAGCTACCTCCTATGGGTTGGAGTGCCAAAATTCGGTTCAATTTTTATGAGTGAGTAAACACTATCATTTTTTAAATAAGTCGGATCATAAAAAAAGAATTCCCTACTTAGAAGAAATTGGTTGTGATATAGGTGATGAAACTATATTAATTGGCACTGGACAAACTTTTGAATTATTTTTTGAAAAAATTAAAAAAAATCAGTGGGGCCTTCTACCTCCATAGTATTTTTATGGTGCTTTTAGCAACCACAGAATGTGAAGAAGATGTGTGGATTTGGACCTCTGCTTCTGAAAATATTTTTTGAAAGGTCTGATAATCTCTAATCAAATCTTTCCTTTTGGCACTTGACATGATAGTGGCTCCTTAATATCCCTGAATAAGCGTAATTATTTAAAATCTCTTTCTATAAATTGAAGAGACATTGTTTGGGCCAACCGTGTCTTCTTCTTCCTCAATCTCATTTTGGGGGTGTGGAAATTGATATTGGAGTTAGACTTGTTTTCATCATATATAATTAATGAATTCCCCACATAGTGTAGTTAGCTGATATTTGATATCTTGGATGGTTTGGTCCAACTATTACTATTGGAAGTTGCTTTGAGGCAACAGTAATTTTTTGTTATGTGGTGACAACTTTTTGGATATTTTCTTCTAGAGGAGAAAAGGCTGAAATTTGTAGACATTGATTTTTAATTTTTTTTCTGGTCCTTTTATGTTCCCTACAAGAATTTCTTTGTAGGAAAGTCTGGGATAGAGGTGGAGCTCCCTTTAAGATATTTAATTTTAAAATTAAAAAAAGATAAAATAGTCTGCCATCTAGAAAATATATGCTTAGAGGCAAGATTTGGTATATCCTTTTGCAAAACAAATTTTGTAGCTTTACAATCAATCCTTAATAAAAAATTTTGATATAACAAATCATCTTCAAATTTAGAAATGTATAACACAATTGTTAAAAATTTTATTTTAATAGTTGGACAATTTTGTGTAGCCTTATTCCAATGCTTAGATGCAAATGCAACAATATACTTTTTATTATTTGTTTTATTTTAAAATGCCACCATAACCTATGTCTGATGCATCTGTTTCAATTATTTTAATGCAGAATGATCAAGGAGGGATAGGCAAGGGATATCTTTTGTCTTCAATTTGATTTCTCTAATGACATTGGTGTGGGTGTTAGTCCATGAAGGAGGAGGATTTTTCATCCTATCATGGAGAAGTTCTAGATAATTGTTAAGTCCAGGAATAAAATCTTCTATGTAATTGGCATATCCCAAAAATATTTGGAGTTGCATTTTATCAAAAATTTGATCAGAGAATATATTAGCAAATTAAATGAATCGATAAATATGAATAATAGTACCTTATTGGATATTATGCTGAAGAAATCTAATTGTGATGATCTATTTCTTCTCAACTAAATATTCATCATAAATTCATGAAAATCTTATTTTCATACTTCAATATTTACTTGAGTCCAAAATAGCCATCTTTTTAATTTATTATGTTACCTCAAACTTTTCGGCTAAGATTTAAAACTCCGATGTGTCTATATAGACTCGCGCCCGATGAATTAAATTATTTACGAGTATCAATATTAATTATATAGTTTAAAATTTCTTTAGGTATGAATTAAGGTCGTACAATATCCCTAACGCAAAGTTATATTTAAAACTTTCTTTCCGATAGAGTTTTGATATGAATTTCTATTAGAATCAACTTCAAATGACCGTATCTCATAGAATATAAGGATTTAAAAGGTTCAATACCCATCAAATTAAATATCTATAAGACCTCTTTCCAACGCAATAAACAATTCATCAATTCAAATTAGGAGTAAAAAGTTATGACTGTATTACTGAGCACTATCCGGACTGAAATGAGATTTCGTTGTAGCGAAAATTTTGGTGGTATTTAAATCAAATTCAGTCATATTTTAGGTCTAAAAATTCCAAGTTTCATTCTCCAAACCTAGAGAGGTGATTTCCCCAAGCTTAAGGTGAAAGTTCTTCGTTGAGGTAAGTTTTTCCATTATTTTTTTGACTTTTAATCCTTTAACATCTTAGAATCTTTAGAAAGACCTTTAATGGTGGAAATGTTTTGGAGAAAACTCATGGTTATTTTTAATATGACCTAGATCTGATTCTAAATAATAAATTAAAGATTCTAAACATGAAGGTTGGAAACTAGATTATGAATTTTGATGGTTATGAACCTTGAATTCCCTTCAGATGAAACCTTTACCATAAAAACTTTATTAATGAAGATGGGTTAATCTTAAAAGAGCTGATTAATTATTAATTGACCTTGGAAAATAATATAGATATTGAATTAAGGGTAGAATTAGTGGTTTTGAATCTCTAAGATATTTGTTTGAAGAGTAATTATTTAATTTCTCTTATTATTGCTTGATTTTTAGCTGATTGATTATTCCAAGTCATGAAGAGAAAAAGAAGAACATCCTTGTTATAACTTGCTTCTCTCAAAAGCTTGGAGTCCAGGTAGGCTAGGTTAATGAGTTGAAGACTGTGTTATTTTATATTCTTATAATTTGAAATTGATGGGAGAAAGCATGTCTAGTTCTGTGGGCATAGAGTTGAGGTGGATAAAGACATAAGAACTTTTTTTAATCTCAAAAACTATGTTATTGATTATGTGATATTTATGACATTAAGTGTTATGTGCCTGAAAGGAGATTGTTGTATATAAAGTATGTACACATGATGTTTCTTAGTTGTTCTTGTGATGAACCTAGTTGAGTTATAATAGTATTAAGTTGTATGTATTATGCTATAATGTGATGATGAGAGTTATGCTAGGGATGAATAGTGATGATCATGGTAATATCTAAGGGATAGATAACTTGAATTATTGTAAAAATTGCATTATGTGGAAAAAGGTAAATATAATAATATGCTTGAATGTACTAGTTATAAGTGGTGATGTTTGAACCCAAGTTGCAGTATTTGAGGAGGTAGTGACATTTTAATAATTAATGAGTATTGAAAGATCCGATGATGACTTGTATTCTTAAGTGTTAAATTGTGATTTATTTTATGACAATCTTCCTTTGATATTGATAAACTTACTTTATCTATTGAATGCCTATGAGAGACTAAATTAGTGATTATGACAATTTGTTGATTTGTGCCTATGAAAGGCATGTTTGATAACAGTAGCTATTTGAATTATTTCCATGAATGACTAATTGATTATCATAATAATTATTGAAATAATGCCTGTGAGGAGATCAAAATATTGATAAATGAAAAAACTTGACTGAAATGCCTTATGATTTTAAGTGCACTTGAAAATTTGGTAGGTCGCATTATATCCTGAGAGATAGTGTGAATTTGATAAAATGTATATAATATGGTTATGGAGGATTGGGTACCACATCGGTACGAATATGAATATTTGTATTACTTATTTATGGAGGATTGGGTACCATGCCGGTATGAATATGAATATTGATATTACGTATTTATAGAGGATCGAGTACCATGTCAGTACAGTACATGGACTTCAATTTTCCCGTGCAGGTCATGACTAGTTGCGGAAAAATAAATCCCTAAGAAAGTATGTACAAATGGGTGTTGATTTTTTAAGGCCGTGTGATTTAATGAGCTGATAACAAGATAATAGTGTTCTAATTATGAGGTTTAGAAGGACATAATTGTTACTTATTGAAAGATTGTTAGTAGCGATGTGGCTGACTCTAAATTTTGAAATTACTACTTTATAAATTTCTCAAGCAATGTGACCAATGTTAAATTTTGGTATGCTACGAAATATGATTGGATCGAATGCCATTAGTTGGCTTGGTGACAATATTAGCAAAGAAACTTATAATAAAATGATATAGAGTGATGAATCCAACAAATAATTCAAAAGAAATGATTTCGGAGTTTCAGAAATTAAATTAATCCTTCTTCAAGAGTATTTATAAGATTGCTAATAAGACTTGAGTTTTCTGGTGTGTCCTATTAAGATGTTAGTTGACTTGTATTCCCTATTAGATTGTATCCTTTTGTGTGATGAAGGTTATGAAGCATGTAGAAGTCGTTTTTCTTTTTTCCTCTCTATTGTGCCATCCTAATCTTTGACTATTGAGTTTTATCCAATTGGTATTTAGATGATTCTAATTGGTATCTCAACAGAGCTCAATTGGAATATAGTTGATTCCAATTAGTATCTTTGTAATTTTGCATAGAAATCTAGGAGGTTTCAGTTAGTATCTGTTAATAAAGGATAAAGGTTATTATTAATAGGTAAAGACTTGTGAAAGTAGTGAACTTATTAGTTTCTTGTTCTTTATATTTGGATGAACTTGGGTTGGTAGATTATTGTCATTGTTGTGAATTATTTTTGGTTGAATTTCAGTGATAAAAATTGACTAAGTTATTTTTTGCTGACAATTGTGATTGGATTATTTGATTTCTTGTTGTTGTGATACTATTAATTCTATGATGCCTACTTGTTTTTGACTCTACTATACTAATGAAAGTGATGATATAAGAATTGAGAAGATGATATGAGAACATGATGTCAAGAAAAGATGGTGGGAAAGAGGCATGAATAAAAGGCTAAGGTGATATGTGTTTCCCTTAAGGATAGGTTCTTGGTAATGATGTTGTGGATGGATCTTTGTGTGGTTTAGTTATTTGATATCATATGGGGATCCTTGTATGGTCCGGTCACTGAAATTGTATTTAGAGTTTTTGTGCCATTCTATTATTGAAATTATAATGGGTTCCTTTTGAGGACTAGCTAAGTGAATGTATCTTTGAGTTCCTTATGTGAACAGATTCTTAATGCTTCGTGAAATAATTTTAAATAAAAGTGACAAAAACTAGTAGAAGTTGTTGATACCTATAAATTTGCTTAATAACTTGTCTAGACTGTGATATTTGTGATGAGACTGTTAATAACCTAGAGTCGATTATTTTGTTTGGCGTTTCTTATGTGCTAGTTGTGTGGGCACCACTCTTGAGGTGTTTAAGAGTTAAGTAAAACCCGTAATAAAAATATTATTAGATAGAAATAAGAATGACTCTATACATCTTAAATTGGTGTTAGTGATATAAGAGTGGTTTGGCTTGACTGTGAAGTATTTGTCGTTGAAAAATATTGAGTTAGTGATTGAGTGAGCATAAGTTTTAGCTATGGATTTGTGCATTAAGAAAAATCTTCAGAAGATAACTTATTGTTGACTTAACCTTGTGGTTGAATTATGTATTTATATGTCCCATAGAGTTGGCTGATATATGACACTTTTAGAGGATAGTAATCCCTATGATGATGGCAATGTAAAATCAAATAACTTAGTTACGCCTATAAAATAGTTAAGAATGACCCTAAATGGGAGAATAAGTGAATTATTAAATGGCATGATTGATAATTTTTTGGATGATACTTGGTGGATAATGCTTGTTGAGTGATTAAATTATGATGATTAAATAGATATCAACAATGTTGTGGAGGAGAATGTGTTGTAGGCTCTAATTATGTGGGATCTATATAACTAATAGTTGTAAGTCTATGTAATGAGTGAGAGGTTGTGTTGTCACCTATGTATAGTAGTAAACACTAAGCTAGAATCGGGGGTGATCTTGCGGTAAAAAGGATAGTGGTTGTCAGATGTTGAAGCTAGCTTTATATAACAAATCTAGTAGTGTTGATTGAGTGCATGTGAGTATCTAAGTTATGTGACTTATAAATGGGGTGGTAACTTATATATGAGCAAGATGTAGATTCTCCATAGTGTAGTCTGGGCTAGAAACTGAGTCAGGTGTCTCAAAGAGATTTTGTGTATTGGAAGATTAGGTATGACTTGTCTAGTATTGAAATTCCAATAATAGATTCATGTAGCATCTCGTAACAATTTTCATAATTGAATTCGGGATTCTAGAGCTTCAATAATGAAATAGAGGTGCTTTTGGATGTTTTCCTTCTTCAAGGTGAATCTTTTAACCATTTTTATTTGAATTTGAGTCGTAAAAATCAAGTTTTAGACTTATGTCGTCGAAAGGAGAATAAGTGATTTTTACGCAAATGTTGGACTCTGCATCTTTTTAGATTGAAAATCTTTCATTGAATGATTGAGTATAGAATGTGCGTTGGTTGATAAAAATATCAAGTGAGTCAATAGGGTGCAATATAAGCAACTTTGTTTGTAATGTATCTCTAATTCCAACCTCGTGCTCTCTCCACCGAATGCCTATTCAGAGATAAATAGATGGTAAATTGATATCTGATTGTAACGAACCATTTTTTGTTACTAAATTATCCATGATAAATTCATGAAAAATCTTATTTTCATTCCTCAATATTATCTTGAGTCTATAATAGAGATCTTTTTAATTTATTATGTCACCTCTCTGATGTGTCTATATAGACTCACGCTCAATGAATTAAATTATTTATGAGTACTAATATCAATTCTATAGTTTGGAAGTTCATTAGATATGAATTAAGGTCGTACAATATCCCTAACACAAAGTTAATTTAAAACTTTCTTTCCGATAGAGCTAGGGGGCTAATACAAACCAAAATAAAGATCTTTGAGTCCTCTTTCCAAAGCAATAAATAGTTCATCAATCTGAATTTGGAGTAAAATATTATAATGGTATTACGAAGCATTGTCCAGGATGAAACAGGATTTTGCTGTAGCAAAAGTATGGTGGTATTTAAATCAGTTTCAGCTGTATTTTAGGTCTAAAAATCTCAAATTTAATTCCACAATCCTAGAGAGATGATTTCCCCAAGCTTAAGGTGAAAGTTCTTCTTTGAGGTAAGTTTTTCCATTATTTTCTTCCTCTTTTAATCCTTTAACATCATAGAATCCTTAGAAAGACCTTTAGTGGTGAAAATTTTTTGGAGAAAACTCAAGGGTATTTTTATATGACCTAGATCTGATTCTAAATAATAAATTAAAGATTCTAAACATGAATTTTGTAAACTAGATTATGAATTTTGATGGTTAGAAACCTCGAATTCACTACAGATAAGACCTTTAGCATAAAAACTTCATTAATGGAGATGGGTTAAGCTTAAAAGAACTGATTAACAGTTAATTAACCTTGGAAAATAATTAGGTCTTGAATTAAGGGTAGAATTAGTGGGTTTGAATCCCCAAGATATTTGTTTGAATGGCAATTATTTAATTACTCTTATTATTGCTTGATTTTTATATGATTGATTATTCCAAGGCATGAAGGAAAGGAAAGAACATCCTTGTTGCAACTTGCTTCTCTCAAAAGCTTGACATCTAGGTAGGCTAGATTAGTGAGTAGAAGATTGTGTTATTTTATATTTTAATAATTTGAAATTAATGGGAGAAAGCATGTCTAGGACTATGGACATGGAGTTAAGGTGGATAAAGACATAAGAACTTTACTTTAATCCCGAAAACTATGTTATTGATTGAGTATGTTATATTTATGATATTTTGTGTTATGTGCCTGAAAGGAGATTGTTGTAAGTGTGTAAATATTATATTTCTTAGTTGTTCTAGTGATGAACCTAGTTGAGTTATAATGGTATTAAGTTATATGTATTATGCTATAATTCAATGAGGAGAATTATGGTAGGGCCGAATAGTGATGAGCATGGTAATATCTAAGGGATAGATGAATTAAATTATTGTGAAAATTATATTAGGTGAAAAGAGGTAGATATAATAATATGCTTGAATGTGCTAGTCATAGGTGGTGATGTTAGAACCCAAGTTATAGTATTTGAGGAGGTAGTTATATTTTAATTACTAATGAGAAATGAAGGCTCTGATGATGACTTGTATGCTTAAGTGTCAAATTGTGATTTATTTTATGACAATCTTTCTTTGTTATTGATAAACTTACTTTATCTATTGAATGCCCATGAGATGTTAAATTTGTGATTATGATGATTTGTTAAGTTGTGCCTATGAAAGGCTTATCTGATAACGATAGCTCCTTGACTTGATGCCATGAATGGCTTATTGATGATCAAGAAAAATTATTGAAATAATGCTCGTGAAAGGGGTAAAATATTGATAAATGAAAGAACTTGATCGAATTACCTTATAATTTTAAGTGCACTTGAAATTTGGTAGGCTGTATTGTATCCTGAGAGATAGTGTCAATTTGATAAAATGTATATAATATGATTACAGAGGATCAGTTACCACTTCGGTATGAATATGAATATTGATATTACTTATTTATAAAGGATCGGGTACCATGTTGGTATGAATATGAATATTGGTATTAATTCTTACGGAGGATCGGGTACCACGCCGGTACGGTACATGGACTTAGATTGTCCTCTGAAGGTCATGACTAGTTGGAAGAAAATATGTCTCTTAGCATGTGTGTACAAATTAGTATTGATATTGAAAAGTTATGTGGTTTAATGAGCTTATAACATGCTAATGGTGTTCTAATTATGAGGTTTAGAAGGACGTACTTATTACTTATGAAAAGATATTAGTAGTAATGTGGCTGACGATAAATTATGATATTACTACTTTATTAGTTTCTCAAGCAATATGGCCGATGTTAAATTTTGGTATTGCTGCGAGATGTGATTGGATTGGATGCCATGAGACGGCATGGTGATAATAATATCAAAGAAACTGATAATAAAATTATATAGAGTGATGAATCCAACTAATAATTCAAAAAAAAAATCCAAAGTTTCAATAATTGAATTAATCCTTCTTTAAGAGTATTTATAATATTGGTAATTAGACTTGAGTTCTATGGTGTCTTATTGAAATGTGAGTTGACTTGTAATCCCAACTTGATTGTATCCTTAAGATTGATTGTGTAATATATATTGAAAAAGTGAAACTTCGTACTGACTTATATATTGGTTGACTTGCTTTATTTATATGTGTTGTAATCGTTTCTCACCAGAATGGCTAGTTATCATTCTTTAATATTATAAGAGAGCATTTGTTTATTAGCCTGAGAGTTTAGTGTGGGTTGTCTATGATTACGGTATTGTTCTTGTGAATGTGAGTAATGAAAAAGGTAAGGTGAATAAAGAGGAATAGTGATGTATTAGCATTGGATTGTTGTTGATGAAGTGAATTAACGAGGCTAGAGTATGTTAGTAGTCAATATAATACTGATGGAGTTGGAAGAGTAGTTGGATGATGTAACTTATATAGGTAAAGTAATCATGTTATTACAACCTTAGTTGAATTATATTCCTTTCAAGATGTCATTCTTTATTTTTCTTAATTTTATTTTAGGAGTATATAGACTAACACAATTGGCCGATGATGCCTACCAGTAAGTGTGGTTGTACTGACCCTGCTCTTCTATATTCTTTCTTGGGTGTAGACTGGATGCAAGTTAGTTTGTAGTTACCAGATGGATGACGATATTCAGCTAACTTCTGCACTTTCTTCCTAACAAATGTTAAGAGTCTTTGTATTTTTTTTGGTCAATCTATGCTATAATAGGTAGCTCTTCTATATGTTTGACCAAGTCTTGGGAAAGTGAAGGACAATTTTAAGAAGTTTTTGAAAAAAATTATTTAATGATATTTAATCTACGTTATTATATTTAATCCTGTATTTTCTTAAAAATAGAAGTCTTCCATATATTTTTAGTTGGGTAATAAGGGTTCTCCTAGATACTTAGGATAACGTAGGTGCCCGCAAGGTTTGTTAGTTTAAGTTGTGACACTATTATTAACTTGAAAAAGACTATACTCAGTCTTGGATAAAACAAAGCCATTTTTTGATGATATTAAAGAAAACTCTCAAATGTTTGAAATGTTGGTCAATGCTAGTAGATAATACTAAAACATCATCAATATGGACTATTATGAATTTTTAAAAATGATTGAAAATATCATTCATTATTTTTTGAAATTTTGAAGGAGTATTCTTCAATTCAAAGGGCATCACATTCCACTCAATTTCCCAACTAATGACATAAAAATAGTTTTATATCAACCTTTTGGATCAATCTAAAATTTTTAATAACCTGATTTTAGATCAAATTTTGAGAAAACTATGGTAGCATAAAGTCGTTAGAGTAGACCTTTCTTTTCTGGAATGAGATATCTAATCCATCGAAGGGCGGGGTTTAAAGACTTATAATTGATGGAGGGGACTTCTCGTTCAATTTCATAACTTTCATTGTCATAAAAAGCATCACAACTCCAAGGGAACTTGCTTGAAGAGATGATCTATTTTTAAGAAGATTATTGATTTCTTCTAGGTAGTGAATTGTTAGCTCGTGATTCATTTAAATAGGTTAGGCTTTTGTGAGAATAGTTTTCTCAACAAAGTCAGGTTTGTAAGGAAGTCTGACCATGTGCGTTTTGTGATTCCAGAATGTTGTGGGTGAATCTATATAGAGTTCTTTTTTTATATTTCGAAGGCCTTGATCTTGGATTGAATCACTACTAGAAATTTGCTATTTTTCGACCGAAAATTTCCGACCGAACGCAGTAGTCGGAAATTTTCGACTACTTCCGTCGAAAATCTTATTTTTTTATTTTGATTTTTTATAAAATATTTTTCCAATACTATTTGTGACAAAAACAGTCAGAATATTTGGCGACAAATTTCGGAAAATATATATTCTGACTACAGTACTCGGAAATATAAATAATTAAATAAATTGTTTATTTAAATAAATTATTAAATGTATATCCCGACTACAGTAGTCAAAAATATAAATAATTAAATAAATATAATACTAAATATATATAATCAGGTCCCTTATACAAAAATTAAATAATTATTAATAAATTATTAAATATATATTTTCAACTACTGTAGTCAAAAATACTAATAACTAAATAAAATTAATAAATAATAAAATATATATCCGAGCACGGTAGTCGTAAATGTAAATAATTAAATAAATCTATTACTAAATGTATAATCAATCCCTTATACAGAATTTTAAAAATAAGTAAAATAAATTATAATATATATTTATGACTGTTGTGGTCAAAAATAAAAATAATTAAATGAATATATTAGTATAGATATAATTGAACCCTTACACGAAAATTAAATAATTATTTAAATAGATGATTAAATATATATTTAGGACTACTATAGTCGGAAATATAAGTAACTAAATAAATATATTACTTAATATAGAATCAAATCCTTATACGAAATTAATAATTATTTAAAAAAATTATTAAATATATATTTTCGACCACTGTAGTCAAAAATATTAAATAATTTAATATAATAAAAT
>JAPEIP010000010.1:71213980-71238095 GCA_026120095.1 Capsicum chinense
AATATATATTTTCGACCACTGTAGTCAAAAATATTAAATAATTTAATATAATAAAATTATTCTGACTACTGTGGTCAGAAATATAAATTAAATAATTAAATATTTATTTCCGATCATTGTAGTCAGAAATCTTATAAATAATTGATTTAAATGTATAATTTAATCATATTAAATATCTTTTCGACTGAAGTAGTCGAAAACATTAAATAATTAAACATATTAATTTTCTATCCGACTGAAGTAGTTGTAAATTCACATTTAATATACACTAAACACACTGATTTCCCAATTCAATCTCTCACTTCCTCTCTCTCTCTAAGTTAGGGCACGCAATTCTCTCTCTCAACTCTCTTCTCTCTGCGTCTCTCTCTAAAAAATTGACTGTGAAGGCTGCGTCTCTCGTAAAAAGTGGTAACAGTGATAGTAAATTTCACTGATTCGAGGTAAAAAGTGCACAGACTTGCAAGAAATTTACTTATAGTTTTTAGGTATTTTTTAGTGTATTAATGTATATAGTGACCTGCATTTCTATAAGATTGTTGTTTTGGGGTTTGTTTTTTAGTGTATTAATGTATATAGTGACTTCAACTTGGTTTTAGTTACCAACGTTGCGGGTGCAGGGGATATTGTGAGTCTTAGCATCAAAGGTTCGAAGACTGTTTGGATTACTATGAGTAAGAACTGGGGTCAAAATTGGCAAACAAATTCAGTATTAATTGGTCAATAACTTTAATTTAGGGTTAGAGCTAGTGATAGACGTAGCAAGGAAATAAGTTGCATTTGTATGTGGTTTTGCATATGTACGTTCCCTTTCTCATTAAGGATAAAATAGTTACCACTTGAAGTCTTAAAAGAAAGAAGCTCAGCGAAGTATTGTGCCAGTTGGTTGTTGGTGTAGATGTAAAGATCTATAACTTGTTATGATTCGATGCATTATTTGATGTTTTTCCTTTCTATTTCACTTGTTTGTTTCTGTTCCATGTCTACTATTCCTTGTATAGTCGATTTTTACATATAGTAACACTGTTCCAAAAAAGGGTTGCACTTAGAAAAAACTTAGGGAATAAAGGTGGAAATTTGAGGGTTTTGGGTACTAAAATAGGCCAAAACCTGTTAGGATTTTGGGTACTGAAATTTAGGTGTTCCAAAAAAACTTGATAAAAAAGGGAACGTAGTAACTAGCATTGTGCTTTCTACGTTCAAATCCATGCTGGAGATAGATGATTTCTATTTTTAAAGTATATAGTCGTTTATACATATAGATGATAAACTGATGATTTGTTTGATTCAAACCTGTTGGTGTTACTTATCTGTTGTTTCTATATTTCTTGTTATATCACTATGCAAGCTATTGTACAGATCAATGCAAATTAATCACTGAATACGACTTTAATTTTCATATATAAAATTTGGCCTCTACTATTAGATATGAAACTGTGAGAATTGGTACTTCCTTTAGTTTAAAAAGGGGATTCTCCTGCTTTTTTCCTGTACCTTTATTAGTAGCCATGACAAAAAGAATGTCGTTGCTATCAATATCGAGCTTTCTATATGACTCACCTGCTTGTGTTTTCTTCAAGTCCAGGATTTGCATTTCATTACTCCTGACTGCTGCTTGGAAGTTAGTAAGCCATTTTTTATCCCCTTTCTTATCAACAGGTTTATGAGATTCTACTGCTAGTTATTTGTTTCGTGACTTGCTCCCTATTTGGCTTTGCATTATGTTACTCCCTTTCGTATCAATAGGTCTTGAAATGTAGAACTCAAAAGTTTATCTATTTCATCCATGTCTTTCTAGTTGTCTTTAGTTTTACTGGTTATATGATGCATAACAAGCTTAAAAGGGTTTGAATATAGGCAGAATAAAAGCAAATAAAGTTTCTCGATATGTTTCCTAGAATGAGCATATTACTTCAGATATCACTCCTAAGGTCTGTGCAATGCCTATGAATTCTAATTATGCTTGATTGATTGTATTCTTTCTGTTGAATAAATAGGTTGATTTTAAGAAAATGGTGTTAAAAGTTATTTTGACCTTTTGACAATATTAGGCATATACAGTAGGCAGAGACTAGATGAGTGTTTTCCTTCTGTTTGGACATACTATGAGAATAAATTTTGGACATAGGTATATTCGTAGGTTGCTTTCATTTTGTTACATCCAATATTTCCTCATCCATCGGATGATGGTACTGAACCAGTTGTAATGATATCATTGCGGAGACACAAACTAAAGGTTCATTGTTGTCTACTTTACTATGTTTTATTGAATCTCTTAGTTTTCTTCTTGTGTCCACTACGTATTAGCATCTCTAAACAAATATGTTATTGTTTTTTTTCTCTTGTTTTTGTTTCTCTTCTCTATTAATATTGTTTTGTTTGTGTGTAAATGGAAAATGATGATCGTACATGGATGTATAATAGACTTTATCCTAACCGTGCGGGGTTGAGGGAGGAATATCAACATAGGGTAGCTAGATTTATTGCTAAAACAATGACACTTAATGATTTTCTTATTGAAGGGATGATTAGGTGTCCTTGTTGGAATTGAAAGTGTTGCAAGTTGTTGAGTCCAGATGCTGTTACATTACATCTTTATAGGAAGGGTTTTATGTTGAATTATACTGTGTGGACAACTCATAGAGAGAGTAGTGCTGCTAATAATTTTGCTTTTCAGAATTATGTTGAAAATCCAATAAGAGAGAATAATGTTGAAAGTTTACGATATAGTGAGATGGTCAGGGATGCTTTTGGGACACACTCAGCGGATCAAAATGAACCAAATGATGAGGCTAAGCACTTTTACGAATAGTTAAAGGAAGTTAGCCATCCATTGTATGAAGGATCAGTGCATTCTAAGTTATCTATTGTTGTTCAGTTACTGAGTATTAAATCAGATTATTCTATTTCTCAAGAGGGCATGAACTCTATCATTGGACTTATCAATGAACTTAACCCAAATAAACTTGACTTACCCAAATATTTCTACAAAACAAAGAAATTGGTTTCTAAGTTAGGACTTTCATTAGAGAGGATTAACTATTGCGAGAAAGGTTGCATGTTATTCTATAAGGAAGATGCAAATTTAGAACATTGCAAATTTTGTAATCACCTTTATTATAAGAAAGTCACACATGCCAAAGGGAAGAGGATTTTTGCGAAGTCGATGCATTACTTATCCCTTATACCATGGTTAAAGAGGTTATATGTATCAATGAGCTCTACCCCTCATATAAGATGTCACTATGCAAATAAAAGACCACCTGGTGTTTTATGTCATCCGTCAGATAGAGAAGCATGGAAGCATTTTGATAGTGTGTATTCGGATTTTGCTAGTGAACCAAGAAACATTAGGTTGGGATTATCTACTGATAGATTCACTCTATTTTTTATCTCAGCTACACCATATTCATGTTGGCCAGTGTTTGTGACTCCTTATAATCTCCCGCTTGAATTATGTATAACGAGTCAGTATATATTTCTAACTTGCATAATTCCTGGTCCTCGCAATCCAAAAGTTTTGATTGATGTATATCTGCAGCCATTGATTGATGAGTTGAACTTACTGTGGCATGAAGGTGTGGAAGCATATGATGTATCAATGAAACAAAACTTCAGATTGCGTGCTACTTTGATGTGGACTATGAATGACTTTCCTACTTATGAAATAATGTCTGAGTGGTCGATTGCGGGAAAGTTAGCTTGCACTTGTTGTATGGAAGACACAAAAGCATTCACTTTGAAACATGTGGGTAAAAACTCATGGTTTGACTGTCACCGGCGATTCTTTCCAATACAACATGAGTTTAGGAAAAATACTATTGATTTTATGAAGAATAAGATTGATTTTGAGGAGCCACCGCCAATTTTGTCGCGAGAAGAAATTTGAGATAGAGTGAGGGATCTTCCTAAGGTAATAGAGTCTACACCATCCAGGATACCTGGTTATGGTGTTACACATAACTGGACTAAATAGAGTATATTTTAGGAGTTAGATTACTAGAAGGATAATCTTCTGCCTCATAATCTGGATCCCATGCATATTGAGAAAAACTTATTTGGCAACTTGTTTAATACTGTGATGGATGTAAGTAACAAAATAAAAGATAACTTAAAGGCCAGGATGGACTTAAAGGAGTATTATCAGCGCATTGAGTTATACCTGACATACTTAAATAATAAGATTCAGAATCCCAAGGCCAGTTACACATTCACTTTGGAGGATAGAAGAGTGATTTGTGCTTGGGTTAACAATTTGAGAATGCCAGATGGATATGCGTCAAATTTGTCTAGGTGTGTTGACATGAAGAAAGAAAGGTTAACTTCTATGAAGAGCCATGATTGTCACATTTTCATGGAGTCAATGATGCCTATTGCATTCTGTGCATTGCCCGATAAAATTTGGAAGCCCATAACAGAGATAAGCTTATTTTTTAAAGATTTATGTTCTAACACATTAAGGGAGGAGAACCTATCTTTGATGGATATCAACATTCGCTTAACCTTAAACAAGTTGTCAAAAAATTTTCCACCTATTTTTTTTTATGTTATTGAGCATCTTCCAATTCACCTTGTGCGAGAGGCATGACTTGGAGGGCCTGTTCATTGTTGATGGATGTATCCCTTTGAGAGGTATTGAATTTTAACATTTATCTTCATATGTTTTAATTGAACATTATTTCATCTAAAAGATCATACTATGCAGGACTATTGGCAAATGTAAGCGGACCATAAAAAACAGATCCTGAATTGAGGGATCAATATATGAGGCTTATTTGGCTAAAACTACCTCTTATTTTTGTTCATATTATTTTGAACATGATGTACCATGTTTGAGAAACCGACCTAATAGGCATGATGATGGAGACAATATAGATCCTTCAGCACCACCATTTTCAATATTCAATCCACTAGGTAAAGGAAGTCCAAAAAATGGTCCAGTTCGATATATGAATGAGGTAGAGCTTAAGTCAGCTACAACACATGTATTATTAAATTGTCCCAAGGTCCTGCCTTTTTATAAGTGAGTATATTTATATTAACGACAATCATTCAAGGTCTATCTAAGCTTTAACTAATGAAATTCATAACTTTATCGGACAACTACTTTGTGGCTTTATATGGGGATGATGTTGTTTATCCTATGTTTTCAGTGTGGTTTAGAGAATATGTAAGTGTAACTTAAATATTTAACATGATTTAAAATTTTATTCAATCTCATATATATTTAAATTCTTACTTTTTAAAACTTTTTATAGGTTCATAATCCACTTAATTATGACCCAAATGGCCAATTTTTACGTGATATAACTTGGGGATCTGATGCTAAAGTCAGAAAGTTTTCTAAGTACTCTGTCAATGGGTACAGATTTCATATAGAAAAGTTCTCTAAGGAAAAAAAAACCAACAATAGTGGGGTTTGGGTAAAAGGTGATGGCGATGTTGATTATTATGGTGTGCTTCATGAGATTTTAGAACTCGATTATCATATTGGTTGGCCTAAGAAAAAATTGGTTCTCTTTCGGTATAAGTGGTATGATCCTATGCCTAAGTTAGGTACCAAGGTGCACCCTCAGTATAAAATAGTTGAAATTAAGCATACAAGAGAGTATGGACTCTAAGATCCATTAGTCATTGCACAAAATGTGAAACAAGTGTATTACGCTCCTTATCCTTTGAAAAAGAATAAATCTGCATGGTGGGTAGTTATAAAAACAAAGCCCATGGGTAGAGTTATAGTGGAGGATGCATTAGATGTAGCGTATCAGAATGACATTTCAAGTGATGAAGAAAGGGTGGATGATGAATTAGTGCATCAGAATGCATTTTCTTATTACATTGCACTCATCTGTATGCTTGTTCTATCTACATCATATAGAATCAGACTGCTTTTTCCTTCTGTACAGGGTGAAAATAACTTACTTGAAACTATCATTTGTGCTAGAATTTTTCTGTATCTGTAATATGTCACTACAGTAGGATCTAACCCTGCCATTTTTAAGTTAAGAATTCAAAATAGGGAGTTATTGTCACTAGTAATATATGCTTGTTCTACAATATGGACTGTTAAAAGTTCCATTTTTTCTCCAGTCCTACATCAGTGTGGGTATTAATGAAAGGTACTTATTCTACATCAGCAAGTTAAATTTTTTACCTTTATATGTGAAGAGTCAATGGTCGAACTTGCACTGTATAACCAGTCCTTATATACAGCTAATGAGTTC
Organism: Capsicum chinense; assembly: GCA_026120095.1. Taxonomy (NCBI): domain Eukaryota; kingdom Viridiplantae; phylum Streptophyta; class Magnoliopsida; order Solanales; family Solanaceae; genus Capsicum; species Capsicum chinense. The sequence continues at coordinate 71,220,205 of JAPEIP010000010.1, forward strand.
ACAACCTTGTTTTTCATACTCCAACTCTTTGATGGTGCTTTGATCTCTTGCTGTCTATTATTTCCTGTAGCTAACTCCTGTATGAGTAATTATATATTTGTAACTCATTTACTGATTCAGTTGTTTATGTTGTTATATTATGGTTCTTTTTTTTCAGGTGCTTAGTAAAGAAAATCATTGGCATTAAAAGGTCATGGTAATGGACAACGTAATAAAAGTAAGAAAGGAACTGATAATCTTCCTGCAGGTCAATATACACCACCACCACCACCTATTACCACAATTCTTTAACCATCTACTACAAATATTCTTGCTCCACCAAGGGAAAATATTTCACTACCAAATGCATTTTTCATGCCCCTACCGCCCCACCAGTTCTAGCCCTCTTCTCCCCATAATAGTTTGCATAGTAGCTCTTCATCTGTACCTTCAACATCATCCACACATAGCTTTTATGGATTGGGAATTGGAGGTTCTATCACATCAACATCACCATTCGTTGATAGTGCTACATCGTCTAATGCCATAGCAGCTGCTTTCTAGATTTTGAAATTTAAAGAGGTAGTAAAATATCATGGCAACGACCGACCAATTATTGCCCCTGATGGTGGTAATGGGTAAGTAAACCTTTTGTTTTTTTATAATTTTTAAAGTTTTTGAAAGATAAGATAATTTAATATAATTTTATTGCAGGTTCATTCCCGCATATAGCGGCAGACATATGATTATAGAAGCAATTAAACCATTTTACACAGAGCCGTGGGGTAGTTGGAATGATATTACACTCGACATCAAAATTCTTATGTGGAACCAGTTTATGGTATAATCAAAATCAAAGAATTTAACATTTCATTATGATATCAATGATGATTTTACCTTTGTGTCTGTCAACTCATTTCATGACTTTATATTAAACTATTTTGTACACAAATTATGTATGGAAGTTTTGTCATGAAAATGAAATACAACACATTTTCAAGTTCAAAGAAGCTCTACAGATCAAAGAACACTTATATGAGGCCTGAAAGAACTAGGAAAAATCTGGTTGGCTGAATGCTGATATGTGGGTCCAGTTCTTAGAAAAATGGGATACTCCTGAATATAGGGCGGGGAGGAAATGGGCAATGGAAAATAGAGCATCTCAAATGGGTGGCTCATTGCGCACAGGAGGTTCGATAAGTTTCACTACCCACCGACGAAGACTGGTAACATTAGCTTAAATCTCTGATTTTTTTGGTTTATATCAATGTTCTAAATTGTGACACAGTGAAGCCATGCAGGGGTCTTTCGATACACTATTGTTGTTATCTTATTGTTGTTGTTTATCTTAAAGTCTAGTGAAGTCGTGTGTGGCCTATTTTGATTCACTAGCATTGTAGTTGACATCTTGTTCCTCTTGTTATTTCTTATTTCTTTTGTTGTGAACTTGATCTTGTATCACACTACCTAATAGTTTTAGAAATAAGAAGAAGAGAATTAGTGGTTTAGTTAGAGAGGTGATGACTTAATTGGAAGTAATGAGCAAAGTATTTATAGTAACAACTTAGTATAAGGCAGTCGTTGGTGAGGAGTTGTCAATGTAGCCGGCAGAAAACAAGGAAATAAAGTCTGAATAATGGAATAAAGTAGTTGAATTAGTCTAAATCTCAATATAGCTGACGGGAATTGCCATCTAAGAAAAGGACTGTGAGTTTTTTTGTATTACAACTCCTGAAAGCTATGGAACTGTATTGGTAGTAAATGACTAAAAGTTAGGTGGTTTGCACTATGTAGATAGAAAGTTATTTATAGATAAATATCCATAGATCATCATTTGAGAATCTCGCCCCTATTAAGTTCATTATCTGCACTTAAATTTAGTTAGTAACGGCTGGCGAAGATCTCAGTAAATAAAGTACCTGGAAGTTGAAAATGTACCCATTCTTGATCTTGGTTTGGCTTGAGCTAGAGAAGTTGTAACTTTAAATTTTATATTGAATTCTAGGAGGGCATATTGTTGAAGAGTTTAGAGAAAGACCCATGGAGTGTATAATGTGTTGGGTCTCTATTTTTTGTGTTTGTTTTAGAAGATACAGCAGAAGAAAGCTGATGACAGCAAGATCATTTTTGGTCTGGTGGTGGTGAAGAATTGCTTTTGGTTTATGTCATGGGAAAAGGGTCACTCTGGTGGTCTATTTGTGGAGATTTATGACCAAAATAGATTGATGATGGGTCTTGTTTTGTTGAGAGAGATGAGAAAAGAATTGAATAAGGAGGGAAAAAATTCATGGTAGCTTATTTTCAATGCATTCACGTGCTTAATGTATGTGATATCCATGCTATGTGCCACATCAGCCACATGCATAAAATCGGAAGATTTTCGTCATAGATCAAGTGTTCAATAGGATATAAGCTTACTTCAGGTAGCTAGGTGAAAAATTCAGACAAAATTAAGCATATGTGTATGTATTCAGCCTTCGTTAAGATACAGTTGATGAGTTGATAGTATTTAACTGTCAAGAATTTTCTACATTTACTAATTCTCTTTATTTTTTAAAAGACATTTCACTATCACTTAAAGATCCAAATGAATAAATTAATAGCATCTTTTTGGCAAACAACAACATACCCAACATAGTCCCACAAAGTGGGTGTGGGAAGGGTAGAGTGTACGCAAGCATTACCTCTACCACAAAGATGGAGTGGCTAATTGCATCTTTTCATCAGTAGAAAATCAAATCAAGCATTTCTTAATGAACTAGAAACTGTTAAGGCTAATCTTTCACACTTCAAATCAATTGGAAGGTGTCATAATCTATTAACATTAGATAACCTTAAATTAAGAGACCTCCTCTGGATTAAGATACAAGCTTAACACTTACGACCATGGGTACAACTATGAATAAAGCACTCCTATCTACTAGCAAGAATGCTCTCCCGCCTACTAAGCTTGGACTCTTAAGCATATCTCAACCTTTATCTTGTCTGGGTCACTATTGTCTTAACTGTAGTTGTTGTAGTAAATGGGCTCACTACATTGGTAGCAGATGCTACAACAAATGTTGTTGCTTTATCCTCTATTGAGGACTGCGGTTTTGTATGTGCAAAAGATCTTATCTTCATTACGGCTGTTGAATGATATAAAAATCTTCTTGTAAAACACCATGCAAGAAGCATTCTTCACATCTAATTGACGAAAGTGTGATAGAGGGCATGAAGTAAAATGGGGGAAAAAGATTCTTCAAATAAAGGATGGTTCTAGAGATGGTGGGTAGGTGGTGGGGGTAAGCTCAAGCTTTTCTAATATTTTTTGTTATGCAAAGTGAAAAAAATCTTCAAGAGCTAAGTGTGGAGTAGCAGAGATGATGATGATAATATGAGGAAGAGTTATCGTATGGAGTGGAGATTCATGGCAGATTTTTCCTACTAAAAATGGACTTGTTTTTCTTTCTTTTGGTGTTTTGGTAATCATTTACAGTGACTTTCTCTAGACTCATTCACTTCAAAAGTTTCTTAAATTCATTAGTCAATTTTTGGTATGAATATTGCACGAGTGCTGTACTATTTTCTAATCAATAACCTATATGATTGCTTTGTAATTTGTCTTGTGCATGTTACTGTTCAAGAGCTGAAAGGTTTTCTATCACCTTATTTTATTGCAACTAATATGATTTCAAGGAAAAAAGAGTTTCAGTAATATTGTTATGATCATCTAATCTTGAATTAGCACCATCAGCACCACTAGTAGGATCAACTAGACTTAGTTCAGCACTATCAACACCATTGTCATAATCATGATTAGCACCATTGTAATATTTATCTAATTTTACAGGAATATGAAAATGGGGGAAAAGAGCGCCCTTTTCTTGAGGTCTACAAAGAAACGCATATGAAGAAAAACAAGAATGGTACAAGAGGAGATTGGGTCAAACAAGAGGAGATTGGGTCAAACCTCATGCTAGGATTGCATATGTAAGATAATAACTTTTACATACATTTTCTTATTATTACTCAACTTTGCTTGATTACGTACTGACAAATAATTTTTCTTTTAGGAAGAATTTCAAAAAAGCATAAAAGAGTGGCGTCAAACCCAACCTACTTTAGAGGATGGTACCATGATTCAACCATCACTTGCAGAGATGAATAATATATGGACACCTGTGGTAGGTAGTCCAAAGAAAGGTAGAACCTACGGGACAGGAGTTCTCCAATCCTCGAGTACTCCTTCATTATTTCCCAGTTCTTCTTCAACTTTGTAAACTGTGGAAGAAATGGAAGCGATGAAAAAGCAAATTGTGGAATTGATGTAGAAATGTGTAGCTAACAATGCTAGGTTTGCTAAATTTGATAAATTGGAGGCGTTGGTTAAGAAGCACATGCCACAGCTATTTCATGATGAGGAAGATAATAAATCTGATGATAATTAGATTGTAGTTATTGTTCTTCTTTTTGGTTGTGACATTTAGATGTTTAAACTATTTGATTTGATGTTTTTTTTGAATGGTTTAAAGTGGTTGTATTTATAAATTTTTGTCGTGTTTGATCCTATTGTGAAATATACACTAGTTATTGTTTATAATCTAAAATCAGTGTAAGCTAATGCAATATAATAATTATTTATTAATTTTTCGACTATGGTAGTTGGAATAGTTATAATTATTAAGTATTTATTTATTAAATTTCCGACTATGGTAGTTGAAATAATTAAGATTATTAAGTAATTATTTATTAAATTTCCGACTACGTTAGTAGGAATAATTATAATTATTAAATATTTATTTATTACATTTTCAACGACAGTAGTCGGAATAATTAAAATTATTAGATAATTATTTATTAAATTTTTTACTACAGTAGTAGGAACAATTAAAATTATTAAATAATTATTTATTAAATTTACGACTACAATAGTCGAAATAATTAAAATTATTAAAAAATTATTTATTAAATTTCTGACTACAGTAATCGGAATATTTACAATTATTAAATAAATATTCATTAAATATCCGATTACATTTCCAATTAAAGTAATCAGAAATTTCCGACTACTGTAGTCGAAAATATTTTCCAAAAAGCTATATTTCGACTACCATCAAGAAGTCGGAAAGTAGTTGGAACTACCTCATATTCCGACCATATTCCGACTACATTGGCTGTCGAAAATTTAATATTTTCTAGTAGTGAATAGGAGATTCCTAAAGTTGTTGTTGGTCTATGGAATGCTACTTCTTCTATGAGGAAATTGATCCGAGCCTCTTTGTGCTTTAGAGAGTACAAAATTTTCTAATAGGAGGTTTGTTAAATGGAAGAAGCATATTATTATATTCAATATTTATTCCTAGATTAGTAACTTTGAATGGTATGAGTGTTTCAATAAAAATTGTGTCTAGTATTATATGATTGGTTAGACTTATTACTAGGACAGAGGAAGTAGAGGATGACAAATGCAAATTTTTTTTATAGAATTTTGTATTTTGATATCAGAAAGCTTGTAACTAGTGTCTAGTCTATTAATATTTGCAGCTCGAAGGGCTTCCCTAATTTTTTTTAAAGTATTTAGTAGGGATGAATCCTTCTTGAACGCAATTGAGATTTGAGCCTATGTCATATAAGGAAATAATATCTAAAATAAATGATTTTTTGACTACTAAAGTTATCCTAGTATGTCATATCTTAATGGAAATCCTTGATAGATAATTGAGAAAATCTCCTTATTCGATCTCTTGGCTTGCTAGTTTAGTCTCTATTAGCTGAGATAGTTCAGTCTTTGTGGAGAATTATTGGAGGACAAGTCTATCTAGTTCTTGCCTGGCTTTTATCTCTATAATTTCTTCTTTAAGAAGTACTATTTCTGATTGGAGATCATGAATGCTCACTACCTTAACTTTACTAGATAGAACCTATTCAAAACATTAGTGTTATTATAAGTATTCGCTATTTAAGAATGAGAAAATATATTAGACAAACATTTGAAAGGTTTATCTATAGACTTTTTAATTAAATTGGTCTAGATAATATCTTTTCTGTTTAGAATCCAGCAAACAACTTACAATTTTTGGGAGGAGATATTTTTTTCTTTTGATAGAACATTGATCTCAAGTTGTTTTATTTTTGTTTTCCTAGAAAGACTGGGAAAATTCTAAGTCATCATAGTCAAATTGGTTGAAATTTTGTTCAAATTCATCATTTGAACTATTAGAGTCTCCACTTTCCTCTAGCAAGAGGTATTGAATTTGGTGAAGGACAAAATCAACAAGTTTAGGATTTCTAACCATTTTGGATAATTTGCAATATTTGGAAATATAACTAGGTTTTCCGCACCCATAAAATTTGCCGTTATTCTAAACAAGAAGAACTGGTTTTACTACTAAATATTGGTGTTTTGGATGGGAATATTTTGATTTCTTGGGAATGTAAGTCTTGGTAGTAAAAAGCTCATTTTTGAGGTTGTATTTCTATGAATCTTGTTTCTACAAGGGGTAGGCCAAATTGCTCATAGAAACTTCCTAAATCTTATCGGGTTTATGCCCTTTCAAATTCACTAAAATGGGTATCTCAATTCTTTAATCTAACGTGTGAATCCTGCTACAAGAACATGCATAGTAAGTTGATCCGAGAAATTATGAGCTGTCCTAAAAGCAGTGGAAGCCATTGTCATATACTGTAATTTGAATAGGAAATTGTACTCAGAACAACCATCTATTTCTATTCTTAGATGTTGTTAGGACTATAGTTATTTTTTATAACATTACATTCTCCTCTAAGGCCATGTCTCAATGAGTAGCTCTAGGATAATAAATTTTTTATTCCTTATGCCAATTGGAAAATCTGGTTTTGGAAGGGGCAACTTCTAGAGGAACTTCTTTCTCTGTTTGACTATTGTCTAAATTACCTTCCTAAAGTACTTTAATTGTAACAGAAGATTCTTTACTTTGGGTATCAAGGGATACATAGTTGAAAGTTTTCTTGATTTCTACCTACTTTGAAGATTAGAGAGTTATGGAAAACCTTTTCAATTATGAATTTGGAGTTCTCTAGTTAAGGTTCTAGGTATCTCGTATGGTTTAAACATTGGAATTGAAGAGGTGGATGCCTCTGATAATTTAAAAGAAGTAAGTTGTGCTAAAGATGGTTTTAAAATCAAATGTTCACCAAGAGCATGATAATTATTTTATTCAAAAAGATTTTTAATATCATTGTTGGTAACTGGTTCATTTTCAGCCATTCGTTTGAAGGTGATGCAACAATTGAGCTATCAATATAAGTCATTATAAAGACTTGTGATGGAAGATGGTTGGAGGTGATATCTACTCCATTTATGATTTTCCATACTTTTGAAATAGTGACTGATTTTGAAAAAGTAAAATCTAATTGATGATAATCAACATAGGTCTTAAACCATTCGAAGAAATTATTTTGTTTTTGATAGAATTTAAAAATTCATAATAAATTTCTTGGATGCTATTTCTTTCATTTTTTGGAATTTATTGAAAAACTAAGTCCTTTTCAAAATATTTCCAAATGAATAAAACTCTATTCTAAGTTTTTCTTTATCAATATAAAAATCTTAATTTAAAACCCCTAGCTCTCCACATAAAGCTGAGTAAGTAGGTTACTGGGGCTGGATATCATGGATCTCAATTGTGGGAGGTGTTTTCACAAAATATTTGACCTGTGGTATTGTAGATTCAAAGTTAATAGCCTCGATCCTAGAAGAAAATGAAGAAATTGAATGTCTAGCAGTATGGATTTCTGACGAAACTGATGAGAAAGTAGAGACTCTCTGGCTAAGAGATCTCTAGAAGTAAATAAAAACAACTACCATGGAAAACTATCAGATCTGAGAAACTGTAGTATTCTCAAGCTTTTCTATCAGAGTTGTATGCTGCAACATCCAATTTTGGGGTAAAAATACCTGCTTCTAAGAGATTAGCTTAGGGACCAGTAAGTGACATCTCTGTTGATCTGCTTGGAAAAGTATTGTTTCTCCTTTATAGCTACTTTTCATAACTCCAGAGCCAAACGCAGTATCCATAGCTTTACATTGGATTCTATAGATAATTTCTACTAGGAGAAATCTAGTCTTAGTTTTATAATTAGATCTCTTAACATTGAACGTTAAAGAATCTAATATATTTAGATTCTTTAATGATACAATAAAATTTGGGAAGCAATCACAATCTATTGAACCATTACAAAGGCTGATCCCAACTATTCCTAGTAGGGAATCATTGAAATCTAGAATCTCTAAGACAAAGGAGAAGTGAGGTATCTAAACCTTCTTCGAAAAGAGGTTTAGTTGCTATTTTAACTAAGCTAAAATGGAGATAATTGTACTTACTCCTACATCTCTCTATAGTCTTGGGGTTTAAAAAGTTGATATCCTCATGGTCTGATTCAAGAGGAATGGTTTGTTTAATGGTTGATATATGGTAATCACTTGTTAATAACAACCATTTAGAAATTTATAAATTGTAGCCTAGGGATATTTGAGAATTTTTCAATTATCAATTGGATGTTGTAGATGAGAGACGACAATCTCTTTCTTGATGTTTGAATTAGAGAAATTATAGAAAGTTGTGGCGGATGAAGAGGATGAAGAGGTTTTAAAAGGAGAAGAGAAAGAATGAAAGAATGCGATAGTAGAATCTACAAGAAAGTAGTTAGGAATAACAACAATAATAACTTAGATGCTTCATATACTTGGATTAAGAGACTATTGGGTTCCATAAAGAAAAGTGTTCAACTGTAACATCCCGCATTTTGGGCTAGAATGAAAACCATCATTTCTATATGTAGATGATCTAAAAGCCATAAATCCTATTCAAATTTGGAATGTTAATCAATTATGTAGTGTGGAAACCTATTTGATCATGAATTGAGATAATAGACGTCCCCTAACTCTAAGATGAGTTGAAAGCATTTCAACCAAATAAGTTTTAGTGGATGTTTAAACTTGGGTCAACTTCCATCGACCATAAATCCTTGTTTATAGCGAATTAGAGGACCTACTATATATAAAATGAAAGTTCTTCTAATTATCTTTCCAACGATACCAATTTTACAAAAATTCAATACCCGAGCAAAGAGTTATGACCATTTTCATGACTGAGACAGTAGCATCGCACGATTAGCATGTGACAAACTCTTTGTCACACGCACCAAATTTTCAGATTCTATTTTCTCATTTTTAAGGGAAAAATGGGTATTACCTCCCCCGCCCCTTCTTTAGCTTAAACACGGGATTTTACTCTCAAATGACCTTATTATTGATATTTTCATCAAAAACAATCAAGAACATTCCTTAGGGTTTCAAACAAAAATTCCAAATAACTTAAGATTCAGCCGTTAGTTTTAGAAATTGATTGAAGATTTAGAATCCCCAAACCGAGGGCTTCAAGAAGCATCCATCAAATTCCTAATTTTAGGTACGTGGGGTTTATCCTAAAAATATATGGGCTTATTGAAAACACTCCATTATGATTTATAGATTATCAAGCATGAATTTGTCAAAGGGCTTTGAAATCTATGATTTAATTATGCTTTATGCATGATAATGATATTGTTGTTTTGGCCTTTAGGCCTCATCCCCTTAAATTAATTTACAAGTATATGTATATGTATATGTATAAAATTGAAATTTAAGATTTGTTTAAGAGAACAAATTATGGAGTCCCTCTCTTGTGATAAATTCAATTTTATGATCTTATTGTGAATAATTTGAAATGCATGATTTATGGTTTGAAAATAGTTTTCTCAATACCATAGTGTTTGAGCATGATTTAGAGATGATGAGAGAGAGCTTCTTGATATAATTATATCCTTGTTTTGAATGAGAAAGAGTTGCATGTGATTGAGAAATTTGACTTTACCACCATGTATTATTGAAATACTTGACAAAGAAAGTTTCTTGCATGTGTTTACACGAGGCTGGAGAAAGAGTTTCTCTGAATTGATTTATTGATATGGTGGTCCCAAACTTATGTTTGAAAAACAAATATTATAATATGTTATTAATGGCTCAGAGATATGTCTTGCATGTCAATGGTATGACGATTCCATAAGTATGTATACCATAATAGATAAGAGATTTCAGAGTATGTTTTCAGAATATGTTTCCAGAAAATGCATAATTTTAAAAGAGTTAAAAATAGGCTTAAAGAGGGTTAGGTGGTTACCCGAAGAGGGCTTGAGTTCAAGTAACTCTTAGCCTGAAACCGTATTTACCGATACGGGTAGATTATTATTGTACACTGGTAACGGTTGTGTGGCGTAGTAGATTCAGAGACTCCGACCCTTGTGGCACACTTGGATTGTGGGCTTGGTTGTCGAGTTAATGGCAGCTTTGATATAGCCCATGGAATTTCAGAGTTGTAGGGTATACCACTTAGCGCAGAAATAATACAAAGAGTGTCACAAATTTCAGATGTTTTCACAGTCTTTTAAAATGCCCATGGGATTTCTTACTACATGATATGTTTATCAACTATTTTAAATTGCTATCATATATATTGAATATAAATGATTATTTTATATTTGCTCTGCGTACCTGTACATCTGTATTGACCCCTCTTCCTCCAGGTTCTGAGGCACAGTCTAGGGGTCCTAATAAGCACTAAATTTCATCAGACAGCAGTGAAGAGTACCAGTTGGTAAGCCTTCTATATTTTAGAATGACTAGTTCCTTTTAGACAGTTATTATTTATTATAGTTTTGGTCTACTGGGGGCCTTGTCCCAGTTTTCAGATAGTTGTTATTTGATCGTGTAGTAGAGATTCCGCAGATGATTTTTTAGATGATGTTTAGTTGATATTGGATTTTATTTCTAATTGTTAAACTAAATCTAGATTATGATCATGTTTCCATAGAAAATTTTATTTCCATATTTCCTATTTATATATGAATGGTGTATATGATTACAAATTAGAAGGTATCTCGGGCCTTTATGGTTCAGGATGTCCGTCATGTCCAGGGCCCTAGTTTGGGTCATGAATAACTTGGTATCAGAGCTAGGTTCATGGTCCCTGGGTATCTGCGAAATCATATTAGGTAGAGTCTTCTTTATGGGTGTGTAGCGTGCTACACCTATAAGCATGAGGCTACAAGGAATTTAGGAATGTCCCTCTTTCTTCATGTTCTAGTTCGTTCAATAGAGTTAGAATGTTCCTCTTTCATACTCTAATTCGTGCTATGGTATCGCCCATACGAAAGTAACAGTCATCCTTATTCTTTACTTACTCTGATTTTCTCAGACATATCTCATTATTGAGGTGATTCAAGTACAGAAGTTTAGTGTCTAAATGGTATGGTTATTTCTAATTTAATTATATAAGTTGTCAAGGACTTGAGAAGAGTCCATTAGTGCTTCAGAGTGTATTGTTTCTAGTATGAACCTTGATCTTGATGAAATCATGCTTTTCAGCTAGCGGTATTTAGTGTATTCAGCCCTTTTCAAAACTTATGTTGCAGATGCCATGCTTAAGGAGAATGATGTTGAAACTTTATTTCCACCCAAATAGTAGTATAAGTTTAAGTGTCGGTTTCATGACCTATTAGTAGTAAGATTGGACCAAGAAGTTGATAGTGTGAAGTCACAAAGTTAGAAGTCAGAGTGAGGGTGACTTTTGTATAAATAAATATTTTAGTTGAATAACTGATGTTTGAGAAGATTTACCACTTTATAATGATAAACTAATATGGTAGCTAGTAGCATGTGTTGATTGTATGGTAGTCTGTGGGGAAAAGTGTTTGACTCAAATTTTTATTTATATAGAGTAAGATGAGTATTCTTAGATCATTAATTATTATGTGTCAAGTTTCTATCTCTTGTAATCTTGTTATCATTGTGTTGTTGAAACTAAAAGTCTAGTGAAGCCGTGTGGGGCTCTTTTGATTCACTAGCATAGTTGCATTGTCATTCATGTCATTTTCTTGTTCAAAACACAAAAATCAAATTCTAGTGAAGCCGTGTGAGGCCTATTTCGATTCACTAGCAACTTATTGTTTATCTTTTGTTCTTGTGTCATTTGGAACTAGGGGTTTCGAGGCCTAATGGTAAGAAAAGTGGTAAGGGAAATTTATTGAATATATGTATAGCCGAAACTTTTTGCATAAGATTGAGTTGGAATGGAAGTAATACGTCCTTATGTGTTAGTTTAGTAGAAGGTAGAGAAGGAGTTATCAGTCAAGGTGAATTGTTGTTTCCTTGAAGTATGAAAATGGCTAGATTAGCCAATAGGTTATAATTATAGACTCATGGTTGTTGTGGAATTTGAAGATAGTCTAAATGTACGCTTGGGTAAGTAAGTGTGATATGAGAAAGTCGTATAAGTAGATAAGATTGTATGGGGTTATACTATAAGATTATGGTTGACCATGTCTATTATGTGACTTTACCCCCTTGACCTTCTTTTTATTGGTAGTTGTAAACTAGTACTACTTGTGAAAAGGTATGTAGTAGATTTTTGAGGTATTTGGGTAGAATGTCCCAATTTGATGGACTAGTATATTATGTGACATTTTTCATTGGTGATAGATGATTGATGCTAGACTATAGGCTTGAATTCATATGTAGAATGTGGATGCAAGAATAGTGGCTTAAGATTAATGATGAATGTTTTGTGAGAATTGTGTGTAAGGTTGGGTTGTAAATCATGACTAGAACTAGACATTAAGTTTGAACATTTGATGGCCATGAAGATGGATGTGATGATTTCTTGATTAATGATACTAGTTATATGGAAGTGATCTAATAGGCTTGAAAAGTGCATGCAATGGCTTAAGTTTATTTGATTTGTAATGAAGTATGATGATGTGTGTATGATGTAGAAGTATGCCCAAGGTGATATAGAGTTGTGGCATTTTCTAAGACTATTAAATGTCGTGTGTGGCTAGTGGTACCATTGAGTTGCGAGGTGGAGAAAGGCTAGTTAGATGGTATATGGTGTTCTAAATAGACGAGTTAAGGAGTTTTGAATGCTAGTGTTGAGCCTTTTTATATAATCTTGATTCTCATGGTAAAGAGATATAAGTTTGGAGTTGCGATATTGGTAGGCTATGACGGAAGTAGTGTGGTTCATCAAAGGCTTAGTGATATCCATGTTAAGTGTTAGAAGCTAAGTTTGAGTTTTTAAAGGTTGAGCTAATAGAAATAAGAGTTGAAGCGCTAGAGGGTGTGCACTCCGACTATGAGGATGCTCATGTAGGTTCGAAGTTAGTAAGTGTTCAAGGATCATGTGATGACTATGGGGACTCTAGAAAGATAGAGTGTATCTCAGAAGGCAATAATACCAGTGGGTTTTCCACTTTCAAGTGTGGTTTTTTGGGTTAAGTTCTATTAATTTCGTGTAATATCGTATTCCAGACCCCAAAGTGCAGTGAGTGTAGTTAGATTTAAAGTCTAGTAAGGGATCTATCAGACTTGAAGATGATGGCTTAAAGCTAAGGGGGAGATGATAGGGCACATAACCCATTCTTATCTTAGTGTTTTTCAGTTGTCCCAATGCTTACTCATGGCTCACATTTCAGTTCCATGATCATAGTTCATGTTCATGCTTATGATAGAGAAGCATGTACTCTTTCAGTTCCAAAATGAGGAGTTTCAGTTCATTTAGTAGTCGGAATCACATTTAATAAGATATGAACTCCAAATTGAGGTCAAGCAACTCATGACTCATGTACTCACTCTTTATAGTGTGCTCAGTTCCCATAGCTTATGCTACACGCCAAATGATTGGCAAAATTCAGCTTATAGACAGGTATACTCTTAATTCAGATCACTTTGATGAATCCCTGATGTTGATTCTCTGTTCCTCAAGCCTCAGTTAAGTGTCAAGTCTCGTATAGTATCCTTCCATGTTTTAAGATCTTATGGTCTAACCTTTTAGTGACTCCTCCTTATGTGATGATAGTGGTGATGAGTAAATGTTTCTTGTTGATGGAAGATCATAGTATGCTTGTTTTAGATAAGGCCATAAGTGTGAAGTAAGATCTGGGGCCAAGTCTTTGATATATGTGATGGTTAGTGGAAATCTATGTATGTATGTTCTTGGGGTAGCGCGTGGAAGTTATTTTGATAGTAGTTTAGAGAATATGTGAAGTATGTCTTTATGGGTGTTTTCCTTGAAGTTCATATGTAGTTATAAAGATAGGCTTGAATGACATGTTGGGATTTAAGAGGAGAACACAATATGCGCTAGTGAATCCATAGTAAGAGGTCAGAGTTAGTCATTAAAGTGGCAAGGCAGGATATGCGTAGGGTGTGAACTTTAAAAAGATATAGAAGGTTGAATCATATGGTTTAGACTAGTATCATAGTGTGGCATGTTGTATTTTGTGAATTGGAGTTAGGCTTGATCACGGTGAACGGATTTATGCTTCTATAGACATTAGTAGAAAGATTTATAAATGCCCATATGAGAATTATAATTTGAATCAAATGAGCATGGTACTTGACGGGAATAGTATAGTTAAGGGATATTCTAGAAATGTGTGGAGTTTGAAAGTAAGAAGTTTCATTGCCTAAGGCTTGGTAATTCTATCCTAGTTTATGAGTTATATGTTTACATTCCATGTTGTAGAGTGATGTCATTGTAGTGATTCCTTAGTTGGATGTCTTGTGTAACTCATGACCAACATTCTTTGCTCCCTACCGCTACTATGACTTTTCTAGAAAGAGAGTTGAAGAGATACTCCATTTAAGTATAAGTTTCCAGTATAATTCCACCTGTATGACCAGCAATTCAGTTTAACAGTCGGGCAGGCAAGTTACTGTGGTGTTTTACCTTTTCACCCAGTCCTACTATCCGAAGTCTCATGCGTATGATCATCCCTATGAGATAATCTTTATCATCCATGTAAATTGTGAATTTAGTTCAGTCCAAGCGTTATGTTTCAGATTCAGCTATTTAGTCATGTCTCAGTTCATAAGAGTTCAGCGCATAGTCTCAAATCTTTCCAGGTATTTTAGCTCAGACAGTGTAATACCTTTGTACGATCTAAATCTTGTTGTCTTAAGATTCGTACTTACATAATTTATCACTTCTCAATTCGATATTTATGATTGGATCATGAACACTTCAAGGGAATCCTAAATTCTTAACATGAATCAGCTCCTTAAAGCAAGTAAGGGCAAGTCAGCTCAGAATTCAGTTTCATGATGGAAGTTTAAATGTTTTAGATCACTATATTTTTTCTTAGAAGACATATCATGTCCACGTTATTCCATACCTTTAATACTTCAACATTCCTACCCATCATTCGGGGATGAATGATCCTAAGGGGGAGATAATGTAACACCCCGCATTTTGGGCTAGAATGAAAACCATCGTTTCTATGCGTAGATGGTCCAAAAGCCATAAATCCTATGCAAATTTGGCATGTTAATCAATTATGTAGTGTGGGAACCCATTTGATCATGAATTGAGATAATAGAGGTCCCCTAACTTTTAGATGAGTTGAAAGTATTTCTACCGAATAAGTTTTGGTGGATGTTTAAACTTGGGACAACTTCCATCGAACATAACTCCTTGTATATAGAGAATTAGAGGACCTACTATATATCAAATAAAAGGTCTTCGAATTAGATTTTCAACGATACCAATTTCACAAAAATTCAATACCCGAGTAAAAGAGTTATGACCATTTTTGTGACTGAGGCAGTAGCATCGCGCGATTAGCATGTGACATATGCTCCTTCGCACGCACCAATTTTTCAGATTTTGTTTTTACATTTTTAAGGAAAAAATGGGTATTCGTCCCCCTCCCTTCTTCATCTTAAACACGAGATTTTATTCCCAAATGATCATATTATTGATATTTTCATCAAAAACCATCAAGAACACTCCTTAGGGTTTCAAACAAGAATTCCAAATAACTTAAGATTCAACCGTCAGTTTCAGAAATTGATTGAAGATTTAGAATCACCAAACCGAGGGTTTCAAGAAGCATCCACCAAATTCCTAATTTGAGGTACGTGGGATTTATCCTAAAAATAAATGGGCTTGTTGAAAACACTCAATTATGATTTAAAGATTTTCAAGAAAGAATTTGTTAAAGGGGTTTGAAATCCATGATTTTATTATCCTTTATGCATGTTAATGATATTGTTGTTTTGGCCTTTAGGCCTCATCCCCTTAAATTGATTTACAAGTATATATATATGTATGAAATTGAAATTTAAGATTTGTTTGAGAGCACAAATTATGAAGTCCCATTCTTGTGATAAATTCAAGTTTATGATCTTATTGTTAATGATTTGAAATGCATGATTTATGGTTTGAAATAGTTTTCTTAATACCATAGTGTTTGAGCATGATTTAGAGATGATGAGAGAGAGATTCTTGATATAATTATATCCTTGATTTAAATGAGAAAGAGTTGCATGTGATTGAGAAATTTGACATGACCACCTTGTATTATTGAAATTCTTGACAAAGAGAGTTTCTTGCATGTGTTTACACGATGTTTGAGAAAGATTTTATTTGAATTGATTTATTGATATGGTGGTACCACACTTATGTTTTGAAAACAAAGATTATAATATGTTATTAATGGCTCAGAGATGTGTCTTGCAAGTCAATAGTATGACGATACCATAAGTATGTATGCCATAACAGATAAGAGATTTCAGAGTATATTTTCAGAATATGTTTCCAGAAAATGCATAATTTTAAAAGAGTTAAAAATGGGCTTAAAGAGGGTTAGGTGGTTACCCAAAGATGACTTGAGTTCAAGTAACTCTTTGCCTGAAACCGTATTTGCCGATACGAATAGATTATTATTGTATACTGGCGACGACCGTGTGTCACAGTAGATTCAGAGACTCCGACCCTTGTGGCACACTTGGGTTGAGGGCATGGCTGCCAATTTAATGGCAGTTTCCATATAGCCCGTGGAATTTCAGAGTGGTAGGGTATACCACCTAGCGCAGAAGTAATACAAAGAGTGTCACAGATTTCAAATGTTTTCACAGAGTCTTTTAAAATGCCTATGTGATTTCTTAATATATGATATGTTTATGAATTGTTTTAAATTACTCTCATATATGTTGAATATAAATGATAATTTTGGATTTGCTCTGAATACCAGTACATCTATATTAACCCCCTCCCTCCAGGTTTTGAGGCACAGTCTAGGGGTCCTGATAAGCAGTAGATTTCATTAGCCAGGAGTGAAGAGTACAGTTGGTGAGCCTTCTATATTTTAGAAGGCCTAGTTCCTTTCAGACAGTTAATTTTTATTATGGTTTTGGTCTACTGGGGGCCTTGTCCCAGTTTTCAGACAGTTGTTATTTGATCATGTAGTAGAGAATTTGATCATGTAGTAGAGATTTCCCAGACGGTTTTTTAGATGATGTTTAGTTGATATTGGATTTTATTCCTCATTGTTAAACTAAATCTAGATATATGAATGGTGTATATGATTACAAATTAGAAGGGATCTCGGACCTTCATGATTCGAGATGTCCGTCATGTACAGGGCCCCGGTTTGGATCGTGACATTAACTCAGTGCTATATGAAAGAGTCAGATCTGGTAGTTAAATTAGTGGAATACTGTTTCAATTCTATGCCTGTTAGCTAGATAAATTTATTTTAAAAGTTCTTCAGTCAGATTGTCTAAAGGTAATAAATAACCATATGTAACTAAGTGTTCTTCGACAATCCAACTATCATTGTATAGGTATACAACCTATTTTGTAGATATGAAATATCACAGTACCATCTTCAAATTGATCTTTTTATCATAAAATAGATTTTTCTAAGTTATATAGATTGGTTAAGGTTTTACCTTTCAAATTATAGATCAGACAATACCATATAATAACAAGTTAGATACAAGAATAATAATTTTTACTTCTCCCCGTAGCTCTGATACCAAGTAAAGATTATATATCAAGTAAAGATTAGTA
>JAPEIP010000010.1:71238199-71251418 GCA_026120095.1 Capsicum chinense
ATATATATATAAGTGGAAACACCAAGCACCTCATAGTCGACATGCTTGTTGACCATGAGGGCAATTTGGGTATTAACTAAATTTATTGCTAAGATGTCTTGTGAATTGACACATTAAATGTTGTACCTTTTTACCAGCTGAAGCAAAAACCACTTGCTTTTCACTAATTTTATCTATTCCACTTTCGATAAACTTTTAATGTTATAGTAGCTCCCATGTCCGAGCCCACTTTTGTTGGTTATAATTTGCCCTTACTTTTTCATTGTATTACATTAGGTTCTCTGTGCATTTATGTAAATAAATGATCTTTGCATGTCTTTTTAGAATGTTAAACAAAGAATTATTCCAATGTAAGTTTGAAGCATATAACACTGCCAGTTTTTTCATGTCAAGTTTGGACATAGATTTTCAAATATTTTTGGTAAATTATTTTTGGATGAAAATTTGGGTGAAGTCTCACCTTGTGTTTCACCATAGTTTTGGAAAAAATATTTGACTTTTTAAAGAAATATGATTTATGCCCATAAGTTTTAAAAATTGTTAAAATTATCCATAACTTTGTATTATCATAATGAACATGTTCCATGATAAAAATTAAACTCATAAATTATAAGCTCCAACCTCCTTATAAACAATTATCAGTTTATAATAAACATGTTGCATGATAAAAATTAAACTCATAAATTATAAGCTCCAACCTCCTTATAAAAAATTTCACACATAAGTGTAGAAGCTATCGAAGTATTCACAACTCACAAAGGTTCATTCAATTTTTTCCTATGTACGTTACTTTTAATTAGTGCTATGCAACAATACTATCACGTACATGAGTCAAATACCATATTTTATTAATGGGGTTGGTTGGGAAATAGATATTAGTTGGGATTAATATACGGTGGGGTATTTTTATATAAAAGGTTGGAGTAAAATTAAAATTTTTAAAAGTTCTGAAATAATAGAATTTGTTCCAAAAACTAATCTTTTCAAGTATTTGACAATTTGGATTATTTTCCAAAAATATTTGATGAATAATAACATATTATATGACCAAAGACTCTTTACTAATTCCTTTTCAAATATTATTTGTGATATTTATGGCCAAACGGCTCCTAAAATTGCTCTCCCTTATTTTTTTCCCTGGATATAATTGTAGAAACAATCCAGCAAGGCGTAAGTTTTTTTGTTCTGAAACCAGTCTTGATCAATAACTTTGAAATTATATCCAAAATCTAAAAGTTGCATTAAAAAAAGAGATAAAAATTATTAAATATATACTTAGCTTGGGTAAGATAAGAAAATGCATAAATTTGAAGTACCGATACATTTTAGGAAAAGCAATACTATTCCTCCGAATTATCAAGTTTAACAAAACATGTGACTAATTAAGTTATGAAATAGATAAGCTAAAAAATATTCGTACATACTAGAGAATTGATTCAATAGTTTTAAGAAACTCCGCGATATGCGTTTTCTCGTATAATCATTGGGTATGTGATTCTATCTTTATTTTATTCATTTTTTAAGATAATTCGCCCTTTTTATCATGATTTCGATCTATAAAGCTGAGTTTTAAAATTCAAAGTTATGAAATAAAAAATACCTGATTTCAAGGTCAATTTGGAATATGTTTTCATTGATTTTTGAGACTTAAGGTCCTTGTATCATGAATAAAAGACTTTGATAAAAGTTTTCCAAAATTTTTCATTTTAAACCGCATTTGATAATCAATTTTGAGGTTTTACTCGGTAAAATTATAAAATTAGTTTTTTCTTTGATTTCAAGTCCGAGTTCAACTCATTTTAGTTGGATTTTTGGATTTATAACCCTAAGAGTATGAGAAATATGATTCTTAAATAGAGTTTCAGTTTTACTTTTACTTTCAAATTAAATTTTTGAAGTATTTTTTATATGGAATCAGAGTATATCAATATGGGTATCGATAGACTCCTTTTGACTTATAGATGTCATATTTGATTAGATTGGACATGTTTACTGATGATTCGATGGAGTAGAGCTTTCGGTTAATACTTCAAACTGTGTTTCAGCTTGAGAATTTTATTTAAATGTAGGTTGTGATATACCTTGACTTTTTCTGATGTGTTTATGCATTGTATGCTTATTTGCTCATGTTTTTGTGAATAACTTAGAATTAGGAATCCCACTTAGGTAAAATGGAAAGCATCTCCGCAGGTATTGAAGTCTTCTAATGGATTTTAGTTACATAATTGCTTACCTTAGTTACTCTTGTAGCATGCTCAGTGTAGATTTTAGATAGATAACTTATTAATCTTAAATAAATTGACAGTGAATGTCTATTTTAGAGCTTAAATCATGTTTATTGGATCTTGATATGATTATTGGAGACTAGTGACCTTTTAGGGGGTAATTAGGTTATTATTATTATTTTGATGGAATGATTTAAATTTAAAAAATACTTAGGGTATAAATGGACTTGTAATAGTCAAAGTGATTATCAGGGTTTAGTATCTCTTATTAAGGCATTTTCTTAACTAGAGTAGTTCTTCTTTTAGTTATTTAGTTGAATGATATCATCTTTAGGATATAAGAAACTTATTATGCAAAATTAGCAAGTTTTAGGTAAGTTTCTATATATATATATATATATATATATATATAATGTTGTGTGCATTATTTACTATTTCTGTGTTGTTCGTATGAGGGCTTATATGAATATTATTATTGACTTAAGAGATTTTTATTATTGAGATTTCCAAGTGGGGGCTTGAATTGATATTATTGGCCATATTTGTACATTAGTTGTCTTATTATTATAATGATGCCCGAGTTGGGTCTTGAGTTCACATTATAGGCCTTATTGTGCATTAATCTGCCTTATTATTGCGTGATGCTCGAGAAAGGGGCTTGAACTTAAATGATATTATTGATTTCTTACATGAATTTTTATTTCATACTGAAATATCTTATATCATTACTACTAAAATATTGAGGAGATTTGAGCTCCTTTATGCCATTATTGAATTGATTCATTGTCTTAATATTGATTTGGTTATGAGCATGCATCCTTATCTCATTCATTCTTATTCATAAAAATTGGTACCACTGAGAAGCATTAATTTTTAACAGAAAATGAGATATTTTTAAAATTATCTAGATCAACGAATATGCTGGTCAGGTTGATTAACATATGAGAAATATTTTAAAAATACATAGACCAAGGGATGCGCCGATTGATTTAATTGAGATATGGAGTTGAGATTGTGAAATTATATGAGTTGTAAACCCCCATGGGTCATGTCCAGATCGCTGAGGCTTGAAAGGTGTATATGAAATATCCTACCACCATCCCTGCATTGTATTGCATTGCATTTTCTTGATATGTTTTAATACTGTGTTTGAGTATTTACTTTTGTATCGAAGTATCGTGATTGAACCTTGTTTGTGATATTTTGTATTCCTCATTTATTTTATTATATTATATCTTATTGTACTACCTCTTAGTTAGTTTTGAAATTTGAGATACGTATGAGACATGGGGGTACGACTATGGCTTGGTTTGTGAGACTTGTAGTGTCGCACTTTTTGGTAGTATAATACACACATAATTGTACACTTTTAGCTTTGTTATCATGGATTATTGGTTGAACATGATAATTAATCTTGATAACTATGTTTGTGAGTCTTTCTTATAAATGACTTTCTCTATTTGTGAATCATAAAATGACTAGTGTTAACTCACTTAGACTAGTTTTCTACCCTGTATACTGATATTCTTATGACGGATGAGTTGGGATATCTTGTTAGGATGAAGTGGTGTACTTATCGGTGGTAGATTGAGGGGGAGGGGGAACTTGGGTAGTTAGGGTGATGGTTCTCTCCATTGCTTTAGATTAGAGTCGATTATTGAAGATGCTTGCTAAGTACATGTGTTTTGTACTTACCCTTTCTTCTTTTCCTTTTTTTTTATTTTCTACACCCCCTACAGATATTGGTTCTTGTAGTAGATTATAGATTGCATTTTTTTCAGTGTTGAAATTATAGAGATCGAGGTAGTGGTTGCGCCTTCTAGAACTTACCCGAATCTCTCTTTATTTTTCTTATTTTTATCCACATTTAAGATACTTTAGTTTTTATATCACTCTGTATTTTAGAGGTTTGTACTATTGACAACCAAACCTGTAATGTATCTCTGCAATTATTATTTGTTTTTAAATACTTTACGATCATTGTCTTCTCTTGTTTCTTTTTCTTTCCCTTTTGATTTATTTTAATTATCGTGTTTAAACTGGGATAGGCTTACCTATATAAAAGTGTGTGATAAGTTTCATCACGTACTCTATTTTGGATCATGACAAAGTATCACAGAGAGCAATGCACAATTGGTTACTAAGGCCAAGTCGGTGCTACATCAATAAAAAATTCAAATAGAAAGATTTGGAAGAACCCAAATACTTCCTGTGCATTGAAGTATTGAGATCCAAAGTTAGGTCATTTTGAATCATAGGTAGCATGTATTAGAGCTCATTTCTTATGTGGTCTTAGTGGTGAAAAAACAAATGCTACTCTTTTGTCACGACCCAAAAACCAAGGGTCATGATGGAACTTGTAGCGGTGTACCTTTAAAAGTAAGCCTATAATCCAAACTAATACACAAAGGGAAAAAGAAAGAAATACCCCCAAGGTAAGGTTTCTAGAACGACGTCGAACCACAGAAGTAAGATAAATAAGGAAAGAATATAATCAACAATGCAGCCATGTCTTTAAAACATGGTGTCAATAGTATATGAATTGCTAATACAACCATGAGTTAAATACATCAGATATGTCCACATAGGGTCAACATTTATCTCTGAATACAAATAAATGCAAAACTACTACAGAAAGATAAAGGTGAACTCCAGACGCATGAATGTCCAACTGCTACCTTGAGTAAATTTGAAGGCACTCGAAATGGACTAATTTGAGGTGCACTCGAGCTAGGACCTACACCGAAAGGGCACAACAAGCTTGAGTACGATCCACTTGTACTCAGTAGGTATCATAGGCTGACCAAACAAAGTAGTAAATAAAGCATATAAAATATACACTAAAGGCACGTCACCTGCAATCAAAGAATGTCCTACAATGGTATCCCACATCGCTTGCACTAACAGTTCTACAATATTCACAAATAATAATACAACAACACAACAAATAGGGATACAAATACTCAAAATATCACATATAAGTAGAACAAAATAGGAGCATGTATATTCAAGATCATAGAGTACAAATGAAGGAAGATAGAATAATTAGACATTAACAGGTCAAGATATAGAACAAATAGATAGATGACGAGTCAATATGGCAATACAAGCACAATATAAATACAATAAAACAAGTGCAATGTGTATGATAATGATGAGAATGATGATGACAAGGATGTATGAGGTTGGAACACATCCTTGAAGTTGACACACAGCCTTAAGTTTGGCACACAGCCTTGGGTTTGACACACAACTTGCGTATTTCCAGTATTTTCAGTGTTTCCAGTATTTTCAATGTTTCCAATATTTCCAGTTTTTTCAATATTTCAATATTTTCAGCATTTTCAAAACACATACATAACATAAGACACAAATCAAGTACACATACATGCCAAGAAGTAAATATAAAGCAATAGAGCAAACAAGCGAGATGATGTGTATGATGACATGAGAATGATAATAAAATGTTCATAACCATAAAAAATGAGTATTTCCACCACCAACCGTAATGTTATTTCTACACAATCACGTGATCCAACATCCACTCACTATTTCCACTGTCCTTGAATTTTCTACAAGATTCATCTGCCCACAAAGTATGAACACACACATACACATACATACTTACATACATACATATATATATATATATGACAATACACCAAAGGCACTACAGTAGGCATTTCTAACAACACAATACAATTATTCACATGTATTCCAGGTTATCAACATCACATAAGACCCCACACAGTCACACATATCACAGGATATCTCATATTCAACAATTATATTATATTCAGGGCCCCACACGGGTACAAAATATAGATGGTCATGTTTTATGATTAGTTCCCTCCCTTTACATGCATTTTATACCAACATTTACTACCCAGCCCAGTCTGAAAGAGTTAAGCTGTAAACTACACTTCGAAATTGGTGTGCTACACTTTTAACCCACAACCTTACTTTTCATGAATGATATCAAAATCAACCAAAACCAAGAAATATAGAATCTACGCATCAAAACAAAGCCAACAATATCTGTATTGGCTACTTTTGGTTTAGGATAAAAACGGACCTCGAAATAGATTTTTGAAAAAGAAGAAAAAATTATAACCTTATTTCAAAAATGTATTCCCCATATTGTTAGGAATTTACATCTGAATACCCAAGTCAATTGAGTCAAAAATGAGGTTCAAATCGAAGAAAAATTATTTTTAAGCTTTACTGGGTAAAATCTTTGAAATCAATGTTAAAATCAAGAATCAAAGTTGTTTTGAAGGTTGATTTGATAAAAAACTTGAAATTATAAGATTAAACATTATTCAAGTGAAAAGGGGTGAAATTGAGTTTTAAAATCAAGCCCTAAGATTTTTGGGATTTTGAGAAATTAATCAAGAAATAGAGTAAGAAAGGATGAAATCTCACCTTAAATCCGTAATAAAATCAAGAAATAGATGTTAATCTAGTTTTCCAAGCCCCCACAAGCTTCATTTTTAAGATCTCATGCTATTTTAGGATTTAACTCTCAAAGATGAAAGGTGAAAGAATGAGCAAAACGGGCCAAATGGGCTATCTTTATAGTGCAGATTTTTCTACACCAGATTTTTCTAAGTCCAAACGGACTTTGATGGGTGCTCAAAATTCGTTTGAAGTTTGATGTATGCAAACGAACTATGCAACCACACCAAATTTGACGCTCTAGATTCAATGGTGATATCATAATTTTTTTAAAAAATATCATTTTTACAAATTTGACCCCTGAATTTCAAAATTATAATTTTTTAAATTGAGGGTCGAAATGAGATTTAAAAGACATAAAATCACACCAAACATGCTACCACCCTAAAATTGAAGTTTCGAACACGTTGGAGAAGTTAGATTTTCCATTCGAGGTCGTTTCGACCAAATATGGGTCCCACACCTATATTTTAATTTTTTCAACTTTCTAACCAATAGGTCGAAATGAGTCGGGGTGTATCGGGACTCGAACCAAAGGTCTACCTAGGCTAAAATTAATATTTCATAGCTGCTGGCGCAGTCTGTTCATCCATCTGTCGCATGGATCAAAAGATATCCACATAAGTCCAAAAGAAGGCTCTCAAAGCCAATATCGCACAAAAGGCACCAAAATACATTGGGAATCATGTAAATCACCCCCATACTCTACAAATACTACAATGCAACTACAAGGAGGGGTAAAACAGTCAATTCACATAAAATCACAATTTTTAGATATTTCATCAAATTTTTAGGCTGTTACATTATCCACCACTAAAAATCTAGTTCGTCCTCGAACTAAGGCAAAGAAATACCTAAATCAATGAAGAGCTGGGGATAATAACTAAGCATATCAGACTTGTCCTCCCAAGTATCCTCATCTACAAGTCGATGTCGCGACTGGACCTTAACCACAGAGATAACTCTAGAGCACAACCGCCTAACATCCCTAGCCAAAGTGGAGACTGGCTCCTCAACAAAGGACAACTACTCATCTAACTGAACCAACTCTCAATGAATGACATGAGACTCATTAGAAATATAATGGCAAAGCATAGAAACATAAAAAGAATGGATGAACAAACGCTAGATCTAGGGGCAAAGCTAACTCATAGGCCACACCACTAACAACGCGAATAATCTTAAATGGACTGATACACCTAAGGATAAGCTTTCCCCTCTTCCCAAACCTCATCACACCCTTCATGGGTAAGACTTGATAAAAAATATAATCACTAACACTAAATCTCAAGGCATGAAGTCTACGGTCAGCATAACACTTTTACTTACTTTGAGTCACTCTAAGTCTATCCTGAATGATTAAGACTCTATCCAAAGACTCATGAAACAAGTTCGTACCTCGAGGTCTCACCTCTGAATCATCAAACCAACCCACTAGGGAGCAGTAACGCCTATCATAAAATGCCTCAAAAGGAGTAATATTAATACTTGAATAGTAGCTATATTATAGGCAAACTTTTGCTAAAGACAAATATTTCTCCCGTTGGCGACCAAAATCCATCACGCAAGCGTGCATCATATCCTCCGAAACATGAATAGTTTACTTTGACTGATCGTTATTATGGGGGTGAAACGGCGTGCTAAGATCAACTCGAGTACCAAACTCTTCCTGAAAAGTCTTCCAAAAGTGAGAGGCAAACACAAAATGTTGATCTGAAATAATAGACACCGGCTCACCATGCAAATGCACAATCTCATGAACATAGATATAGGCTAACCTCTATGCATTGAAAGAATCCTGAACTAGGATGAAATGAGATGATTTGGTCAATCGATCCACGATGACCAAAATAATATCGAAACCATGAGAAGTTAGAAGCAAACTAGTCACAAAGTCTATGGTGATTCGTTCCTACTTCCACTCGGGAATGGGTAAACTGTTAAGCAAACCACCAGATCTCGTATGCTTGACCTTTACCTGCTGACAACATAAACAACAAGCCACAAAATCTACCACATCTCATCTCATACCACCCCACCAGTAGTGCTGTCTCAAATCACGATACATCTTAGTCACACTTGGATGGATGGAATACCTGGAATAATAGGCCTCCTCTAAGATCAACCTAATCCAATCACCTACTCTCGAAACACAAACTCGGCCCCCAATCCTCAAAACTCTATCCAAATCAAGTGAGGCTTTCTTAGCCTCACCACTTAACACCTTATCTCGAATCAACCTCAATTCAACATCATAAAATAGATAAGCCCGAATCCTCTCCATCAAAGAAGTTCTAGCCTCCAAATATGCCAAAATATGCCCAAGTGTTGAAATATCCAGCCTAACCATCTGGTTAGCTAAAGACTGAACCTCTAAGACTTAAGTCCTCTCGTGGGTCAAAAGATACGCCAAGCTACCCATGCTATTCGACTTCCATCTCAAGGCATCCATAACCACATTAGCCTTGTCTGGATAATACAGAATGGCCAAGTTATAATCCTTAAGCAACTCAAGCTAATAACACTGTCTCATAATAAAATCTCACTTGGTGAAGAAGTACTGAAGGCTATGATGATTTGAGAAAATTTCATAATGGATTCCACACGAGTAGTGCCTCTACAACTTCAAAGGAAACACAACCATGCACAACTCCAAATAATGGGTAAGATAATTTCTCTCATGAGGCTTGAACTGACGAAATGCATAAGCAATTACCTTGTCCTCCTACATCAACACAATACCTAATCTAACACCTTAAGCATCACAAAACATGGGGAAACCCAGACCCTCCTTGGGCAAAGTCAATATAGGAGCTGAAGTTAACAAATCCTTGAGCTTCTTAAAGCTCGACTCACAAGTATCAAACCACTAAAAAGAAATCTTATTCTGAGTCAACTTAGTCAAAGAAGTTTCAATAGAAGAGAAACCCTCAATAAAACACTAATAACAACCTTCTAAGCAAAGAAAACTCTAAATCTCGATAGGCGAAGTAGGTCTAGCCCAATCACAAACTGCTGCAACCTTGGTTGGATCAATCATGATACCTTCCTTAGTCACGACATGACCTAAGAGAGAAACAGACACCAACCAAAACTCACACTTGGAGAACTTGGCATACAACTTCTCATCCCTTAATCTCTGAAGCACAATCCACAAATGCTCCTCATGCTAGCCTCCTCATGAAGAATTGAGATACGGTTGAAACACCTAGTTCATCAACCCCATGAATGCACCAAGGGCATTTAGTCAACCCAAGGGACATGACCAAGAACTCATAATAACCATATAGAGACCAAAAAGTTATCTTTAGAATATTCAAAGCTCTAATCCTCAACTGGTGATAACCGGACCTCAAATCAATCTTTTAAAACACTAGAGCAGCCTGAAATTGATCAAATAAATTATCAATGTAAGGAAGAGGATACTTATTCTTAATAATCACCTTATTCAACTATCAATAATCAATACACATATGCATAGACCTATCCTTCTTCTTCATAAATAAGAGAGGTGCACCCTAAGATGATACACTACTATCTTGTAAGGAGAAATAAAGATAGGCTTGGTGCTCATCTCAACATCAATGACAAAACTAATATCACAATCCAGAGGCATACCAAAAAAATCCATAGGGAACATATCTATAAACTTATGACAACACAAACAAAATCCAAGGAAGAAGGTGAAACAACACTAGTATAAAAAATTTGAGACAAATAAAACAAAAATACCCTCTCAACCAATTGATGATACTGAACATAAGATATGATCTTCTTGTATCTTAAATTAAGTGAACCCTTCCAAGCGATCCTTGGCACAGCCAACGAAGTTAAAGTCACAATTTTAGCAAAATAATTTAGGGCAACATGATAAGGAGCCAACCAATTCAACCCAAAATAACATCAAAATTATCCATATCTAACTCAACCAAATCTACCTATTTTAAGGTAAAAAAAAAGTCACAACACAAGATCAGTACACCGATCCACCGCTAAAGAGTCTTCTATAGGGGTAGATACACAATTAGACATAGAAAGAGGCTCACTAATATAATCAAAACCTAAAGAAAAATACATACAAACATAGGAGAAGGTTGATCTAGGATCAAATAACACAGATGCAAATCTAAAACAAATGGGGATGATACTTGTGATCACAATATTAGAAGCCTCTACCTTTGGTTTGGCTGGTATGGCATAGCATTGTCCATCATCACCAACTAGCTAAATAGCCCCCTAGCTACCACCACAAGCTCCAAAACCTCTATCATAGAACCCCTACCCCTCATAACCAAAATAGGAGTAGCTCTAAATATACGGCGGGGACAGTCCTTTTCTAAATGACCAAACTCATTACATATAAAGCAACCTCTAAACTTATCTTGATAACGCACCCTCTTGGTGCAGATCCCTGTATCCATGCCTGGTCCTCTGTACTTTGGAGTAACACCCCAAACACTATTATCTGAGTCGTGGCTCACTGAAGAGCAAGAGACAAAACAATGCTAGCTTGCCAAGACCCCGACAGAGAGGGTAACATAGATAAAAGCTGAAATCCTAACCCTGGAGCAACATACTAAGATATCGGCACTGAAGGAGGAATAGTACTTTGATTATGAGGAGTACCCAAAACAAAAGAAGGTGCAACAGGAGGATCCATACTCTTAATTGGAGGAACACCGGGCATAACCAATAGAGAATCCTCTAAACGAGTCAGCAAATGCACTAACAATCCCTTCAAAATTAGGGCATACAAACTCTGAGGAACTGGAGTAGAACCTACACCTCCAATATGCTTAACACGGGGCTTATGGGATAGTCCTCTAGTACTAGTCCTAGACGGGCTGAACCATAGGCTCATCCCCTCCCTATATTCTATCCACAACTTGAGGCTCACCCTCTTAACTGAACTCTCTCTCAAGAAATAGGCTCCACATAACTGACCTCATGAGACCTAGTCAACACCATCTGCATAGAAAGAGTAAAACACAACTCAAAACACAAGATCTAACAGAAATTTGCATGATAAGGAATGAAATGAGAGAAGTTTCCTAAAGACATCCAATAGCATCTCGAAGAAAGATACGAACGTCTGCATAATAATCTTCGAGACTCTATTAGATATCTCATTCTTGCACCTTTAGATCAATGAAACCTAGATAATTTGATACCAATTTGTCACAACCGAAAAATTGAGGGTCGTGATGGAACTTTGTGCTGCGTACCTTGACAAGTAAGTCTATCACCCAAACTAATACACAAAGGGGAAAAAATAGAAATACCCCCAAGGTAAGGATTCTAGAACAAAGTCGAACTAAACAAGTACGATAAATACAGAAGAAATATAAGTAATAACGCAGCCATAATTCCCAAAATCTAGTGTCAACTATATAAGAACTACTACTACAACCATGAGTCAAATACATTAGAAATACCCACACAGGGTAAACATCTATCTTTAAAAAAAAAATAAAGACATAAATACTATAGAAAGATAGAGGCGAACTCTAGATGCATGAATGTCCAACTTCTTCCTTGAGTAAATTTAAAGGCACTCAAAATCAACCAATCTGAGGCGCACTCAATCTAGGACCTACATCAAAAGGGCACAGTAGGCGAGAGTACGGTCCAGTTGTACTTAGTAGGTATCATAGGTTAACCAAGCAAAGTACTAAATAAATCATACAAAACATACACTAAGGGCATGTCACCTATAATTAAAAAATATCCCACAATGGTAGCCCACACTTCTTCCACTAATAGTTTTACAATATCCACATATAATAATATAACAACACACCAAATAGGAATAGAAATATACATAATATCACATACAAGTACAATGAAAGAGGAGTGTGTATATTCAAGATCATCGAGTACAAATGAAGGAAGATAGAATAATTAGACATTAACAAGTCCAAATATAGAACAAACAGATAGATGACGAGAAAATATAGCAATACAAGCACAACATAAACACAATAAAGCAATTGTAATGTATATGATGATACTAAAGATGTTGATGATGATGATGTGGAGGAGGATGACAAGGATGCATGAGGTTGGCACATAGCTTTGAGGTTGGCAAACAGCCTTTAGTGTGGCACATAATCTTAGGTTTGGCATACATCCTGCATATTTTAGGTATTTTCAGTATTTCTAGTTTTTTTGGTGTTTCTAGTATTTCCAGTGTTTTCAGTATTTTAATATTTTCAGTATTTCCAAAACACATACATAACATAAGACACAAATCAATTACACATACATGACAATAAGTAAATATAAATCAATAAAATAAACAAGTGAAATGATGTGCATGATGGCATGAGAATGATGATGCAATGTTCACAACCATACAAAATGAGTATTTCCACAATCAATCTATATAGTGTATTTTTCATAACCAATACATATGATGTATTTCCACCACCAACTACAATCTTACTATTCCACAACCACATGAGCCAACATCCACTTACTATTTTCACTATCTACAAATTTTTACATGATTCATATGCCCACAAAGTATGAATATA
>JAPEIP010000010.1:71266418-71281832 GCA_026120095.1 Capsicum chinense
TCTATATGCTATCTATTATGTATTATGATGAGTTTTAACTTGAGATTGAATTATGGGTCATTAAGCCCTACTTGAGACTTGCAATTTTATGAACTATTGTGCTATAAGCACCCATGATTTGAGTATTTTGAGATTAATGAGAAATGTTTTGACCTAATGGTCATATAGTTTTGAAATCCACTCTACCATATGAGATTACAAATTTAATTGTTGGGTTCTTATGAACCATGAGATTATTTTCAAAGTAGATTTCCATGAGATGAGTGAGATAAACTAAAGAGAGTAGTATTTAGCACCAAGTTGGGTAAATTACCATGGTTTCTTACCCCAGAATTACGTTCCACTGTAGGTTTGATATTTTGAGCCTGAGGCTGAGATGATTGGGCCCGAGGCTGAGACAATTGATCACTGAGTAGAGGTTATACTCCTTAGCAAGAGTATGATGCCTCTCCCCAACATGAGGTTTCTTACTTAGGAGGAGAAGACGTTGGACTCCATGTAGCATGCATGGTTTATGTTGGTTAAGAGAACCTCCCTAAACTAAAGTATTTTCCATTGAGATAGAATATTTTTCCTAAAGCTTTGATATGAGATATTTTCTAAAGTGAACGAATTGCTTCTGAGTATTTTCCAAAGAAGGAAGTAGTTTTCTCTACTAATAAGAGTTGATAATCAGTTTTAAACCAATGTCATATGATTCTGAGTTCCAAGTATTTGAGTTCAAAGGAGTTATAAGTTCTTTAGCAATAAAGAAGTTTTTACTCTCCATGAGTTGAAAGTATTAGCTGGGGTTCTATTGGAAACAGCCTCTCTACTTCTTTTGAGGTAGTGGTATGGTCTGCATACACTCTACCCTCCCCATGTACTACTCGGTGGGAATACACTGGGTATGTTGTTGTTGTTGTTAATGATGAGTTGAAAGTATTGTTTAAAGCTTCCTTCATCCTACGAGTAATGAGAATAAGAGGAGAGAACAAATTTTAAAGCCCAAGTACAATGACTCACGAGATTTGTGTTACATGCTTAATTCTACATGATTTATGAGCTTTACAGTTTAGACTTACTCAAGCCATATGAGTCATTCCTATTTGCATGCATGATTTGATTAAAGAGTATTACTATTATTTTATGTAAATGCATACACCCCTATATACTCAGTACATTCCCAAGTGTTAATCAACATATACTTTTATGTGCTACATTGTCTTATAATGTAGATTCAGGTGCTCAGTCCCAGCCTCATCAGTGATTCCCGAGTACCTTCGTCTATATTTCTAAAGTGGTAAGTCCTCATGGTTCGAGGATCTATCTTCATATATTTCAGTATTTAAGTGTTTATGTTATTACTTTTAGTTTAGTTTGATTCAGTTGGGGACCTGTACCAACGTCTCTTGAGTTCATGGAGTAATAGAGGCTTTGTTAGACTAGTTATCAGACTGTGGTTGTGTTGAGATTTACTGCATTTTGGTCGTTTGGAGCAGTATTACCTTAGTATTTCCTTTCATTTGATATAACAATGCCAGTGTTTTTGTATATTTCTTCTTGAATGAGTTAATATGGGAAGTAATAGGCTCAAAGGGTTAGCTTGGGACTACTTGTAGCCCTTAGCACCATGTGACGTCCCGAGAGGTGATTTTGGGTCCTTATAAACTTGGTATCAAAGCATAAGGTTTAAAAGGAGACCTAGGGAGTTTGACAAGCCGCGTTGAGTAGTGTCTTAATTATCGGTGTGTAGCGGGCCACGTCTATAAGCAAGAGGCTACAAGACGTTTTAGGAAAAAAAAATTTCTTTCTTTCAGATTCTATCGTGCCTACAGTTTTCCCTTTCATCTAATAATTCACGTTCTTTTATTTCAAAAAATGCCTCTCCGAAGAGCGAATGCCCGTGGAAACGATAATGAGCAACCCTCACCTGTTGATCCTTTGAATGAGACTGTATCTCATGTTGAGTTTTGGGCGGCCTTTTAGGAATTAGCCCAATAAGTCACCGCTAATGTTTGGGCCAATAACCAGGCCACAATTGAAAGTCAGCAAGAAGGTGATGTAGCTGCTTCTAGGATCCGTAATTTCATGCGGATGAATTCGCCAGAGTTTTATGGTTCCAAGGTAGGTGAGGACCCACAGTTGTACCTTAAGGAGTTGAGAAATATCATACAGGTGATGTATGTTTCTAAGGAAGAATGTTTTGAGTTGGCATCTTACAGGTTGAAGGACATAGCTTATGACTGGGTTGTATCGTAGAGGAAGGGTAAAGGTAAGGATGCTGCTCCTATGACTTTGTAGGTGTTCCAAGATGCATTCTTGGATAAGTTCTTTCCACTTAAGATGAGGGAAGCAAAGATTGAGGAGTTTATAAACTTGAGGCAGGACTCCATAACTGTTAAGGAGTACTGCTTGAAATTCAACCAGTTGGCCAAGTATGCTCCTGATTTGATTTCTGACACCCGAGCTAGTATGAGTAAGTTTGTGATGGGTGTTTTTGATTTGGAGATGAAAGAGTGTAGAATTCCAATACTGTATAAGGATATGGATCTGTCTAGGTTGTGACGTATGTACAACAGATAGAGGCGAATAAGATTAAAGAGAAAGATAGAGTGAGAGGTATCAAGAGGGATAGATCTGAGCAGCATGAGTGTAGTCAACCTAGGTTCCATGGAGGAAACCGCCCTCAGTTTCACAGATGTCCATCTATTCCAGCGCCTTCATCAACTAGTACTCCCATGCCTAGAGGCTGGTAGGATCAAGGGAGTAGGTCTTTTATGGCTAGGTCACAGAACAGTGTTGGAAACAGGCCCCAATATCCTTCTTGTGCTAAGTGTGGTAGGGATCATCTGGGTGAGTGTTTCATAGATTTGAAGGGTTGTTTTAGTTGTGGAAAGCAGGGCCACAAACTTAGAGATTATCCGCATGCTAGACAGGGGACTAGAGATGCCCGACCTCAGGTACAGACTATTACTACTCCAGCTCCTATCCATCATTCTGCCCCTATTTAGGGCACTTCATCTAGCACTGCAGGTGGTCAGAACTAGAATAAATTCTATGCCTTACCATCCCATCAGGAGAAGGAGGACTCTCCCGATATTGTTACTGGTATGCTTTATGTCTTTTGCTTTGATGTTTATGTGTTGTTGGACCTCGGGTCAAGTCTCTCCTATGTGACCCCACTTGTGGCTGTGAATTTTAAAATGAGTCCTAAAAAGATTCCTGAGCCTTTTCTAGTCTCCACACCAGTAGGGGAATCAGTTGTTTCTAAATAAGTGTATAGAGATTGTCCTGTTACTGTTCTTCATAGAGTCATACTTGCTGATTTGATAGAGTTAGACATAGTGAATTTTGACATTATTCTTGGTATGGATTGACTTCATTCTTGTTATGCATCTATAGACTGTTGTACCCATGTGGTCAAGTTTCAGTTCACTGATGAGCCAGTTTTTGAGTGTTTAGGAGTTTGGTATCTCCCAAAAGTCATTTTATCTCCTATCTCAAAGACAAAAAGCTAATATCCAAGGGTTGCATCTATTACCTAGTTAGAATCAAAGACACTAAGTTCAAGGCTCCAACTATTCAGTTAGTTGATATTGTTAATGAGTTTCTAGATGTTTTTTGAAAGATCTTCTAGGGGTACCTTCCAATAGAGAGATAGAATTTAGGATTGACCTTCTTCCTGACACTCGTCCCATTTCTATTCCGCTATACCGTATGGCACCTGATGAGCTTAAGGACTTGAAAGAGAAACTCAAATATATTTTAGACAAGGTTTCATAAGGCCTAGTATTTCTCCTCGGGGCACACCTGTTCTATTCGTTTAGAAGAAAGACAGTTCTCTGCGTATGTGCATGGACTATCATCAGCTTAAAAAGGTCACAGTCAAAAATAAGTATCCTTTTCTGAGAATTAATGACCTATTTGATCAGTTACAAGGTGCAACTTATTTCTCCAAGATAGACCTTAGATCCGACTATCATCAACTTAAAGTGAGGGAATGTGATATTTCAAAGACAGCCTTCCAAACCCGCTATGGTCACTTTGAGTTTCTAGTCATGTCTTTTGGGCTAACCAATGCCCCAGCAGCTTTTATGGACCTCATAAATCGAGTGTTCAAGCAATATCTTGATATGTTTGTCATAGTGTTCATAGATGATATCCTTGTGTACTCCTGTACTGAGAATGACCATGCAGATCATCTTAGAATTGTCTTGCAAACTCTTAGAGGTCACCAGTTATTCGCCAAATTTAGTAAGTGTGAATTTTGGCTAAGGTCTATAGCCTTTCTGGGTCATATTGTTTTAGTTGAAGGTATTAGAGTTGATCCCCAAAAGATAGAAGTTGTAAAAAATTAGCCTAGACCTATCTCTCCATCTGATATTAGAAGTTTGTTGGGTCTAGCGAGATATTATTATTGTTTTGTTGAAGGTTTCTCTTCTATTACATCTTCTATGACCCAGTTGACCCAAAAAAAAAGTTAAGTTCCAGTGGTCAGATTCCTATGAGAAGAGATTTTAGGAGTTGAAGAGTCGACTTACTTCAGCCCCTGTGTTGACTTTGTATGATGGTACAGATGGTTTTGTGTTGTATTATAATGCCTCTAGAATTGGTTTGGGTTGTGTGTTGATATAAAGAGGTAAGGTTATAGTCTATGCCTCCAGATAGTTAAAGCTGCATGAGAAAAATCACCTAACCAATTATTTTGAGTTAGCTGAAGTGGTTTTTTCTTTGAAAATCTGGAGACACAATCTTTATGGTGTTCATATTGATATGTTTACTGATCATAAGAGCCTGCAGTATGTATTTACTCAGAGGGAGTTAAATCTTAGGCAGATAAGGTGGTTAGAGTTGTTAAAAGACTATGATATAAGTGTGTTGTATCACCCGGGCAAGGCCAATGTAGTGGCGGATGCCCTTAGCAGATTGTCTATGGGTAGTGTTGCTCATGTAGAGGAGGGTAAGAAAGAGTTAGATCATGATGTGCATTGTCTGGCTAGATTGGGTGTTAGGTTGCTTGACTTAGATGAGCTAAGTACTTTAATGCAAAGTGGTTCCGAATCCTCTTTAGTTTTGGAAGTGAAGAGGAAGCAAGATAGAGATCCTAGTTTGGTCAAACTGAAGGAGGCAGTTAAGGACCAAAAGGTAGAGGTTTTCTCCTAAGGGGGAGATGGCGTGTTGAGATAGCAGGGCAGATTATGCGTTCCATGTGTTGATTATCTGAGGCAGAGGATTATGGATGAAGTGCATAGCGCGTGGTATTTTATTCATCCCGGCACTACCAAGATGTACCGCGACTTGTGGGAAATCTATTGGTGGAAGGTATGAAAAAGGATATTGCTGAGTTTGTAGCAATGTCTGCAACGTGCCAATAGGTTAAGGTTGAGCACTAAAGACCTGGTGGTGTGATGCAAGAGTTTGGTATACCCACTTGGAAGTGGGAGGCGGTGAATATGGACTTCGTGACCAGGTTACCTCTTTCGTGTCGTCATCATAATTCTATTTGGGTTGTTGTAGACAGGCTGACTAAGTCTGTGCACTTCTTGCCCGTGCATACATCTTATACAGCGGAGGATTATGCTAGATTGTATATCCAGGAGTTATTCAGGCTGCACGGAGTTCCTCGTCTATCATTTCGGATAGGGGTACTCAATTTACTTCTCAGTTTTGGAGGGCATTTCAACAGGGTCTTGGTACCCAAGTTCTTTTGAGTTCCTCTTTTCATCCGCAGATAGATGGTCAAGCTCAGAGCACCATTCAAACTCTGAAAGATATGTTGAGGGCGTGTGTTCTTGATTTCAAAGGTAGTTGGGATGAGCATTTTCCATTGATAGAGTTGTCTATAATAATAGTTACCATGCTAGCATCGAGATGGCATCATTTGAGTCCTTGTATGGTAGGAGATATAGATCATACATAGTTGTTTTGAAGTGAGTGAAACTACCATGATTGGGCCTGATGCAGTGTTTGAAGCTATGGAGAAAGTTAAGTTGATTCGGGATAGATTTAAGACAGCCCTAAGTCATCAAAAGTCTTATGCTGATGTGAGGAGAAGAGTTCTTGAATTTGAAGTGGGTGATTTGGTATACTTAAATATTTTACCCATGAAAGGGGTGAAGAGGTTTGGTAAAGAGGGAAAACT
Organism: Capsicum chinense; assembly: GCA_026120095.1. Taxonomy (NCBI): domain Eukaryota; kingdom Viridiplantae; phylum Streptophyta; class Magnoliopsida; order Solanales; family Solanaceae; genus Capsicum; species Capsicum chinense. The sequence goes on from JAPEIP010000010.1 coordinate 71,272,543, forward strand.
GAGTCCCCGGTATATTGGCCCGTATAGAGTTTTGAGCCGTGTTGGGAAAATAGCCTATGAGGTTGAGTTGCCTGTGGAGTTGTCAGTTGTTCATCCTGTGTTTCATGTCACCGTGCTTAAGAAGCATATTTGTGATTCCATTGTAGTAGACCCTTCAGAGAGTGTTGATATTTAAAACAGTCTTTCCTTTGATGAGATTCCTGTTGAGATCCTAGATTTTCAGATCCGTAGACTGAGGAACAAAGAGGTTTCTTAGGTCAATGTGTTATGGCAGAACCAATCAGTTGAGGGCGCTACTTGGGAGGCAGAAGCAGACATGCGATTCAAGTACCTACTCCTCTTTTCCATGAGTTCAGATCGATTCGAAGGTATTATTCTTCCTTAATTCAGCCCTTCTAATCTAAAGTTCAGCTATATATCTATTCTTGCATGAGTTCTTGCAATTTTTAAGGTATTCAAGAGTTTAAAAAGATTTTAAGCCCGTTTAGCAAATTGCTTTAGCTATATGTACTCTATTTTCCTGTGTTCCTAGTCTAACTAGCGACATTCGAGGACGAATGTTTCCAAGGGGAGATATTGTAAGACCCCACAAAGTTCCCTGGTAGTTTGAGCCTTGAGTGTGTCAAGTAAAGTGTAATTCTGGCCCTAAAAGATTGAGAAGAGACATCTAAGTGATTAGTATTTTAATCTTGTTGAATTTTCCAGAAAATGACTTCTTATAGTGTAGAGAATTGAATTAGCTTGCAAGCAATATTAAATTCATCCAAATCCGGCATCAGGGTGGGAAGTTATGGCTGTTTTACCGAGAGTTGTCGAACTGCCCAAGTGCGACGGATAGGTTGATGGACCGTCAAGTGTGCAACGGACCATCACCCGGACCGTCGTAACTAAGGCAGTAACTCCCTTTTTTGACCTAAGTGCGACGGCCAGGACGATGGTCTGTCCATATTTTGACGGACCGTCGCTGAGACCGTCGCCGCTGAGGCAGTATGGCCTCATCCTGACCAATATGTGATAGAAGACATGATGGACCATCAAGTTTGTGATGGACCATCGCCGCTGAGGCAGTGTGGCTTCATCCTGGCCAACGTGCGACGGATGATCCAATGGAGTATCGAGTTTGCTATGGATCGTTGTTGAGACCATAACATTAAGGTAGTGTGTTCTTTTTCTACTGACATACGATGAACGATCCGACGGACTATTACGCTAGCGATGAACCGTCGCTTCGACTATCGCATCCCTCATTCAGTATTTTAAGTCGGTTTTAAAATGGACCTTTTGGTCTTTTCCACTCTTTTATCAACCAGATATATCCCAAATGAAGCAAATGACTTCACTCATCATCCAAAACACAAGAGAGATAGGGTTTCTCCCTCAAGATCAAATCTAAAACCCTTCTCCAAGAAATTCAAGAACTCACCATAGATTCTACAAATTGAGTTGAGATTTAAGTTTCCCAAGTTCGAGGGTTGGAACAACCCTCTCTTAAGAGTAAGAAGAAGAGTTTAAAGCAAACTTGTTCATCCAATTTCATAATCTAAGGTATGTGGGGTTTTGAAAAAGGGTAATCCTTTCACCCTTGTGTCCAAAAGCTTATTTAAACTATAATTTTCTGCAACCTATGAGATTTTACATGATATTGAATTAGGATTTTTCACTCGTTGTTATTGATTGCAATATCTTGATGTTTCCCATGAATTTAAAGTCAAATAGCATGATTTTGCATGTTTTCTTAAGAAATTAAAGTTGGGTTTATACCCTATGTTATTACTCCTTAAGAATTTTAGAGTTTCAATATTTTGGAAATTGAAGTATATGAGTATGTTGATATTCTGAGACAAATTGCTGTAACTTTCAGATTTCTACATGAATTATGAATCTATATGTTATCTATTATGCATTATGACGAGTTTTAACTTGAGATTTAATTATGGGTCACTAAGCCCTACTTGAGACTTGCAATTTTATGAACTGTTGTGCTATAATGAGAAATGTTTTGACCTAATGGCCATAGATTTTTGAAATACACTCTACCACATGAGATTACAGATTTAATTGTTGGATTCTTATGCACCATGAGATCATTTTGAAAGTGTATTTCCATAAGATGAGTGAGATAAACTAAAGAGAGTAGTATTTAGCATCGAGTTGGGTAAGTTACCACAGTTTCTTACCCTAGAACTACGTGCCACTGTAGGTTTGAGATTTTGGTCCTGAGGCCGAGATGATTGGGCCCGAGGTCGAGATAAGTTATCACTGAGTTGAGGCTATACTCCTTGAAAAGAGTATGATGCCTCTCCCCAACGTGAGGTTTCTTCCTAAGGAGGACAAGACGTTGGATTCCATGTAGCTCGCATGGTTTATGTCAGTTAAGAAAACCTCCCTAATTTAAAATATTTTCCATTGAGATAGAATATTTTTCCTAAAGCTTTGGGATGAGATATTTTCTAAAGTGAACAAATTGCTTTTGAGTATTTTCCAAAGAAGGAAGTAGTTTTCTCTACTAATAAAAGTCGATCATCAGTTTTTAAACCGAAGTCATATGATTCCGAGTTCCAAGTGTTTGAGTTCAAAAGAGTTATAAGTTCTTGAGCAATAAAGAAGTTTTACTCTCCATGAGATATATGCATGAGCTGAAAGTATTGTTTAAAGCTTCCTTCATCCAATGAGTAATAAGAATAAGAGGAGAGCACAAATTTTAAATCCAAAGTATAATGACTCACGAGATTTGTGTTACATGCTTCATTCTACATGATTTATGAGCTTTACATTTTAGACTTATTCAAGCCATGTGAGTCATTCCTATTTGCATGCACGATTTGATTAAAGAGTATTGATATTGTTTTATGTAAATGCATACACCCCCATATACTCAGTACATTCTCAAGTGGTGTTCCACATTTACGTCTATGTGCTACATTGTCTTATAATGTAGGTTCAGGTGCTCAGTCTCAGCCTCACCAGTGATTCCCAAGTACCTTCGTCTATATTTCTACGGTGGTGAGTCCTAATAGTTCGAGGACCTATCTTTAGACATTTCAGTATTCGAGTGTTTATGTTATTACTTTCAGTTTAGTTTGAGTCAGTTGGGGACCTGTCCCAACGTCTCTCGAGTTCATGGAATAATAGAGGCTTTGTCAGACTAGTTATCAGACTGTGGTTGTGTTGAGATTTCCAGTATTATGGTTGTTTGGACCAAGTATTACCTTCGTATTTCCTTTCATTTGATATGACAGTGCCAATGTTTTTGTATATTTCTTCTTGAATGAGTTAATATGAGAAGTGATAGTCTTAAAGGGTTAGTAGCCCCAAGCTTCATGTAACGTCCCGGGAGGTGATTTTGGGTCGTTACAGTTGCCTTATAACTTAGGTTTGGTCACTTAGTTCCCCGATCGCCACTTAGTCAGTTCAGTACTACTCAGCAGCAGTTGTGGTGAGTCCTCATCCATTGAGGATAAGTTATTTACAGCTATTCTCAGAATTTTATTTATTTTAGTCAGTCAGAGTTAATTAGGACTTGTCCCATCAACTCCTCATGTTTTAGAGGCTTTCAGATAGTTAGATTTGTTTTTAGTTTTTATCAGCAGTCCAAACACATTGGGTATTATTTCAGTATTACATCTTAACAGCATTTTTATCAGTTTAGCTTTCGTACATGATATTTTATTATTATTTTATTAGTGCTCACAATAGATACTAAATTATGTGTTAGTTTGGGGTCACTTATAGCCTTAAGCACCATGTTATGAGTAGGGAGTAGTCACGGGTTCTGACAACATACTGCTTCTTCTTCAATGTCTTTTTTTCATTCTTGTTCCTACACATATCAACAAACATATGTTTTTCCAACCAAAATCTTCCTTAAAATTTTGCTATTTTAGTCGATATTGTAGTCCTTCAAATTTATATGAAATTAAAATTTGAGTATTTTATGTAAATTTCAAGTTCTTTAAATTTTTATTCAATTTGAAGTACTTCATCCCTTCTCCAATCAAGAATAATATAAAGAAGAAAGTTGAGATTGACTGTATATTAAACAATCAAAGTTAGTTGATTTCAGATATAATTGTTGATGTAAACAACCACTCCATTGAAGTAGGCTATTCTAAACATGCAAAGTGATAGCTTGTCGAAGAAATTTGTTATCCCTCAAAAAAAGAGGAACAACAAGAAGAAAATGCTTTGGTTGAGCATGTTTCAGATTTCGATTTTGATGATGAGATCCCTTCACACAAACCTAAATCTCTATTTTCTTTATAGATTTAAAATTCCTTCCCAATAATACTCTCTCTACCTTAACTGATTTACTTTTTCTTTCATCTCATCATTAAATTCTTTGATTTTGGTTTATGAAAATAATATAAAATCTTATAAAGCTTAGTGAATGAAAATAATACAAAATCTGAGGAATGCTATAACAAATTATATTGAAATTAGTTTATTTATCCATCTTATGTACGAAATAGTATTTCTCACTAGGATCTTAATTTATGTAATTTTTATTTTAAAACAAGGTTTATACCCATTACATAGACAAACCATGTGTATTACATTTTATTTAGTTTATCAACCAAGTTTAAGCCATGTTATATACCAATATCATATACAAAATGATTTTTGACTTTTAAATTTTTGATCTATGAAATTGGTATGTAAAATAATACATGAATGATGCAAAATTACTAATTTTCTTAGTGGATGAAAATGATATTGAAATAAAAGTTAAAATTTTGTATAACACTTTCTCCAATTTCAATTAAAAAAAATTAATTATTAAGATAGTAAAATTTGGATAAAATTGAATTTCGCTCAGAATTTGATTTTTGACTTTTGGAGGAAGAAAAAGAAAGAAATTTCAATAAACACTATTATCTTTCATACTGAAAAAAAAAAAAAGGAATCAAGGTTATAAAAGAATGGCGGTACATCTGATTCTTCAAAAATGAAAGAACTAAGAAGTAATATTATGGTAAAAAGATGAAATTTATGATTATCTTCAATAATGAAATAAGAATTGAAGGATTAATGTGTATCAATGTAGAAAATATTTTTAGCAAATTTTATTCCTTAATTTAAAAACAAATTTTATAACTTTACTGATAAAGTTAAAAAAACTACAAATAAGGATAATTAATAAAACCAAAATTTATTCCTACCATAATTATCAAAAGAGTTAATGAAGAGAGACAGAATATTAAAGACTTAATAGGAGATAATTTGACTACTCTATTTATATCTAATAATAGAAGCAAAAACGTCACGTGTCAACACCACATAAAACTATATTTATTATTAAAAAATTAATAAAATAATATATTTCAAACTATAATATAAAAAAATGGAAAAATGAACTTTCCATTCAAATTAAGGTGTCATGTAGAGAAACCACATCAATTTTAAAACAATTTCACCACAGTTCACCCACAACCATTGAGAACCACCAAATCTCCATCCACATGTCTCTCGATCATCGCAAATCAAATCACAAAACACCCATTTAAAGTTGAATTACTGATTTAAGAGTTAAGGTTTTGTTCCAGTTCTTCGGTTCATTGTCGATATGTTTGAGTCTCCGGTTCTTCAAGAATTTCAAATTTTGATTGGAAGATCCATTTCTTTCTCATCAACTGTTATAGTACTTGCTTCAAACATATTCTCTTAGTGTTCTTTTGTTGTTGATTTAAGTATGTGATTTTTATTGATATAGTTAACTAACTTGATTCTTCTTAAATGCATGATAAATAGTTTCAGGCTGGCAAACATAGAGAAGATGCTTTTCTTAAATTATGAAATTGGTGGTTATTGTGGGTTTCAATTTGAATTCTCTATGAATGATAAGAAGATGCCTTTAGTCAATTTGGTAAAATTATCCATTGTCAGGTTTGTACTTTTCATAATCCAGTTTTTCAAGTAATTTTTGCAAATTCCTGAGACTTTTTGGTACCCATATTTCTATGTGTATTAAATGCAACCTTCCAACCTCTATCTCTCGTTGTGTATTAATATTTTTACTATTCTTTCGCATTCATCTGGATTAAGGGAGAATCAAGCAGACGACTAATATAGCGGAACTTTTCATAAGTTTTGACAATTTTAATGACAAATCAAATATTATTGTTGTTTTCTTTGAAACTCTTATTTTCCCCAGTTCCTTTTCTAAATTTTCTTTATGTCTATCTCAATTTATGTCAACAGAAATTAGTCTCTCCATGTTTGATCAAAGGAAGAGACTATCTTCAATTTCGCAATGTTATTTTTCACGAATCAGATTTTCTAGACTAGGATATGATCAAGAATTAGGTTTGTGACTTCGATATTTCTCCGCATAGTTATCTTAATAGATTTTTATAATGAAATGAACATTATACAATGAAAACATTTTATGAAGGTTTATCCTAGAAAATTTGGTGTACATTTTAGACAGTGAAGATATATAAAATAACAAAAAAGGTAGTTTTGTTGGACTCGATACAATTATGACTTAATATATCGTTTAAAAACTATATAAGCAACTTATGTTTTCAACCTGATATATTGTACGAGTTAGCTTTATATTTTGACATATGTGAAGTTGCTTCTTGTGTATTTGTATATCTATTTTTAAGTGTCATTATGCAGTTAGGCATAACAGACTTACCTAAATTTAAATGACCGGAAATGTTCCCTTCTAATATACCTATAAATATTTTAATCAATTATTGATATCATGGACATGTTTTTTCAATCTACAATTATGTTTCGGTAGTGCATCTCAGTTTCAGTATTCGAGTAAATCACATTTGCTACTGAGGTCTTTTCAGGATGTTGCTTTGGTTCTCTCCTTAGTTCAAGCTTATTTTTAATGCAAACAAAAAAAAATTTTCAGAAATTTTCTTTTATTATCTCAAATCCTTTTTTGATTTTATTTTTTTTGTTCGATTAAATCTTCAATTACAGTTTATTTTAAAACTCTTAGTCATGCTTTTGCTGAGATTGTCTATCTGTATAAGGTAAATCTAAAGATGATGAAGAAAAATTTATGTTTACTTATCAATCAGAAACAAAAAAGAGTGAATTTATGATTTAGCTACCACAACATAGCATCTAAATAATTTTTTTATTGGGAAGGGGGTGGGGGGTTCTATTTCAAAGAAGTTTATGATTTATGATCCTCAAGAGTAATTTTGAAAGATCTGACAACACTATTCAATCCATTATAAAGACCTCATCCACCTTGATTTATTGGTTAAAACCACATATATCCTTTGTAAAACTGAAGACTAATGGAAAAAGTGAGAATAGTAAGTGCACAGGGGGTGGTGTAGTAAGGGATAGAGCCAGCTGATTCATCATATATTTGTTTTGTTGAACAATTAAGATAAAGGTCCAGTAATTGTGCAGATACTATAGCTCTTATTTTTGGCTTGAAATGGTGCAATGATAAGGGTTTCAATCACATTATAGCTAAGATAGATTCTCTTTTCCTGCATAACGTCTATTCTATGAAGAATAATTTTACTCTGTTTGATAGAAAATAAAGTTATTCTTGCTTTTGAATGAATATTAATTTAAGTAGAATATGTTGAATAACAAATTTTGTCATGAAAGTGTACTTTATAAATTCTTAGCACAAAGTTATTGCTAGACAATGTTGTTATGTTTCGTGTTTTTTGCCATATGTATCTCTACATGATCATATTTTGAACGTGCTGTAATTTTATACTTATCAAAGTATTGTAGTTTTGGAAACATTTAAAATTCCTTCAAACTTAAACGCATATAGTTGATTGGATAAGTTTATGTGATGGCACCGAAATTCTAAAACGTTTGCATATAGTTGACTGGGTAAGTTTATATGATGGCACTGAAATTCTAAAATATTTTCATACAGTTGACTGGGTAAGTTTATGTGATGGCACTGAAATTCTAATATGTTTAAAGACCATGTGTATACATACACGTTTCTTTTTCATTGATTTTACAATTCCACATGTAAATGCTTTACATGTACGCAGACCCAATGGATGATGTGTTTATCAAATATTGTTTGGTCCTCATTCCTTATGCAACTGATATCTTCTATCCAAGTTCTTTCAGAAGATATTTCTTTTTTTCTCTTGAAATGCTCTATATATTCTTTTCGACCAATGTTAGCTGAATAAAGTTTTCACTTTGCATCTAGAAATCAGAAAACAGAGACAAAATTTCAATTATTTGGTTATTATGTTCAAAAGGATGAAGAACCATTCAATATAACTTTTGATGAAGATTAACGGAGTTATTGAGAAAAATATTGGTTACTAAGTTTTGACATCAAGAATACTTCCTTAGTCATTTACGTGATTGAGCTACATTTTGTACTGTCATCAGAAAGGATGACTTTAGTAGTGATTACATAGATATGCAATGCTATCTTGTATTTATAGAGTTTTTAATTCAACCGGGAGAACCCAAACGATTGATAAGTTAGTGAGGTTACAAAATCAATCAGTCTAAATTATATTGTATTTTATATAGGAAAAAGGTTCTGATTTACCCCATAATTTACGATTTAGAACTGATATGCCCATATTTAAAAAGTTGCTACATACCCTTTTACTTAACATACAACTATTTTATAAATAAATAAATAAAAATATTGATAGTGATATGAGGCTTATTAATAATTTGATTAACAGTCACATTGATAACACATATATATTAATAATTAGATGATGATGTAATAAGGAAAATAAGAATAAGAAATGTCCGTTATTTAAAAATTTTATTATTGGGTGTATATGAATTTTAATGAGAAATAAGATATGCGTTAACTTTTCGTTAATTCACTAAAATCGATCCTGCTAAGATAAATCAGATCACTATTTGACATATTAATATTTTTTAAATATAATTCATGCATCGCGCAGGCACGTGTAGTAGTAAATATATAAAAAATATTTGAATAGTAAAAACAAGAATATCAATGTAAAGAACAAGACAAGAACAACAATAAAGAACAAAATAACAAGAGAGCAATATATCATAAGTTTCTTCTTTTCAAGTGTGTAGAACATATTCGTCAAGACCTCTATTTATAATATTACATAGGGGGGTTTCAAGAGGTGTCATAAACATGACATTAACTCATAAAAAGTGGAAAAAGATAGGGGAGAATGGATGATCAATGAGGAGGTACTGGAGGTATGGGAATTACTACACTTAAAGAAGGAATTACACAAAGAAGTTATGGACATTCACATTATTATAAGGAGTAAACTGAGTACTGATATAACTAAAATGATAAATATGTCCTCAAACTATGAGGA
>JAPEIP010000010.1:71281932-71301458 GCA_026120095.1 Capsicum chinense
AAAATTGAATTTCGCTCAGAATTTGATTTTTGACTTTTGGAGGAAGAAAAAGAAAGAAATTTCAATAAACACTATTATCTTTCATACTGAAAAAAAAAAAAAGGAATCAAGGTTATAAAAGAATGGCGGTACATCTGATTCTTCAAAAATGAAAGAACTAAGAAGTAATATTATGGTAAAAAGATGAAATTTATGATTATCTTCAATAATGAAATAAGAATTGAAGGATTAATGTGTATCAATGTAGAAAATATTTTTAGCAAATTTTATTCCTTAATTTAAAAACAAATTTTATAACTTTACTGATAAAGTTAAAAAAACTACAAATAAGGATAATTAATAAAACCAAAATTTATTCCTACCATAATTATCAAAAGAGTTAATGAAGAGAGACAGAATATTAAAGACTTAATAGGAGATAATTTGACTACTCTATTTATATCTAATAATAGAAGCAAAAACGTCACGTGTCAACACCACATAAAACTATATTTATTATTAAAAAATTAATAAAATAATATATTTCAAACTATAATATAAAAAAATGGAAAAATGAACTTTCCATTCAAATTAAGGTGTCATGTAGAGAAACCACATCAATTTTAAAACAATTTCACCACAGTTCACCCACAACCATTGAGAACCACCAAATCTCCATCCACATGTCTCTCGATCATCGCAAATCAAATCACAAAACACCCATTTAAAGTTGAATTACTGATTTAAGAGTTAAGGTTTTGTTCCAGTTCTTCGGTTCATTGTCGATATGTTTGAGTCTCCGGTTCTTCAAGAATTTCAAATTTTGATTGGAAGATCCATTTCTTTCTCATCAACTGTTATAGTACTTGCTTCAAACATATTCTCTTAGTGTTCTTTTGTTGTTGATTTAAGTATGTGATTTTTATTGATATAGTTAACTAACTTGATTCTTCTTAAATGCATGATAAATAGTTTCAGGCTGGCAAACATAGAGAAGATGCTTTTCTTAAATTATGAAATTGGTGGTTATTGTGGGTTTCAATTTGAATTCTCTATGAATGATAAGAAGATGCCTTTAGTCAATTTGGTAAAATTATCCATTGTCAGGTTTGTACTTTTCATAATCCAGTTTTTCAAGTAATTTTTGCAAATTCCTGAGACTTTTTGGTACCCATATTTCTATGTGTATTAAATGCAACCTTCCAACCTCTATCTCTCGTTGTGTATTAATATTTTTACTATTCTTTCGCATTCATCTGGATTAAGGGAGAATCAAGCAGACGACTAATATAGCGGAACTTTTCATAAGTTTTGACAATTTTAATGACAAATCAAATATTATTGTTGTTTTCTTTGAAACTCTTATTTTCCCCAGTTCCTTTTCTAAATTTTCTTTATGTCTATCTCAATTTATGTCAACAGAAATTAGTCTCTCCATGTTTGATCAAAGGAAGAGACTATCTTCAATTTCGCAATGTTATTTTTCACGAATCAGATTTTCTAGACTAGGATATGATCAAGAATTAGGTTTGTGACTTCGATATTTCTCCGCATAGTTATCTTAATAGATTTTTATAATGAAATGAACATTATACAATGAAAACATTTTATGAAGGTTTATCCTAGAAAATTTGGTGTACATTTTAGACAGTGAAGATATATAAAATAACAAAAAAGGTAGTTTTGTTGGACTCGATACAATTATGACTTAATATATCGTTTAAAAACTATATAAGCAACTTATGTTTTCAACCTGATATATTGTACGAGTTAGCTTTATATTTTGACATATGTGAAGTTGCTTCTTGTGTATTTGTATATCTATTTTTAAGTGTCATTATGCAGTTAGGCATAACAGACTTACCTAAATTTAAATGACCGGAAATGTTCCCTTCTAATATACCTATAAATATTTTAATCAATTATTGATATCATGGACATGTTTTTTCAATCTACAATTATGTTTCGGTAGTGCATCTCAGTTTCAGTATTCGAGTAAATCACATTTGCTACTGAGGTCTTTTCAGGATGTTGCTTTGGTTCTCTCCTTAGTTCAAGCTTATTTTTAATGCAAACAAAAAAAAATTTTCAGAAATTTTCTTTTATTATCTCAAATCCTTTTTTGATTTTATTTTTTTTGTTCGATTAAATCTTCAATTACAGTTTATTTTAAAACTCTTAGTCATGCTTTTGCTGAGATTGTCTATCTGTATAAGGTAAATCTAAAGATGATGAAGAAAAATTTATGTTTACTTATCAATCAGAAACAAAAAAGAGTGAATTTATGATTTAGCTACCACAACATAGCATCTAAATAATTTTTTTATTGGGAAGGGGGTGGGGGGTTCTATTTCAAAGAAGTTTATGATTTATGATCCTCAAGAGTAATTTTGAAAGATCTGACAACACTATTCAATCCATTATAAAGACCTCATCCACCTTGATTTATTGGTTAAAACCACATATATCCTTTGTAAAACTGAAGACTAATGGAAAAAGTGAGAATAGTAAGTGCACAGGGGGTGGTGTAGTAAGGGATAGAGCCAGCTGATTCATCATATATTTGTTTTGTTGAACAATTAAGATAAAGGTCCAGTAATTGTGCAGATACTATAGCTCTTATTTTTGGCTTGAAATGGTGCAATGATAAGGGTTTCAATCACATTATAGCTAAGATAGATTCTCTTTTCCTGCATAACGTCTATTCTATGAAGAATAATTTTACTCTGTTTGATAGAAAATAAAGTTATTCTTGCTTTTGAATGAATATTAATTTAAGTAGAATATGTTGAATAACAAATTTTGTCATGAAAGTGTACTTTATAAATTCTTAGCACAAAGTTATTGCTAGACAATGTTGTTATGTTTCGTGTTTTTTGCCATATGTATCTCTACATGATCATATTTTGAACGTGCTGTAATTTTATACTTATCAAAGTATTGTAGTTTTGGAAACATTTAAAATTCCTTCAAACTTAAACGCATATAGTTGATTGGATAAGTTTATGTGATGGCACCGAAATTCTAAAACGTTTGCATATAGTTGACTGGGTAAGTTTATATGATGGCACTGAAATTCTAAAATATTTTCATACAGTTGACTGGGTAAGTTTATGTGATGGCACTGAAATTCTAATATGTTTAAAGACCATGTGTATACATACACGTTTCTTTTTCATTGATTTTACAATTCCACATGTAAATGCTTTACATGTACGCAGACCCAATGGATGATGTGTTTATCAAATATTGTTTGGTCCTCATTCCTTATGCAACTGATATCTTCTATCCAAGTTCTTTCAGAAGATATTTCTTTTTTTCTCTTGAAATGCTCTATATATTCTTTTCGACCAATGTTAGCTGAATAAAGTTTTCACTTTGCATCTAGAAATCAGAAAACAGAGACAAAATTTCAATTATTTGGTTATTATGTTCAAAAGGATGAAGAACCATTCAATATAACTTTTGATGAAGATTAACGGAGTTATTGAGAAAAATATTGGTTACTAAGTTTTGACATCAAGAATACTTCCTTAGTCATTTACGTGATTGAGCTACATTTTGTACTGTCATCAGAAAGGATGACTTTAGTAGTGATTACATAGATATGCAATGCTATCTTGTATTTATAGAGTTTTTAATTCAACCGGGAGAACCCAAACGATTGATAAGTTAGTGAGGTTACAAAATCAATCAGTCTAAATTATATTGTATTTTATATAGGAAAAAGGTTCTGATTTACCCCATAATTTACGATTTAGAACTGATATGCCCATATTTAAAAAGTTGCTACATACCCTTTTACTTAACATACAACTATTTTATAAATAAATAAATAAAAATATTGATAGTGATATGAGGCTTATTAATAATTTGATTAACAGTCACATTGATAACACATATATATTAATAATTAGATGATGATGTAATAAGGAAAATAAGAATAAGAAATGTCCGTTATTTAAAAATTTTATTATTGGGTGTATATGAATTTTAATGAGAAATAAGATATGCGTTAACTTTTCGTTAATTCACTAAAATCGATCCTGCTAAGATAAATCAGATCACTATTTGACATATTAATATTTTTTAAATATAATTCATGCATCGCGCAGGCACGTGTAGTAGTAAATATATAAAAAATATTTGAATAGTAAAAACAAGAATATCAATGTAAAGAACAAGACAAGAACAACAATAAAGAACAAAATAACAAGAGAGCAATATATCATAAGTTTCTTCTTTTCAAGTGTGTAGAACATATTCGTCAAGACCTCTATTTATAATATTACATAGGGGGGTTTCAAGAGGTGTCATAAACATGACATTAACTCATAAAAAGTGGAAAAAGATAGGGGAGAATGGATGATCAATGAGGAGGTACTGGAGGTATGGGAATTACTACACTTAAAGAAGGAATTACACAAAGAAGTTATGGACATTCACATTATTATAAGGAGTAAACTGAGTACTGATATAACTAAAATGATAAATATGTCCTCAAACTATGAGGACTCACCACTAACTCTGTTGCTGATAGATTAGGCTACTTAGTGCGGTCGAGAGCCCATGCGTCTGAACCTATGATCTAAGACATCATAGAGCAAAAACAAAGTCTGCCTCAGTACTCTGAATGTACTGGTATGCTAAGTAAGGTAGGCTGATGTGCATGGGTTCATATGAATGAACAATAACTGACCAAATAACATGATCATAACTAAAAGAGTGTGCATGCATGAATGCTTAAACTGTAATTGAGGTCATGGTAACACCAAATACTGAGTTCTGAATCACTAGTTTACTGATATTTGAGTTTATTGATACTGTATTACTGATAACTGAGTGATTGTATCTGATAGTCCTAATTTTTATAGAATTATTCTGAGTTCCGTGCTGAACTGAGTGACTATGTCTGATAGTCTTGATTTTTGCAGAACTGAACTGAGCTCTATACTGAGACTGGAACTGAAACTGAGAATGTGGGAGGTAATCATCTAACTGACATGACCCTCTCTGTACTAATTGGGTTTTAACCTGTAACTCCAGTTGGAAGGGTGTCAGTATCGTGCCACAGGTAAAGACAAATATTGAGTCACCCTCATCTGGTAGGTGCTCTAAATGAGAATGGTGGTACCCTTAACTGGCAGGTAAGACACCTCATCAACCCTCATCTGGTAGGTTTATGTCTCAACCTACGCTGGCTACATAGTTTTGGAACGCAAGGACTGCTTCTAAGGATCACATCCTCTGCTAGCAGGTGAGTCCCCATCCTTGGGTTTACTCGGTGCTGAATCATACTGCCAACTGAAAAACACTGAATGATGTACTAAACTGAACTGGACTAATACTAATTTTACTAAGTTTTTTCTTAGTTCTATATCTAACTGAGTTCGACTGAATTTTGTATCTGACTGAGAGTACTACTGATCATGACATGATTGATACTGCTCTGTATTGACACTAGCTCTAGGTAAACAGCAAAATTGTCGTGTATTAAATACCCACAGGAATCAATAACATAGATAATACTAAGACATGGAACTTCTTGATAACATGACAACAATCAATAGCATAGATAATACTAAGACATGGAACTTCTTGATAACATGACAACAATCACCTATTCACAATCCAGTCACTGAGACATTTTGCCATATGCTTGGGCTTGTACATGAATGAGAACGCATGCTAGCATATCATAATTTCACTATTTAATTCTCATGGACATTGTATCAATCACTTACAAAGTATAGCTTTAACATTGGAGAAAATTTAAAACATGTAGTTCTAGCATGAATTCATCATAAGGTCACCAATGGACCACAATGAATAATTTATTCACTTAGGCATTTTGTCAAAATATGAAAGGCATAACCTTATACTTGGGCTTGAACAACATGTTAATGCATCATGACTACCATAATAAATTTACACATTCAAGGGTTTAACATGGAATCATATGATACTAGACATATATCAATTAACTACTCATGAAACTTGTAATAAAACATGGATTTAAAACCCAAATAATCATTATAATCAAATCCAACATGGAATTCATGAAATCAATACACTTGAAGTTATAAAAATAGTTTCTTGAACTCCAAGGGTGGAAGGAACCCTTGGATGAACACTTCACATATCTTAATTGTTAACTTCGTGGAGATTGGGGTGAATTCTTGAGGTTTGTTTCTTGAACTTGATGAAGCTAAGGCTTGTTCTTGAGAGGATTTTGAGAAAATAATGAGTTATTTTACTATTTGGGGCTTTAATCCTATGTTATGGAGCCATTGAGTGAAGGGAAAATGACCCATTTGCCCTTAAAAATACGAAACCTAAATACAAAATTTACCCAAACCAGACTGGCCAAGGTGCCGCAGGCGCTGGAGCGCCGCTCTGGGAGAGGCATCGCGGTCTCCATCGCAGGCTTCCCCTAGCACCGTACTGGGCGAGGCGCCGCGGGCTAATCGCCTTGAGCTTCTATTTTGGAGTTCCAAACACGCCCTTACGCTTGTTCAAATTTTTCAAAACTCACCCGAGATGTACTATTGACTCCCCCGATCATGAATCAACTTAAAAACTAACTTTCGGAGGTCAGAAAGGTTATAAACAAATTCCTCAAAGTTTGAGAGCTTTAGAAAAGACTAAGTTTCAACACTTGGATGAAATTTTCTAAGTCTGGGACCACTTATCAAGCTCAAACGGACTGAGTTACGCTTAGGATTTTTATTTGGGGGCCTTACAATATCTCCCCCTTGGGAACATTCATCCTCGAATAAGACTGACTAGGTTAAGAATACTGATAGACTGAATTCATGTACCAAACATGCACAACTGAACACGATTACATGACTATCACTACTGACATACTGAAATTTCATACTGAATATGCATATCTGATGCATGAATATCTAACTGAACTGACTCATGAATGCATGACTGGAATTGCTTATAGGCTGAGTGTCTCATACTGAACATGGATATCTGACTAAACTAACTCATAAATGTATGACTGAATATGCAATGGTAACTGATACCAAGTTTGTAAGGGAAATATGAGCATGAAACTGAGTAAGTTTTCAGAAAACTGTTACCTTAGGCTGAGTCTGAGTTTGCAGAAAAGAGGTGAGGATACTTAATTCGCATGTCTGCTTCCGCTTCCCAAGTAGCTCCCTCAACGGACTGATTCCATCAAAGAACTTTAACTTGAGGGACTTCTTTGTTCCTCAGTCTGCGAATCTGGTAGTCAAGGATTTCGACTGGAACCTCTTCGTAAGAGAGACTGTTCTAAATATCTATGCCCTCTATAGGGGCTACAACTGTTGATAACCTATGCACTTCTTAAGCAAGGAGACATGAAACACTGGATGTACTGAATATAGGTCTGACGGCAACTCAAGATTATAATCTACCTTTTTGAAATGACTGAGAATTTGTTAAGGACCGACATATTGGGGACTGAGCTTCCCCTTCTTGCCAAACCTCTTCACTCTTTTCATAGGAGATATTTTCAAATACACATAATCACCAATCTCGAACTCAAGATCCTTTCTGGAAGCATTTGCATATGATTTCTATCAGCTCTAAGCTATCTTAAGCCTTTCCCTGATCAATTGAACTTTTTCCAAAGTATCAAATACCAAATCAAGCCCTACTATTGTGGCCTCACCTACTTCAAACCAACCAATAGGATATCGACATCTCCTTTCATAAAGCACCTCAAACAGAGGCATCTGAATGCTGGAATGATAATTGTTATTATATGCGAACTCGATCAAAGACAAGTGGCCATCCCATCTATCTTTTAAATCAATGACACTTGCTCTTAACATATCTTCCAAAGTCTGAATGGTCCTTTCTGCTTGACTATCTATCTAAGGGTTGAAGGTTGTACTAAGGTGAATTTGGGTTCTAAGACCTTTTTAGAAGGCTTTCTAGAAATAAGAGGTGAACTGAGTACCTTTATTTGAGATAATGGACAACAGAACTCCGTGTAATCTGACTAAATCTCTGACATAGAGCTTGGCATAGTCCTTGGCTAAATAAGAGGTATGGACTGGTAGGAAATGAGCTGATTTGGTAATCCTATCTACAATGACCCAAACTAAATCATGCTGACAATGAGTACGCAGAAAACCCGTCACAAAATCTATGTTCACCTCTTTCCACTTCTAAGTAGGAATACTAAACTCCTGCATAGACCCACTAGGTTTCTGGTGCTCAATCTTAACCTGCTGACATGTCGAGCACTTAGCTACAAACTCTGCAATATCTTTCTTCATCTTACTCTACTAATAGATTTCCCTTAAATTACGGTACATCTTAGTGGCTCCTGGATGAATAGAGTAACGTCCACCATGCGCTTCTTAAAGAATCCACTATTACCATTCATCTAGGATGCATAACCAACCCTGGCAATGCAATACACCATCTCCTCCTTGGGAGAAAACCTCTATCTTCTAATCTCTAATTGATTTTTTCAACTTAAGTAGGCTGGGATCCCTATCCTACTTTTCCTTCACCTCAGAAACTAGAGATAATTCTAAACTACTCTGCACCCATACACAACCTTCTGCTAAATCGACTAAGAGGACACCTAGTCGGGCAAGCTGATGAACTTCCTGAGATAACTTGTTCTTATTATCTTTTATGTGAGAAACACTAACCATAGACATCCTACTGAAAGCATCAGCCACTATATTGGCCTTGCCCAGATGATACAGGACACTCATGTCATAGTCTTTTAACAACTCCAACCACCTTTTCTGACGGAGGTTTAGGTCTTTCTGAGAGAACAAATATTGTAGGCTCTTATGGTCAGGGAACACATCAACGTGCACACCATACAAATAGTGTCTCCAAATATTTAAGGCAAATGCTATTGCTGCTAACTCAAGATCATGAGTAGGATAGTTCTTTTTATGGGGTTTGAGCTGTCTAGAGGCGTAGGCTATGACCCTACCTCTTTGCATTAAAACACACCCCAAACCGACTCTAGAAGCATCACAATACACAACAAAGTTGTTTGAACTATCCTGTAGAGTCAAAACTAGGACTGTAGTGAGTCGAGTCTTCAACTCTTGAAAACTCTTCTCACAAGAATCTGACCACTAAAATTTGACCTTTTTCTGAGTCAATCTATACATTGGGGATGTAATAGATGAAAATCCCTCAACAAACCATCAGTAATAGCCAGGAAAACCCAAGAAACTCTAAATATCTGATGGGGAGATGGGTCTGGGCCAGTTTCTTACTGCTTTAGTCTTTTGGGGATCAACTCTAATACCATCACCGAAAATGATACGACCAAGAAAAGCTACTGACCTTAGCTAAAATTTGCATTTACTAAATTTAGCAAATAGCTAATGGTTTCTGAGAGTCTGCAATACTATTCTAAGATGGTTTCCATGATCATACTCACTGTGGGAGTAGACAACGATGTCATCTATGAAGACTATGATGAACATGTCCAAGTACTGCTTGAACACATGGTTCATCAAGTCCATAAAAGTTATTGGGGCATTGGTATGACCAAATAACATAACTAAGAATTCTAAGTGACCATACCAAGTTCTGAAGGCTATTTTTAGAATGTCACATTCTCTGACCCTGAGTTGATGATAGCCTGATCTGAGGTCTATCTTGGAAAAATAACTGGCCCCCTGAAGTTTGTCAAATAGGTCATTGATTCTAGGGAGTGGGTACTTGTTCTTGATTATGACTTTATTTAGTTGATGGTAATTGATACATATTCTAAGGGAACCATCTTTCTTACACACGAATAGAACTGGTGCACCCCATAGGGACACGCTGGGTTTGATGATTCCCTTATCTAAGAGATTCTTCAACTATTCTTTTAACTTTTTGAGTTCTGCTGCAAATATTTTGTATGGCGGAATATAGATAGGCTGAATATCTGGAAGATGGTCTATTCTGGAGTTTATTTCCCTTTCAGGAGAAACTCCAGAAAGATCTTCGGGAAATACATCTGGGAATTCACATGCTACTAACACTGATTCAAGATTAGGGATTTTTTAGCTAGATTCTTGGACTGGAATGAGATGGTAGATACACCCCTTAGATATCATTTTTATTTCCCTTAAGTAAGAAATAAGCTGACCCCTAAGTGCTGAAGTACTACCCCTCTACTCTAGGATGGGATCATTCAGGAACTGAAATTGGATAATTCTATTTCTGTAGTCAACTGAGACATAGAGGAATGAAGCTAATCCATGTCGAGAATAACATCAAAATTGGTCATCTTTAATTTGACTAAGTTTGCTGAGGTAACTTTTTGAGATATCATAATCGAACAGTTCCTATATAACCGCTGAGCTATGATAGATTTACCCACTGGTAGAGACTGAGAAAGGATCCGCTAGAAATTTAAGACTAACTCTAAAGTCAACAGCTATATAAGGAGTAATAAAGACAGTGAAACTCCTGGATCTAGCAAAGCATAAACAAGTAAATGATAAAATCATAATGTACCAGTGACCACATCAGGAGAACTTTATTGATCCTGTCGAGACTGAAGGGCATAGAGTCTGTTTGGGCGTTGCCCAATGGTGGCATTAAAAAAGGCATCCTGCTAATTCAGGCAACCTGACTGAGCTGGGGGACTATTATGCTGACCCTGGGAACCTGACTGGGGATAATATCTGACTCTTTGACCTAACTTTCCACACCCAAAACACACATCATTGCCAGCCTTGTAGATACCCTGGTGGTTTCTTCCATATTTCTTGCAAAGGGGATTGGTTCGGAAACTGCTGACACTACCCTGAGGCTTAGGGCCTGGCACCCTATCTCTATTATTGTCTCTAAATTTTGGCACTGGAGCACTAGCTGAGGATGGAACTAGAACTGAGGATTTTGGGCGGAACTAAGAATGATTTTCTCCCTCTAACTTAGGCTGGGCAAAGTTAAAACACCTGTCCTCGCCCTCTTATTCTCTCTCTTCTTCTCCCAACTCTTAGCCTTCTCTATCTCCTGAGCATAAACCATGAGCCTGGATATATCTATCTCCTTAATCAGCATTGTTGTTCTACACTCCTTGACCACACTGCTAGAAACCCCAATCATGAACTTACTCTTTCTGGACCTGCTATCTGCCACCATATGAGGTACGTATCTAGATAACTGAGTAAACTTGAGAGAATACTCTTTCACTGTCATATTGCCCTACTTTAGATTAATAAATTCTAGAACTTTCTCCTCTCTTAACTCCAATGGGAAAAACCTATCTAGAAAAGTAGTGGAAAACTCCTCCCACTCTATGGGCCCTATATCTGCAGCCCTTTCTGCTTTCAATATAATATCCATAACTTTTTACACCTGATCAAGAAATTCTTGAGGGTCCTCATTTGACTTAAACCCATTAAAAGATGGAGGGTTTATTCGGGTGAAGTCCTAAATCCTAGATGCAATAGTATTGGCCACTGGGTTGGCTGAAATGATAGTTGAGCATTCATTTTAGGCTGCCATAGAATGGTTTTGGGTGGTGAAAGCTGCTCCGAATTTAGCATAGGAGACATGTTCATCCAGGGGATCTGGATGGATGGGCTGAGGTACTAGATGGTCTCATATTTCTCTTTCCTTAGTCCTCTTTAGAGGCATATTCTATAAACAAAAGAGAAACTTGGATTACATAGAGAGTTTAACTTGAGCATGTGCTCACCCGTATGACATGATTACTGAAAGAAGGGAAACTTTTCCTAAAGCATCTAATATCCTTATTTCCATAAGTGTGGCGCGTTACACACCCATGCACAAGACTCTACTAGATATGGCTTTCAGACTTTTTAGGACTCTATTGAACCTTAGGCTCTGATACCAAGTTTGTAATGCCCCGAGTCTATACCTCAGACGCTACACGGTGCTCATAATCCCAAAGGATCACAAGCTAATCTATGACTGGTACCTGCTGTAATAACTAAATTACAATACTATAATTATACAGAAATTAGGCAAAAATATGCCATAAGGTTCAAATAAGAAATAAATACTGAGAACTGAATACTGATACATCGGTCTAAAATATTCTAATGCGAAAAGCCTCTACTATCTGAACAAGGAGCTGATGGGAAAGTACTCAACTAACTCTGACTACTAAAGTAAACTAAGTACTGATATAAGTGAAATAATAAATCTTTCCTCGAACTATGAGGAATCACCACTAAATCTGTTGCTGATAGATTGGGCTGCTAAGTGTGGTCGGGAGCCCGTGCATCTGAACCTATGATATAAGACATCATAGTGTAAAAGAAAAGTATGCGTCAGTATATATGAGTACTTTGAATGTACTAGTATGCTAAGTAAGGTAGGCTGATGTGCATAGGTTCATATGCATGAACAATAACTGACTAAATAATATGATCATAACTAAAATATTGTACATTCATGAATACATAAACTATAACTGAGGTCGTGGTAACACCAAATAATGAATTCTGAATCACTGATTTACTAATATCTGAGTTTACTAATACTGTATTACTAATAACTGAGTGACTGTATCTATTAGTTATTATTTTTGTAGAATTATTTTGAGTTCTGTGCTGAACTAAGCGACTGTGTCTGACAGTCTTAATTTTGTAGAACTGAATTAAGTTCTATACTAAGAATGGAACTGAAACTGAGACTGTGGGAGGTAATCATCTAACCGACATGCCCCTCTCTGAACTAACTGTGGTCCAAACTATAACCCCAGTAGGAAGGGTGTTAGTACCGTGCCACGAGTAAAGACAAATATTGAGTCACCCTCATCTGGCAGGTGCTCTAAATAAGAATGGTAGTACCCTCAGGTGGAAGGTAAGAAACCTCATCAACCCTCAACTGGCAAGTTGATGTCTCAACCTACGCTGGCTACGTAGTTCTAAAATGTAAGGACCACTTCTAAGGATCACACCCTCTGCTGGTTGGTGAGTCCAAATCCTTGGGTTCACTCAGTGCTAAATTCTACTCCCCACTGAAAGACACTGAACTGATGTACTGAACTGAAATGGACTAATACTAAGTTTACTGAGTTTTCCTTAGTTCTATAACTGACTGAGTTCTACTGAGTTTCGTATCTGACTGAGAGCACTACTGATCATAAAAAGGCTGATACTACTTTGTACTCACGCTGGCCTAGGTAAACAGCTAAATTGTCAGGTATTAAATACCCCCAGGACTCGATAGCATAGATAATACTAAGACATGGCACTTTTTGATAACATGACAACAATTAACTATTCATAATGCAGTCATTGTTAACTATTCATAATGCAGTCATTGAGACATTTTTCCATATTCTTGGGCTTGTACATGAATGAGAACGCACGCTAGCATATCATAATTTCACTATTTAATTCTCATGGACATTCTATCAATCACTTACAAAGTATATCTTTAACATAGGAGCAAATTTGGAATATGTAATTCTAGCATGAATTCATCATAAGGTCACCAATGGACCATAATGCACAATTTATTCACTTAGGCATTTTGTAAAATACATGGAAGGCATAACCTTACACTTGGGCATGAACAACATCCAAATTCATCATGACCATAATAAATTTATGCATTCAAGGGTTTAACATAGATTCACATGATACTACACATAGATCAATTAACTACCCATGAAACTTGTAATAAAATGTGGATTAAAATCCCAAATAATCATTATAATCAAATCCAACATAGAATTCACGAAATCAATACACTTGAAGTTTTAAAATTAGTTTCTTGAACTCCAACGGCAGAAGGAACCCTTGGATGAACACTTCACATACCTTAATTGTTAACTTCGTGGAGATTGGGGTAAATTCTTCAGGTTTGCTTCTTCAACTTGATGAAGCTAGGGCTTGTTATTAAGAGGATTTTATGAAAATAATGAGTGATTTATCTATTTGGGTATTTAATCCCGTGTTATGGAGCCATTGGGTGAAGGGAAAATGACCCATTTGCCCTTAAAAATGCAAAACCTGACTGTAGAATTTATCCAGACCAGACTAGCCAGGGCCCTTTGGGCTCTGGAGTGCCACTCTAGGCAAGGCGCCATGTTCTCTATCATGGGCTTCCCCTATAATCGTACTAGGAAAGGTGCCGCAAGCTAATCACCCTAAGCTGCTACTTTGGAATTATAAATATGCCCTTATGCTTGTCCGAAAATTCCAAAACTCACCCGAGATGTACTATTGACTCCTCCGATTATGAATCAACTTAAAAACTAACTTTCGAAGGTCAATAAGATCATAAATAAATTCCTTAAAGTTTGAGGGATTTGGAAAAGACTAAGTTCCAACACTTGGCTGAAATTTTCTATGTCTGGGACCCCTTATCAAGCTCTAAGGGACTGAGTTATACTTAGGATTCTTTTTTTACGGGGTCTTACAGAAGTGTAAGTTATACTCAAGTCAGAAAGATATACTGGAGAAAGTACTTCACAGGTTCAATTTGCAAAATGCCAAGCCTGACAGTACTCCATTAGCTGCTCACTTCAAACTTTTAGCCACTTTATCTCCAAACAAAGATAATGAGCATGATTATATGTCTCGAGTTCCATACTCTAGCATCGTCGGGTATCTTATGTATGTGATGGTGTGTCAGTGCAGTTAGCAGATATATGGTAAATCCTAGTAAAGAACATTGGAAAGTAGTTCTGTGGATTTTCAGATACTTGCATGGATCTACTGATGTTTTTTTACAGTTTAAGAAAAATTGAGATGGAGTAATTAGGTATGTTGATTCTAATTTTGTAGGAGACCATGATAAAAACAGATTCCTTATAGGCTATGTTTTCACCATTGGTGGTTGTGCTATCAGTTGAAAAGCTACCTTACAGACTACGGTTGCTCTGTCTACGACTGAGGCAAAGTACATGGCTATTACTGAGGCTTTCAAGGAAGCTATTTGGTTGAAGGGTATGTTTGGTGAACTTAGCAAAGACTTATAGATTACTATAGTCTTTTCTGATAGTCATAGTGCTAGCTTCTTTACGAAAGATCAGATGTTTTACAAGAGGACAAAGCACATCGATGTTCTGTATCATTTTTTGCATGAAATCATTTCTCATGGTGATATTATGGTAAGAAAGATTAGTACCCATGATAACCCTGCTCATATGATGACTAAGACACTACCAAAGGCTAAGTTTAAGCATTGCTTGGATCTGGTTGCTGTTAGCTATTGAGATATTCCCTTAGGGGCTTTTGTAAAAGAAGTGGAGAGTTTGTCTTGAAATGGATTTGAGTTCTGAATTAGAATTCGTGTCAAGATGGATATTGTTAGAGTTGTGACCCAAATTTTGTTGAACCAGCCCAGAAATTTTTGCGGTGCGACCTATGTTTGTGATTTTCAATGGGGTCTGCAATGGTAGCGTAAGGATCGGGCTGATAGGCTTGATCACGAAGCCCACTATTGATCCCAATAGGGGTGACGGACGTTGCCCAAACGGTATGGATCTTTATATTTTTGGGCCTAGGACTTATTTATATGTACGTATTATATAAGTGCATTTAGGGGGTTGTTTTTGGTGTTCAAAAAAATACACAAAATTGAGACATAGTCTCCACATTGTACTTTCCTCTCCATTATAGTGAAACTCCTCTTCCTCAGATCGTGATTTTTTTCTCGTAAGGGTTTTCACGTAAATCTGTGTGTTTTTATTTTTCTTTCTGCTTTTGATTTGTCTTATTCTGTCCGATCATAACAAAACCTTAGAAAAGAATTTGTGAAAAACATCCTAGTGAAGAAAAAATAGTACACATATATTCTTATACGTATTGTTTGCTTCCTTGTTAAAAACCTTGTCAGGAAAACCCATTGGGACAAAACCTAGGCTAAGGAAAAAAGAGTGCAACACATACTTTACTCCCTCTGATGCAAACATCATTTCATTTCTCATAGATAATGCATCCCAATCTTTTATACCATTTTCTCAAATGTTGAGGTTGGTGATACTTTAGTGAACAAGTCTATCAAATTATCAATCGAACGAATTTATTGAACATCTATTTCACCTTTCTTCTCAAGATCATGAGTGAAAAAGAATTTTGGTGAAATGTGTTTTGTTCCATTTCTTTTAATGTAACCTCCCTTCAACTGAGCTACACATATAACATTGTCTTCATACAATATAGTTGGAATATCTTTATTCAGAGAAAATCCACAAATTTTTTGAATATATTGAGTAATTTATCTCAAACAAACATACTCTCGGCTTGCTTCATGAATGACAATGATTTCTACATGATTTGAAAAAGTTGCAGCTAATGTTTGCTTTATTTAACTCCATGATATAGCTATGCCACCATATGTAAATAAATACATCATCTAAGATCGAACCTTATGTGGATCAGACAAGTATCCTGCATCTGCATAGCCAATTATTTCTGACGTGAATTTATTAGAATAAAATAATCTCAAATCAATGGTTCCCCAAAGATATTTGAATATATGCTTGACACCAATGCAATGTATTTTTATTGGGGAAGATATGAATCCTGCAAATAATCTTACCACAAAATAAATATATGGTCGAGTATTATTGGCAAGATACATTAGTACCCCGATTACACTAAGATACAGAGTTTCATTACCAAAAAGCTTTTCATCATTTTCTTAAGGTTGAAATGAATCTTTTTCTATATCAAGTGATCTCACAACTATTGAGATAATCAATAGATGTGATTTATCCATGTAAAATCGCTTTAAAATATTTTTAGTGTAGGTTGATTGAAGGACAAAAATTTTATTTATCAAATGCTTAATCTGTAGGCTGAGATAAAATTGTCTTTTCCAGATCTTTCATTTTAAATTCTTTCTTCAAACACTTAACATCTTTTGAAAGTTCTTTAGGAGTGCCAATGATATTCAAGTCAGTAACGTACACAACTATTATAGCAAATTCATATTCAGACCTTCTTACAAAAATACAAGGGTAAATAGGGTCATTTTGTATCCTTCTCTTAGCAAATATTAGTGAAAATGATTGTACCACATCCTCCCTAATTATTTCAATCCATATAAGGAATTTTGAATATTTATTAAGCAAATTTCATGCGAAATTTTACATGTTTCAGGCACATTGAAAGCTTCTGGAATTTTTATAAAAATATCATTGTCCAATAAGCCATACAAATAATCCGTGACAACATCCATTTGGTGCATATCAAGCTTTTTGTGAACTGCTAGATGTATTATATATCTGAAGGTAATTTCATCCACCACATAAGAATATGTCTCCACATAGTCAATGCCAAGCCTTTGCAAAAAATCTTGTTCCACAAGTCGTGCTTTATATCTTACAACTTCACCTTTTTCATTTCATTTTCGCATAAAAATTTATTTGTACCCCACTGTCTTGACACCATTAGGTGTTCGGACTATTGGTCCAAAAATTTCACGTTTTTCAAGTGAAGTCAATTCCACTTGAATTTTTTTTCTCCATTTTGACCAATCATTTCTCTATCTATGTTCATTGACAGAATTTGATTCTAAATCCTCTTCTTGTTACATTATTTCAGTAGCAACATTGTAAGCAAAAATTTTGTCAACCACAATATTATTTTGATTCCACCTATTTCTCGTCGAGACAAAACTTACTGAAATTTCTTCATTCTCATTAGTTTCAAATATTTTAACCTCAGTGATCTTATCATTTGTTAGATCTTGAGGCTTTTTGAGCAATTTCCACCATATCGTGATCATTCTGATCATTTATTTTATTTTTTTCAAGAATTTTTATCCTTAAAACCTATTGGTCTACCACGTTTCAAACATAGCCTATATTCATTTGCATTAACCACTTGTCCTATTGGGACATCAACTTGAACTGAAGTATTTGCAACTGGAATATAAGATTTAGTAATCCTTGAAAGGTCAGTAAATGCATCTGGAAGTTGATTTGCAATATTTTGTAAGTAAATTATCTTTTGAACCTCTTGCTCACATTGGTATGTTTGAGAAATGAGATAGTGATAATGTATTCTAATCTATCTCATGTTTCAGTTGCTTATGTTCTCCCCCTAATGTTGGGTATACTGATTCTTCAAAATGATAATAAGTAAATCTTTCCATAAATAAATCTTTTGTCATAGATTCCAAATATTTTATAATGAAAGGAGATTCATACCCAGCACATATCCTCAATCTTCTTTGGGGTCTCATCTTTGTGCATAGTGGTGTAGCAATTGGAACATATATAGAACACCTGATACAAGCCAAATAGCCATCATAGCTTTTGATGATATCATTCGAGGTCTAACTCTTTTCCTTTTATTTCATCAAATTTATTATTATCAAATATTATTTTTTGATTTGTTCCTTCTTCATTTAGATATACTTTCTTTGTTATTATTTTTATATCTTCCTCGGTTATTTGATTTATTTTTATTTCTTGTTCAGTCATTTGATTCATCTAAATCACTATCTATTTCATTATCTGTTTTATTCTCCAAAATTTCATATATACTATATTCACTTTCTAATTCGTAATCTATATAATCTATTTGCATGTATTCTGTATTTTCTATTTTTATTTCTGGTATTTGTTTCTTTTTTGGGTTTTTAGGCATTTTACAATCTCTAGCTAAATGTTCTAGTTTTCCACAATTATAACAAGTACATTCTTTTATAGATTTCTTTTTCTTATATGGTCTTTTATGTTTATAATTTCTTACACAATATATTTTTCTTGGTTTCTTATACTTATATTTTGATTTTTTGTATTTTTTATATTTCTTATGTCATTTTCTTTTCTTATTATATCTTTCTTCACATCCAAATTGAGGTGCCATTTTATCTTTGCAACATGCTAAATTTCTTATTAATATTTTTTTCATTTTTATTTCTTCTCTATGTTTTTCACATAGATTTCTATACCATTGTTGTAAAAATTTTATTCTTGCTCCTAAGGTATCTACTATTTTTGTTTCATCCCAACTCTTTACTATTTTTGAACTAAATGATTCAGGTAATTTACTAAAATATAATTTCCTTATCTCCTTACTTTCCTCTATATTATATGTTCCTTTATAATAATATTCTTTAAATGCACACATATATTCATCTATATAGCACATATTACATATTGTTAATTTTAACATTAAATTCCTATTCGTATCTTTTTCTTTATTTTGTTCTTGTTCTTCTTCTTCTTTTTCTTCTTCTTCTTCTTCTGTTTTTATAGTGCTAAATTCATCTCTTATAGCTCCTTCATATTTTTTCAATATTTCTGTTGATGATATTTTAGTAATTGCTAATGTTCCTTTTTTTTTTTTATCAGATCTTAATACTTTTTTACTTACTTCAGCTAGGTTTAAAAACTATAATTTTACTGTTCCTATTAATGTCCTTTCTATATATTCTGGTGTATTCGTTGTATCTATATTATTATCTAATAATTATTTTAGCATGTATCCTGCCCATAGTTGTATTATTTTATTTGTGTCTATTACACAGTCTAAATCTAAAAAGTTATAATTTTTATTAATTATTTGTTTTGGTGTCCATTTGTTATATTCATTTTTTAGGTTATATTTTTTAAACTTATCTTTATA
>JAPEIP010000010.1:71302212-71318690 GCA_026120095.1 Capsicum chinense
ATACAAATCTTTTAGCATTTGTAATTCTTTTTCTAATTCAGCAATCCTACTATTTTTAGTTTCTTCTATTTTTCGTATTTCTTCTGTAGTTTGTTGTTTTATATTATCTATTTCTTTTTTCCTATTTATTTCTTTATTTTCTTTTACTATTCTTACCATAACTGTTAATTTATCTTCTAATTTTAATTCTTCTTTTCCTAACATTAAATATAAATGTTCACCTATTTTCTTATATCGTCTTTCTAAATTAGAGAATACAATTTTTATTCCTTCATGATTTTCATATGTTTTTTCGTCTATTATAAATTTTACTTTGTTCATTTTATTTATTTGATAGTGTATAGCTCATGTTGATATATGTATTTTAGACTATCTATTAAGAATTCTAAATGTGATATTTTTTCCTTTTGTGCATTTACTGATTTTTGACATAGTTCTACAATCATATTATATTGTAGTCTTTCTCTTCTTATTTTTAATTCTTTCCATTTTTCAGATATTACTTGTTTTAATTCTAAATTATTCATCAGTAAATGAATACTTTCCAAATAAATTTCAAAGTCAACATATCAACATAGTATGACATATTTCTAACTCATCTAAAATATTATATCATAAAGTGTGATGTAACTACCATGCATATTTTGTTAAATAACTCATAAATAACTATTCGTCATTAAAATTCTTTGCTTTAGGCAAAATTGTCTTTTCACTATTTTTTCTAATAGTTAAAATTTAAAAATTAACTAAATGTATTTATGGTAAAACCTTTCCCTAATAAAAGTCATCAGAATTTCACTATTTTTTTCTAATTTAAGAGTTAAAATTAACTAAATATATTTATGGTAAAACCTTTTCTTATTAGAAGTGATCAAAACTAATGACAATTAATATTTTTTTATTAGTTTAAGAATTCTAAATCAACTAAATTTAATTTTAAGAATATTTAAAATATATAAAATTATTAGAATAAGAAAAATTTAAGAAATACCAAATTTTTAAAAGTTTTAAGTACGTAATAAGAATGTAATCAATGATTTTGTAAAGATTTGACTTTGAAAATAATAAAAGATTTTAAATATAAAAAAAATAATTGTTACACAAATATGGTTCAAATTGATGTGTCTCTCTTAGTCTGTGGCAACAAGGGAAAGAGGTACTATATGACAAAACGCAAAAGTGATGATTCATCAACCACTTAAAACTTCTGGTAGTAAATTATATATGTGTATATAGTTATGCTTACATTACTATTAAAATGTGAAAGATTTTTTAAAAGTGATTTGAACTTTTACACTTTATTAAAAATCTTTTTAATAGACAAAATTGTTTAATTTTATATAATCAAACACTAAAATATATTTTTATGTGTATATTATTATATTAAAGTGTTAAAGATCTTTGAAAAGTGATTTAACTTTTTTACACTTCATTAAAATCTTCGCGATAGATAAAATTATTTTATTTTAAATAATCAAACGTTACACGTGTGAGACACGTGCGGTTAAACTAGTATATGAAAAGTGTTTCCGATATTAAAGTTTAATTTCCAAGTAATTTATTTATAGTATTTCAAATATAGCCATCCTATATTTGTGGAGAATAACAATAAATCTATGATGTATATCTATATCTATATCTATATCTATAATATATATTTATAATCTATATCTATAATCTATAATATATAATCTATAATCTATATCTATAATCTATAATATATTAAAAGTGTGAAGGGACTTAAAAATGTTGTTTGAACTTTTTGTCCTTTATTAAAAATCTTTGATTTAGACAAAATCATCTTTTCATTATTTTTTCTAATATTTAAGCGTTGAAAATTAATTAATATATTTATGGTAAAACCTTTCCTTATTAGAAGTCATCAAAATTTCACTATGTTTTTCTAATTTAAGAGTTGAAATTAATCAAACATATTTATAGTAAAATTTTTCCTTATTAGAAGTCATCAAAATTAACAACAACTAATACTTATTTCATCATTTGAAGAATTCTAAATCAACTAAATTTGAATTTAAGAAGATTTAAAAAATCTAGAAATAAATATAACATCGTTAGAATAAGAAAAAATATATATATAATATATATATAATTATTTAATTTTAATTAATCAAACGTTACACGTACGAAGCATGTGCAGCTTAAACTAGTTATATAAAAAGTAGGAGATACAATTATTTTTAAAAAGAGCAAAAAAGTTTGGATATTTTTAAAACATTGCAAGAAGAAAAAGGAAAGAATTAACTTTTGATTTGAGAGGACCTTTAGAGAATAAAGAGAAAGTAATAGTTATAATTGAGAAAGAAGTATAATTAACGTGTGAGGAAGGTAAAGATAAATTGAATAATAAGATAATGAATGGATTTAAAAAAAAATAAAAATAAAAGGAGAAGTTTTAATTTAGATTTACCATTAATTTGATATATTTTTCAGTTTAGAATCTTATATGAATGTAGAAATCTTTCTTCTTCTTATTGTTCTATCTTTTTCCATTAAAATATCGGGGGATATTGTATGAAATTAGGAGAAGACAAAAGTGAAAAGTATTGCCAAAATTAAAGTTTATAAATTTCCAAATAATGATTCATTTATTTTGTTCCATATATAGTTATAACAACCTGCGTTTTGATCCGTAGAAAATCTTCCTGGATTTTTGGCTTCTGGTCATTATACGACTATAGGGTACGAGTCGTACATGAGAGTACGGTTGGTATGGTCTAGCGGTATGTTGACCAGTGTTGGTTAGTGTGATAGATTTTGGTTACTAGAATTGGTAGGACTATAGGATACAAGTCGTATTGGTGGATACATGTCATTTGGTTCAATCATTTAACCTTAGACTTAGTGACTTAGGTTGGATCTGAGTACGAGTGTCTCACCATGAGCCATAAGTCAAGGTACGAATCGTACCATGGACTCGTATGAGGGATAGTGTTCAATCCTCTTGGGATTCTATTCTGCCAGGGGTACGGTTTATAGGTACAGTCGTACACTTGAATACGTCTTGGGTTTGGGTTTGTCGTACCTCAGATAGTGTTGGGTCCAAGGGGGAGGCCTAGGGTACGAGAGACAGGTACCACTCGTACAGAATGGGTACAACTCGTAAGGTTCAGTCGTACCC
The DNA here is from genome assembly GCA_026120095.1 of Capsicum chinense. Lineage (NCBI taxonomy): Eukaryota > Viridiplantae > Streptophyta > Magnoliopsida > Solanales > Solanaceae > Capsicum > Capsicum chinense. The sequence continues at coordinate 71,305,352 of JAPEIP010000010.1, forward strand.
TAAGATGGGAATTTAATACAATTTAAGTGCCAACAATCTAGACATTTTTTCACTTATCCTAATAAGGCCCCACGACTTATATTCCTATTGGGAGGTTATTTGCCCTATTATTCTACTCTTAATTACTTTGAAAACACTCTTTAATCCTCTCTAGAGTTCTTGGGCAATGGAAGCAAGGTTTCATCTTAGGGATTGATTTGGAGCTTGTCTTGGTGATTTCTCTCCATTATCATCTTGGTTTAAGGCATGCTCTCTTTCCTCATTGTTAGCTCTAATTAAAGACATGGTTTTATATAATGTTTGCATGCTTTGAATGTTGTATGGTTTGAGTTTTCAAATATAATTTGAGGTTTTATTTATAAATGCTTGGTTATGGTTTCCTCATATTTTAATTATGTTTTATATGCATTAATGGTGGTTTTGGATGATTGGATTGCATGGGAATTGTTATTGGTAATTGAAATTAGTTTTGAAAATACCATGCCTCCAATGTGTTTAATAAAATGCCTATAACAATGTTTCACTATATTATTGGATCTTCAATGGAACTTATGCATGGTTTTAACCTGGTAATGGAACCCTAAATGGCTTAAATGGTTTTGAAATGATTTAAAGAAATGGTTTGGCTTAATAAACCTACTTGTTGGGTACATAGGAATCCCCCAAGTAAATCAAATAATATGATCTATGGGTATATGGGAATCCCTTGATCACTAAAAGGTTTGGCTAAGGAAAATACTTGCAAGTTAAAGTCGGTATAACAATACTACTACCTAATAGCCTTAGTTAATAAATGGTCAATGGTTTGGTTGTTTGGTAATGGTTTAAATTAGACAATAATGGTGGGAGTGTGATAGCTAACCATGAAGGTGTGAGTCCAAAAGACATCTACTGGAAACTTATGTTTACCGACATGAGGAATGACCTTGGTGTCCATATATTTGAGGTGTACATGGGAATCCCCTAACACATGTATATATGTATCATATAGAGCGACGGTTACACGAAAATCCCCTACTCTTGTGATATCTTTGGTTCATGTGGCTACATGCATCGGGGCCCATTCAGGGGGTTACACTGGACCCATATAGCCAGTGGGTTCTTTTATGATGGTTAAGTTTCACATGACCAGGTTAATGATTTCGAATGCATGTGTAACGCCCCGAGTCTGTACCCCGGACACTACACAGAGCTAGCGACCCTAAAAGACCACCAGCTAACCCTTGACTGGTAGTTGCTGTAAGCAGTGAATAATTAAAACACTACAATACTGATATTACTGAAATAAATGCGGAAGATAGGCTGAAATCTCCATAAGGTTCATAACTAAAAACAAATACTAAATACTAAAAATTGAATACTAAAATTGCTATCTGAAATACTCCAATCTGAAAGCCTCTAACTGTCTGAATTATGGAGTTGATGGGACAAGCCCCCAACTAACCTCGACTACTAAAAACTGTACTAAAATACTGAAATAATACTCTATCCTCAAACTATAAGGACTCACTATTAAGTCTTCTACAGATAGACTGGGCTGCTAAGTGCGGTCAGGAGCCTATGTATCTGAACCTATGATATAAGACATCATAGCACAAAATAAAAGTATGCATCAGTACTTTGAATGTACTGGTATGCTAAGTGAGGTAGGCTGATATGCATAGGTTCATATGCATGAACAATAACTAACTGAATAACGTGAACATAACTGAATGAGAGTACATGCATGAATACATAAACTGTAGCTGAGATCATGTGAACGCTGGTTACTGAGTTCTGAATATTGATTAACTGATATCTGAGTTTACCGATACTGTAATACTGGCAACTGAGTGATTGTTTTTAACAGTCCAAATTGATAACTTGGTGACTGTTTCTAACAGTCCTAATTCTGTAGAACTGAACTGAGTTCTATATTGAGCTGGGTGACTGTATCTGACAGTCCTAATTTTGTAGAACTGAACTGAGTTCAATACAAAGAGTGAAACTAAAATTGTGGGAGATAATCATCTAACCGATATTCCCCTCTCTAAATGGATCAAGGTCCAACCTTTAACCCTAGTTGGAAGGGTGTCAGTATCGTGCCACGGGTAAGGACAAGCTATGAGTTAACACTCTCTGAAAGTAAGTTCTTTCTTCAATCCCTGCTAGCAGGAAAACTCGTATGAGATATATCAACCCTATTCTAGAAGGAAGATATCTCAATCTATGCTGGCTATGTAGTTATGTTATGCAGGGATTGCTACTAAGGATCAAACCCTTTACTGGCAGGAATGCCCCCATCCCTGGGTTCGCTTGGTGTTGAATCCTACTCCTAACTGAATAGACACTGAACTGATTTCTAGTCTATAATGGGATTGACTAAACTGAACTGAATTCACTGGGTTCCGCTAACTGATTGAATACTACTAAATCTGGTTAACTGACTGAGTTCACTAAATTCTGGACTGAATATTTAACTGAGACTGTGACTGATTACTGAGTACTACAGTTCATAACACTACTGAGACTATTCTGTAACTATTGTATCTCTATGTAAACAACTAACTTTCGGGTATTGAATACCCCCAGGACTCGATAGCATGAAAAGTAAAGCAAAGAGTAAACTTGAAAAGCATAACACCGTGCACTGGTTCATAACTCATCCATAGAGATATTTTATCAAACACCTGTAAGGTATAAGTTTACACATATACTAACATGCCATGAATTCTTCCCCATTTAACTCACATGAGCATTTTAACAAACACTTGGGGAGCACAAATATGTTCATGATACTGAAACAACATGTAGGCATCAAAACATAAATTCCCAAATTCATAAATTCAATGGCTTTAACATGAATTCATATGATACTACACACATAATAATCAATTCCATATGAAACTTGTAATAGACCATAGACTAGAAACCCAATTAACATTATAATCATGAATACACTTAAATCCAATCCTAGAAATCATGGAATCAATCTACTTGAAGTTTAAAAGAGTTTCTTGAACTCCAAGGGTGAAAGAAACCCTTTGATGAACACTTCACATACCTTCAAACGATACACTGGTTTGGACTCCTAAACGTACTTCAAACGATGTAAAAAAAATCTAAAACTCATCCGATTACACCTACTGACCTTCCTGATCATGAACTAACTTAAAGATCGACATTTAATGGCCGTAAAGATCACAAAATAAGATCACCAACTATGAAGGCTAAAATAACTCTAAGTATGAATACTTAGCTAAAAAATTTTAAGTCTGTGACCCCTTAACAAACTTTAAAGGACTGAATTAAGCTTAGGATTTTATGGGGTTTTACAATATCTCCCCCTTGGAAATATTCATCTTCGAATGAGACTGACTAAAATGGGAAAACTGATAGACTGAAAGTACATACTGGATATGCACATCTGAAGCATGATTTCATGGCTGAGACTACTGATATACTAAATTATCATACTAAACATGCATAACTGATTCATGATTTTGTAACTAATATTACTAATAAGCTGAGTTTGTATACTGAACATGTATATCTGATGCATGAGTGCATGACTAAACTTATTAATGATTTCATGACTGAGTATGCAACATTACTTGATACCAAGTTGGTAACTACATCTGAACATGAAACTGAGTAAATTTAAGGAAAACTATTACCTTGACCTGAGTCTGAGTTTGCAGAGAGGAGGTGAGGATACTTGGTCCGCATATCTACTTCTTTTTCCCAAGTAACCCCCTCAACAAATTGATTTCGCCAGAGTATTTTGACTAGAGGGACTTCTTTGTTCCTCAGTCTGCGAATCTGATAATCAAGGATTTCGACTGGAATTTCCTCATAAGAGAGGTTGTTCTGAACATCTATACCCTTTACAGGGACTATGATTGCTGGGTTACTTATGCACTTCTTTAGCAAGGAGACGTGAAATACTGGATGTAATAAAGCTAAATCTGAAGGCAACTAAAGCTCATAAGCTACCTTTTCAGAGTGACTGAAAATTCGATAAGGACCGACATATTGGGGACTGAGCTTCTCCTTTTTCCCAAACCTCTTTACCCCCTTTATGGGAGAGATTTTCAAGAATATAAAATTACTGATCTCAACTCGAGATCCTTTACTGAACATGCATGAACGGCAACATGAAGACATAACTGAGCCTGAAACGTGATACATGAACTAAATAGCACAAACTGAACTAAGCTCCTGAATACATGGCGTATGGTTGAGATTGGAACTTGAGGGTCCACCTTGAATACCCACTAATCCAAACTAGATTTGTTATGTGAAGAAAAAGAGGAATATTTAGGTCATGAAAGCTCGGGGGACTATGGTGTTTCTCCTCCTTGGGATAATACGGTCCTTGAAGGATACTGACTTGACTAAGCTGATGAGGAAAGATTAGGATGATGCACAGGGCACCTACAAACTGAATAGTGATTGAATATCTGGGATCTGAAACTGAGGAATGATACATGAACTGAGCTGAACTCGCAACTACCTGGTTGCTCCATCTTGGAATAGTTACATCCATGAGACTTCGGATAGTTCAATTAGATGAAAAGATGGAAAACCAAACCACATAAACTTGTTTGCCGACTGCTAAACTAAATTGATGGATTTTCGGACTAACTCAAGATGGGACTTATACTCGACTGGAGCCATTCTTTGACACCCTTTTGTAGAGTTCTAATCGCTTTAGAGAGAAAGGAATCTTGGCATGGGCTGAATAAGAAATCACATCCTGATAAAAATTCTGTAGTGCGAGACGAGTCCTACAAAACATCATATAAGATAGAGTGACTAAGATCTATGCACTGCATCTACAAATTTTCAAGCTTAGACATATTTCTCGAATACCCGTTCAACTATATTCTCCACCTTAGTACGACGCTTCACCTGAGACTACTGAAAATATTCACATAGTTTTTGAGCACGAATGCATAAATATACTAACTTATCTGATTAACTGAATGGTTTACAGTTTAATATTGGTCATGTAATATTGAACTGTACATAGTCTGGACTGAAACTGTAGTGTATTATTTATATAAGGTAAGGACTGACAGAGTAGAATGATATAACTGAGCATGAATTCAGAAAACTATATTATTTGAGAATATAAGACCAAACGTATAACATGATTCTAAAATAGTCTATAAACTGAGGTACTGAAATACTGATAACTGAATAATTGATAATTGTACGCTATGGTCAAGCAAACCTGAAATTAAACTGAGTTACAAATCTGATTATTTGACTGAGACTGTAACTAAGACGGTAACTGAGACTGTAACTGAGACTATAACTGGGCTCATACTAGAAATGAATACAGAGTTCTGAACACTACGTGATGGATACTGACATAAATCGAGGATCTGAATAGACACTCATACTCGACATTTTCTCAACTTCTTATCTCATGAAAAATTATAATTTTTTTCCCTCAACAACTAAATACAACTTCTTGCTAGCCATTTACTTAGCATACTAACCTAACATTCAGTCTTATTTTTATAACTATAGCCTTATGTAAAACAAGCATGGAAAAATATTTCCTAATCATAAAATATTTACTCTCTCTCATCTAGGCAATCGCTCATCACTATATCATTTCATAAGGAGAGTTCACTAAAGGGTTAAAACATGAGGACCTAAAGCGTGAATGAATACTATGCTGAACTTGAAACTTAACTAAGGCCTGAGAAATAGAATATCAACACCACAAGATTATCAATAGATATAAAATGAGGATATACATGACATAATCTGAATTTAGCCGACCACTAGAAGTGTAGCATGAGTCATGGGAACTGGGCATACTGTAAAGCATGACATGAGTACATGAGTCATGAGCTGCATGATCTGAATCTAGAGTTTCTGTATTCATGAAGCATGATTCGTAATACTGAGTGAACTGAAACTCCTTACACTAGAAATTGTAAGCGTATACGATTTTTGCTAATGTGTATAAATATGAGCTATTATGATAGAGCTAACATATAAGACATGAATATATAAGATACCGTGATAACTGATGGGTTTTGAGAATCTGAAGTACGATTCTGAGATGATTTGTGGGTTCATCCTCATTATGGGAATAGACAAGAGTGTCATCTATCAAGACTATGATGAACATGTCTACATACTGCTTGAACACGCGGTTCATCAAATCAATGAAGGCTGCTGGAGTATTGGTAAAACCAAATGACATGACTAGGAATTCAAAGTGACCATACCAAGTTCTGAAAGCTATTTTCGAAATGCCACATTCTCTAACTCTGAGATGGTGATAGCCTTATCTGAGGTCTATCATAGAAAAGTAATTGGCACTTTGAAGTTGGTTAAATAAGTCATCGATTCTGGGAAGTGGATACTTGTTCTTGACTTTTACTTTATTTAGCTGACGGTAGTCTATACACATCGTAAGAGAACCATCTTTCTTATGTACGAATAGAACTAGTGCACTCTAAGGGGATACGCTGGTTTGTTGAATCCCTTATCTAGGAGATCTTTCAACTGTTCTTTTAACTCTTTGAGTTCTGCTGGGGCCATTCTATATGGCAAAATAGAGATAGGATGAGTATCTGAAAGAAGGTCTATTCCAAAGTCAATTTCCTACTCGGGAGGAACTCCAGAAAGATCTTCAAGAAATACATGTGGGAATTTATATTCTATTGATACTGACTCAAGATTAGGGGTTTCTGAACTAAAGTCTTGAACTCAAACTAGATGATAGACAAATCCCTTAGATATCATTTTTTTCTTGCCCTAAGGTAAGAAACAAGCTGACCCCTAAGTGCTGAAGTACTATCTCTCCACTCAAGGACAGGTTTATTTGAAAACTAAAAGTGGATAATTCTATTTCTGTAGTCAACTAAAGCATAGCATGAATGAATCCAATCAATGCCGAGAATGACATCAAAATTTGTCATCTCTAATTCTACTAAGTTTACTAAAGTGACTTTCTAAGATACCATAATCGGACAGTTCTTCTATACCCACCGGGCTATGATAGATTTACCCACTAAGGTAGAGACTGAGAAAGGCTCTGCTAGAATTTTGGGACTGACTTCGAAGTCAACAACTATATAAGGAGTTACAAAAGACAAAGAAGCTCTTGGATCTAGCAAAGTATAAACGTGAAATTGATAAAATTATAACATACCAGTGACCACATTAGGAGAACTTTCCTGAGCCTATCGGGACTGAAGTGCATAAAGCTTATTTGGGCATTACCCACTGGTGGCACTGGAAATGACACCTTACTGATTCAGGCAACTAGACTGAGCTGAGGGACAAATATGCTAACTGTGCGAACCTGAATAAGGACAATCTCTAATTCTATGGCCTGGCTTTCTACATCCAAATCACAACCCACTACCAGCCCTACACTTGCCCTGATGGTTTCTACCACATTTCTGGTAAGGAGGATTTGTTCGGCCACTCTCTGGCCTTGGCGTTTGGCTCTCTTATTCTTTCTCCCTCTTTTCCTATATCTATTATTCTCACACTACATAGCTTGAGTCATAATCCTAGATAGTATTGTATCCATCAGATTATTCTGGGCTACCACTGAATAAGCTAAGGCAATGAAAGCAGTCTTGAGTTCGGAGTGAGACACATGCTCATTCAGGGGACCTGCCTGAACGGGTGAAGGTGCTAGCTGGTTTCCAGTTCTCCTTTTATTAGTATTTTTGGGAGACATATTCTAAAAATGGAGGGAAGAAAAGGATTAGACTGAGTCTAACTTGAGCTCATGCTCACTCGCACGACATGAATAATGAAAGAAGGGAAACTTTGCCTAAAACATCTAATAGTCCCCTATCCAAAAGTGTGGCACACTGCACACCATGCATAAGACTCTACTAGACATGACTTTAATACTTCCTAGGACTCTATTAAAACTTTGGCTCTAATACTAAGTTTGTAGCTCCCCGCATTTGTACCCCGGATGCTAAACGGTGCTAGCGACCCTAAAGGACCACCAGCTAACCCATGACTGGTACCTACTATGAGCACTAAAAAATAATAACACTGCAATACTTATATTACTAAAATAAATGAGAAAGTTAGGCAAAAATGGCCATACGGTTCATAGCTAAAAATAAATACTAAATTCTAAAAATTGAATACTGAAATTTCTGTTTGAAATGCTCTAGTCTGAAAGCCTCAAACTATCTGAATTATGGAGTTGATGGGACAAGCCCCCAAATAACCCTGACTACTAAAAACTGTACTAAAATAATGAAATAATTCTCTGTCCTTGAACTATGAGGACTCACCACTAAGTCTGCTGCTGATAGGTTAGGCAGCTAAGTACAGTCAGAAGCCCGTGCATATGAACCTATGATAAAAGACATCATAGGATAAAAAAAGTATGCGTCAGTACTTTGAATATACTGGTATGCTAAGTGAGGTAGGCTGATATGTATGGGTTCATATGCATGAACAATAACTGACTGAATAACATGAACATAACTGAATGAGAGTACATGCATGAATACATAAACTATAACTGAGATTATGTCAATGTTGTTTATTGAGTTTTGAATAATGATTGACTTATATCTGAGTTTAATGATATTGTATTACTGGAGAGTAAGTGACTATTTTAGTCAGTCCTGATTGATAATTGGGTGAATGTTTTTAACAGTCCTAATTTTGTAGAACAAAACTGAGTTCTATACTGGGCTGGGTGACTATATCTTACAGTCCTGATTCTGTAGAACATAACTAAGTTCTATACTGAGACTGAAACTAAAACTATAAAAGGTAATCATCTAATTGAAATACCCCTCTCTGAATGGATTGGGTTCTAACATGTAACCCTAGTTGGAAGCGTATTAGTACTGTTCCACAGGTAAAGACAAGTTGTAAGTTAACGCTCTCTGATAGGAAGCTCTTTCGTCAACCCTCACTGGCAGGAAAACTCGTATGAGATATATCAACCCTAGTCTGGCAAGAAGATATCTCAAACTATGCTAGCTACATACTTCTGTAATGCAGGGATTGCTACTAAGGATCAAACCCTACAATGGAAGGAATTTCCCCATCCCTGGGTTCACTCGGTGCTGAATCCTACTCCCAACTGAATAGACACTTAATTGATTTCTAGTCCATACAGCGCTAGACTGAACTGTTACTGATCGTACTATCTAACTTAACTGAACTGACTTCACTAGGTTTCTCTAACTGCCAGAATACTACTGAATCTGGTTAACTGACTAAGTTCACTGAATTCTAGAGTGAATACTGAACTGAGACTGATTACTGAGTAATACTATTTGTAACACTACTGAGACTATTTTGTAACTACTGTAGTTCTAGGTAAATAGCAAAATTTTGGGTATTGAATACTCCAGGACTCGATAGCATGAAAAGTAAAACATAGAGTAAACTTAAAAAGCATAACACTATGTACTGGTTCATAACTCATCCATAGAGACATTTTATCAAATACTTGTAACGTATAAGTTTACACATATACTAGCATGCCATGAATTCTTCCCCATTTAACTCACATGAGCATTTTAACAAACAACTGGGGAGCACAACTATGCACATAATACTGAAACAATATGTAGGCATCATAAGATAAATTCACAAATTCAATGGCTTTAAAATGAATTCACATGATACTACACACATAATAATCAATTCCACATGAAACTTGTAATACACCATGGATTAGAAACCCAATTAACATTATAATCATGAATACACTTAAATCCAATTATAGAAATTATAGAATCAATCTACTTGAAGTTTAAAAGAGTTCCTAGGACTCCAAAGGTGAAAGGAACCCTTGGATGAACACTTTACATACCTTGGTACTTGAATTGACTAAGGTTGGTAGTGAGTTCTTGAATCTTGAACCTTGATTTAGAAGCCCTAGGCTTTTGTTTCTTAAGTAATTTTGAGAATAGTGAATGGATTTTTTCTCTAAAGTGGCTAAATCTTATATTTTGGGGGCTGATGAATGTGGAAAAATGACCCAAATACCCCTGAGGATGCGGCTTTTTAATGACTTAAAACTAGCCTAGCAATGCACAGACCGACGTACCACATCAAAGGGATCGACACTTTGGGTAACATGCCGCGTCAAATCCACTTTGGTTCACTGGGAATTGCACTAGGACTGGGGGAAATATTCATCGACATGATAGGCTATGCGGCACGTCAAGATCGCATTGATACACTGGTTTGGACTCCTAAACATTCTTAGAACGATGTTCGAAAAATCAAAAACTCATTCGAGAACACCTAATGACATTCCTGATCATGAAGCAACTTAAAGATCGACATTTAATGGTCATAAGGGTCGCAAAATAAGATCGCCAACTATGAAGGTTAAAATAACTCTAAGTATGAATACATAGCTAAAATTTTCTAAGTGTGAGACCCCTTAATAAGCTTTAAAGGACTGAATTAAGCTTAGGATTTTACGGGGTCTTACAACATTCTAAACTCGATTCCCTATGCCTGTATGGTTATATATATATATATATTGATACAATACGCAACTACAAAAATGGAGGCGATACACAAACAATGGAAAATACTAAAAAATAAAGAAACAAAATAGAAAATAAAGGGATAGATAGATTGACACAGTGATATAAAGAGAAAACAACCTAAGGGTGTATCAAACCCAAAGGCCTTCCTATAGAAATATCATAAGTACCAACCTCTCACGAGGACCTCACCTTTCAAGTTTGCAATCATTTGGTAAGAATTTTATTAGGCTTTTAAGCTTATTTTTATATGGCATTCTGGTAAACATCAAGGAGACTGGTAGTGGAACAAAGAGGTCAAGAGAAAGGTAGAGTCTAAGAAGGTATCTTATGCTAAGTTGGTTAAGAGCAAGGATAATGAGGAAAGATAGAAGAATAAGAATGAGTATAAGGTTGCTAGAAGAGAGGCTAAGTTAGCAGTTATGGTGGCTAAGACAGCGACTTTTGAGAGTTTGTATATGGCTTTCGAGGAGAAATACAGAGATAAGAAGTTTTATAGGATGTCCAAGGCCAGAGAGCAGAGGGCTCATGACCTTGACTAAGTGAAGTGCATCAAAGGAGAGGATGGTATAGTGTTGGTTGAGGATGCCCTCATTAGGGAGAGGTGGCAGTCCTATTTTCATAAACTTTTAAACGATAAGGGGTATAAAGGTTTGTGTTGGGAGACTTGGAGATATCTGAGGAGGGTGGCGATTATAGTTATTGTAGGCGTATCAAGGTTGAGGAGGTCAAGGGAGCTATTCGTAGGATGCAGTGGTGTAGGGCGATGGGGCCAGACAAGATTCCGGTAAACTTTGTGAAGAGCACTAGTGGGATAGGTTTAGAGTGGTTGACAAGGTTGTTTAACATTATTTTTAGAGCTGCTAAGATGCCTGGAGCATGGAAATGGAGCACAATGATTCCACTGTATAAGAATAAGGGAGACATTCAGGGTTGTAACAACTATAGAGGTATTAAGTTGTTGAGTCATACTATGAAGATTTAAGAAAGGGTGGTAGAGTTGTGGATAAGGAGGATCGTGGCGATCTTTGAGAATCAGTTCAGTTTTATGCCTGGTCGCTCAACCATTAAGGACATTCATCTTGTGAGGAGATTAGTGGAGCAGTTTCAAGAGAGGGGGAAGGATTTCCACATGGTGTTTATTAATCTAGAGAAGGCCTATGACAGAGTTCCCAGGGATATTCTACGGAGGTGCTTGGAGGCTAGAGGGGTGCCCGTGGCATACATTAGGTCGATTCAGGATATGTATAAAGGTGCGAAGACTCATGTGAGGACGTTAGGTGGAGATTCAGAGCACTTTATAGTTTTAATAGGGTTTCACCAGGGATCGACTCTTAGCCTGTTTATATTTGCCTTGGTGATGGATGTTTTGATGCGACATATTCAATGGAAGTTGCCTTGGTGTATGTTATTTGCAGATGATGTGGTTTTGATCAACGAGACTCGAGGTAGAGTTAATGATAAGTTGGAGATTTGGAGACAGACGCTTGAATCTAAAGGTTTTCGATTAAGTAGAACAAAGATAGAGTACTTGGAGTGTAAGTTTAGTAATATGTCATAAGAAGATGGAGTGGTTGTGAAGCTAGACTCTCAGGCCATCCAAAAGATCAAAAGTTCCAGGTATCTAAGGTCTATAATTTAGGTTAATGGTGAGATTGACGAGTATGTAATGCATCGTATTGGGGAAGGGTGGTTGAAGTGGAGGCTCACTTCGGGAGTCCTTTGTGATAAGAAAGTGCCCTCGAAGCTTAAAGGTAAGTTTTACAGAGTGGTAGTCTGGACGGCTATGCTGTATGGAGCGGAGTGTTGGCCAGTTAAGAACTCCCACATCCAAAAGGTGAAGGTGGCGGAGATTCAAATATTGAGATGGATATGTGGACATACTAGGAAAGATAGGGTGAGGAATGAGATTATTTAGGAGAAGGTAGGAGTTGCCTTGGTGGAGGATAAGTTGTGAGAAGTGAGGCTACGTTAGTTCAGACATGTGATGAGGAGGGGCCCTGATGCTCCAGTACGGAGGTGTGAGACTCTGGCTATGGATTATCTTAGGAGGGCTAGAGGTATACTGAAGAAATATTAGAGGGAGGTGATTAGGCATGATATGGAGAAATTATAGCTTATAGAGGACATGACCCTTGATAGAGAGGTATGGAGGATGTGAATTAGGGTAGAGGGTTAGGGGGTAGGAGCGCGGCGGTAGTAATAGGAGAGTGCTCCTTTGGGTCTGGATTTTCTTGTTCGTAGTGTTGGGGCTGTAGTTTTTGGGGTTAGTGGTGTTGGCTTTTCTGTATCCCGTACTAGTTTATTATGCACTTATCTTTTGTGTTTGTTATACTGTTAGTTTATTTTATGTACCATACTAGTTTGTATCCGCTTACTTTTTGTATTTCTTATACTGTTATTGGTCCTAAGCTAGGGGTCTATTGGAAATAACCTCCCTACTTCTCTTGAGGTAGTGGTATGGTCTGCGTATACTCTACCCTCCCTAGACCCCACTAGGTGGGAATACACTGGGTATGTTGTTGTTGTTGTTGTATTCTCCTTGCATCCTCCTTTGATATTGTTTGTTCATAAACCTGCACAAATGAAAGAGTGATGCTAGGTAAAATGCTAGCATCATGGTGAGCGAGTAACAAAGTTTCCAATTTGGATTTAGGTTTGGCTTAATAAACCTACTTGTGGGGTACATGGTAATCCCATAAGTAAATCGGATAATATGATCTATGGGAATATGGGAATCCCTTTATTACAAAAAGGTTTGGCTAAGGGCAATACTTTCAAGTTATAACTGGTATGATAATATTACTACCTAATTTCCTTGGTTAATA
>JAPEIP010000010.1:71319743-71336791 GCA_026120095.1 Capsicum chinense
GGTGTCACCCATTCCTTTCTTGGAGGATATCACCAAATAAAGATTCTTTCCAAGTTATCCTCCATTCTCGTATGTGACCTCCTAAAATGACCATGTCTTGGATCCACAGATGTGATCCTTGAAGCATCGATCCCAAAGGAGTGGAGTCCATTGATCTTGTATCATTCTCCTTTTCTTGAAGAGGATTCATCCTTGAATCCAACTCATTTATCAGCTTGTCATTTCACCTTTCAAGTTTGGCATCCTTTGGAAGAATTTCATGAGAATTTTAATCGCTCTTTTATATGGCATTCTCCTCGTATCCTCCTTTGGTATTGTTTGTTCATGAACCTGTAAAAATGAAAGAGTGATGCTAGGTAAATTACTAGCATCGTGGTTAACAAGTGACAAAGGTTCCAATTTGGATTTAGATTTGGCTTCATAAACCTACTTGTGGGGTACATGGTAATCCCCCTTGTAAATCAGATAATATGATCTATGGGTATATAGGAATCCCTTGATCACTAAAAGGTTTGGATAAGGACACTACTTGCAAGCTATAGCCGATAGGTCGATACTACTACCTAATATCCTTGGTTAGTAAATGGTCAATGGTTTGGTTGTTTGGTTATGGTTTTAATTAGGAAATAATGGCGGGAGTGTGATATCTAACCATGAAGGTGTGAGTCCAAAGGACTTACACTGGAAACTCATGTTTGGCAACATGAGGAATGGCCTTGTTGTCCATATATTTGAGAAGTACATGGGAATCCCCTAACACGTGTATATATATTTATCATATAGAGCGATGGTTACACGAGAATCTCCTACTTTTATGATATCCTTGGCTTATGTAGCTACACGCATTGGGGCCCATTTAGGGGTTACACTGGACCTATATAGCTAGTGGGTTGTTTTATGATGGTTAAGTTTCACATGACCAGGTTAATGCTTTCAAATACATGCTAAACCCGATTCCCTATCCCTGCATGGTTATATATGTATATATATATATGTATATATATATATATATATTGATTCAATACAAAACTGCAAAAATAGAAATGACACACAAACAATAGAAAACACTAAAAAATAAAGAAACAAGATAGAAAATAAAGGGATAGATAGATTGACACCATGAGATAAAGAGAAGACAACCTAAGGGTATATCAAACCCGAAGACCTTTCTATATAAATATCATAAGTACCAACCTCTTATGAGGTCCTCATGGGAATGGACCCGAGCAATCCACATTTCTCACATTTAATGTAACTCCCAATAAGTTACCATTAAACACTCTCAACTGTATTTAAATTCATCATTCATCAAATAACTAAATGAAATAAAACTAGCTATTTATAGCCATGGGCTATTTATTATACAACGGGCCCAAAAGTGACCCTAAAAGCTATTGAACCCAAAAGTGAACCAAAGCACAAAACAATGGAATGGACGCCTGTACTCTCTCGAAGCCCAAGATATGATCTAAATGTTGTGTCGCCCATTCCTTTCTTGGAGGATATCACCAAATAAATCTTCTTTCCAAGATATCATCCATTCACATATGTGACCTCCTAAAACGACCAAGTCTTGGATCCGCAGATATGATCCTTGAAGCATCGATCATAAAGAAGTGAAGCCCACTGATCTTTTATCATCCCCCCTCCCCCTCCCCCCTTTCTTAAAGAGGATTAGTCCTCGAATCCAACTCATTTATCAACTTATCATTTCACCTTTCAAGTTTGGAATCCTTTGGTAAGAATTTTGTTAGGCTTTTAAGCTCATTTTCATATGGCATTCTCCTTGTATCCTCCTTTGATATTGTTTGTTCATGAACCTGTATAAATGAAGGAGTGGTACTAGGTAAAATGCTAGTATCATGGTTAGCGAGTGAAAAAGGTTCCATGTTGGAATTGGCTTCTCAATTTGGATTTGGGGTGGTTGAACAATGTCTTCAGGAACTTGGTTTGGGTAGAGGGATTATGTTCTTGAGGTGGAATGGGATGTGGTCTTTGGTAATGGCATGTTTTTTGGTGGAATTATTGTGGTTGGGGTACATTTAGTGAGATTTGGGGAGTAATACATGTCACCTTTTCCATGTTCCCCTTCAAGCGTGACCCATCCTTCTTCCAATTATTCAATTCTTGTCGTCAATCCATGAGGGCTTTCTTTATCGCCTCTTTTGAGATAGGTTAAACCTCGACTCCCGTAGCCATGGTAATGGATGACTCACTTAAGAAATAAAAACTTGAACTTAAATTTCTAAGATAAGAAAATAAAATATAAAAGAAGAAAAAGACACAAGAAACTAAGATACAAAAGAAGAGCAAACAAGAACTAATTGAACAATTACGTTGATTACGGTTTATTTGTTAATTAGGATCAAGAATCAATGAAATAAAAGGAGGAATTAATAGATGAAATTAATGAGTTTGGAAACTGATTTGATGGAGTTTCGAAGTTGATAATGTGTTCAAAAGATATGGAGGTGCGTTGGAAGTGTGTTGGCAGCCCTTGGCACACCTTGGGCGCATACCAAACGCATAGGGGGCTGCCTTGGGATGTGGAAGCAGATGGGGCGTAGGCTAAGATCAGGCTTGATGCAGGAGGTGGCTCCTCCACTGGTTTCACCTGCGTTTGAGGTGATTCATCAGGTCATCCACACCCACAACGCATACCAGGCGCAGATCACCCGCCCAACAGCTCCAAAAGCATACTTTTGTACCTCCAAATGGTCCCCCTTTGTCCTCTCTTTAGAATATTCTTTAGGATATCCAAAATTGGTGCTTGTACAAACACTTTTGTACACCTTTTTATTCAATTTTGAGTATCAAACAACTACCTTTTGAAGAAAATTTTCCTTGAAGATATGAATTTCTCCAAGAATACTCAAGAACACCAACAAGTTCAAAATGCTCTAACTCTTAAACCGTTGCTCGGAATGCAGTGAAATTTTGAATTTAGGCTATTTTCAACCTTCTAAACACATTCCAAGCATCAATTTCCTAATATTATCAACCAAAAATTCCATATTTTAACGCCACCTTCAACCTTAAACTTGAGATTCTCAATAATGGTAGACCCTCCAATTCATCTCTGATTGAGGTCAAATTCAAGGTTTAGACTCTAATAATGTTAGGGAACAAGAATATAACACCAAAACACAAGAAAAATAATTAAATCAAAGAATCAAAATTTGACCTAAAGGCAAAAACATGAATAGTGATTTTTTTTTTGGATTTTTGACTTTCCAACCCAATGAGACCCATGACTAGAATCGTGAGAATGATTCTAAGCTCGGCTCTAATACCAAATGATATAATATGAAACTATAAAAATGTAAATGACACACAAATAATGAAAAACACAATAAAATAAAGAAACAAGATAAAAAAATAAAGGGCTAGATAGATTGACACAAAGAGAAAAAGAGAGAACAACCTAAGGGTATATCAAACCCGAAGACCTTCCTATCTAAATATCACAAGTACAAACCTCTTACGAGGACCTCACGGGAATGGACCCGAGAAACCCACATTTCTCACATTCAATGTAACTCCTAACAAGTTACCATTAAACACTCTCAAGTGTATTTTAATTCATCATTCATTAACTAACTAAAAATAAAATAAAACTAGCTATTTATAGCCATGAGCTATTTATTACACAATGGGCCCAAAAGTGACCCTAAAAGCTATTGGGTCTAAAAGTGACCCAAAGCACAAAACAATGGAATGGACGCCTGTACTCTCTCAAAGCCCAAGCTATCATCCAAATGTGGTGTCACCCATTCCTTTATTGGAGGATATCACCAAATAAAGCTTCTTTCCAAGATATCCTCCATTCACGTATATGACTTCTTAAAACAAAAAAGTCTTGGATCCACAGATGTGATCCTTAAAGTATCGATCCCAAAAGAGTGAGACCATTGATATTGTATTTTATATATATATATGGTTGTATGCATTACGAGTAGTTTTACTTGGTTTTATAAATGCCATTATTTTATCCTTATCCTGAATTCATGCTAGCATTCTCCCACTAACCCATCTTCGGGTAGTTGTATCCCTACATGATGTAGGAGCCAGATGTTCTAATCTTCTTGGTTTGCATTTGAAAACTCAGAGGTCAGCTTTGGATTGAAGTGGTGAGCTTTTATCTTTCTGAAAGGCTCCATTTTATGTATGTTATTTCATACTCTGAAGTACGTATGAATTTTTATTTTTTCTATGGTTGGGGTCATATCCTAATTGAATTTTATTATTCTGTTGGTTAGAGCCTTTGTGGTACTTCTATAGGTTGGTATGAGCGGGATTGATATTATGTAAGCCTTAGTATTGGTATTGATATTGGGGATGACATTATTGGACATAATTTCTTGTTGTTCCATTATATTTTATTTTATTATTCATTATATTATGTTTTGGAACCCATTTGGTTGTAGCCTGGTTTATAGCCTTTAGTTTGGTATTGGTTGGCTTGGTTGATTTATTCGGCAAGTTATGACAGACGAGATGGCTTGGTTGGGTCGGTTTAGGTATAGACTTATCTCAAATCCAGTTCCCATCCAATCATGCTATCTTTTTATATGTTCAAAATTGAGCTAATTCAAGTCAAGCAGTTAAGGGTTGGGTTAGGTAATAAGGGTGATGGTCTCCGGTCCCCATCGGACTTGGGACACTCATTATGACAAGGCCATGGTTTGGGTATTATCAAGTTGGTAACAGAGCTTTAGGTTCTTGGTCAATTGATATTACACAAAGCCTTGTCTAGTAGAATATCTTTTAGGAGCATGTAGCATGCCACATTCATAAGGGAGAGGCTACGGGGCATTTAAGAATGTTTTACTTTCTTGGTATTCTATTTTCAATCTTGGAGTCTAAGTCCTAGAATCTCCTCTAATCCTTGTTTATTTATTTTTCATATCATGCCTTGTAGATCTGGAACACAAGAAAACTCTTTAGTCCCATTTGGGGATAATGTTGATGTGGTACATCCTATATTTGGAGTTCGTCTTCGATCTTAGGGTCTTGTCCCTGATTGTTCTAGGATTCCTCCAGTTGCTACTATTCCTCCTCAGAGTGAGGTGAATAATATGGAATTTTGTCAATCTATTCATATCATTGCTCAGTTAGTTGCTGATCAGGTTGAGCGGGATATGTCTGGTGGATTGTCTACCGAAACCACAAGGGTTGGCCAATTTATAAAGCTAAATCCTCCTACTTTTACAGGTGTAAAGGTGGAGGAAAATCCTCAGGCTTTCTTGGATGAAATAGAGAAGATATTTAGAGTAATAAAGGCTACTAATATAGAAGGTGTACACTTTGTAGCTTATCAGTTCAAAGATGTTTTGTACCAATAGTACAAGTGGGATAGGGATAGAGGTGATGTGGAGGAGTCATCATTATGGGATGCCTTTTCTGGTGATTTTCTAGAATATTTCTTTCCTCAAGAGATGAGGGAAGTGAAGATAGAGAAGTTTGTGAATTATAAGCAAGGGAGAATGTTTGTCAAGGAATATGTCTTGAAGTTTCATCAACTGTCAAGGTATGCTCCTAATTTGGTGGCTGACATAAGAGCGAGGATGAGAAAGTTTACTTTCGAGCTACCTTAAGATTTGATCTTGGAAATCAAGCTACTTTTTTGATCAAGGATATGGACATTTCCAAGTTGATTGTCCACATATAGCAAGTGTAGAATGAGAAAAGGAAATAGGGGGAGTTTAGAGATTGGTAGGATAAGTAGAGGTTTTTTGAACAGTGAGGTGCTCAGTCGTAAGGTGGTCGGGATAGAGGTAAATGTCCAAAAAAGAAATGGGGGAGTTTGGGTTCCTTCTCTACTGCTAGTGCTCCTTACCCAAAGTAGTCGAGCGATAGGCGTCAGTAAGATGGTGATATCTTCTAGGCATAGGGTGCCCAATCTCATGCAGGCAGAGGGCATTCGATTTTTTCATGCCCTCCTTGTAGGTTCTATGGTCGTCCTCATCGGGGTTATTATGATGAAGGAAGGGACAAGTGTTTAAAGGTGGCCAACCAGTCCATCTACTCAAGAATTTCTTGATTAATAAAGTTGCTACGGGAGCAAATAAGATTCTGGTTGCTTCATTTTCTGCTCCTACACCCAGTGGAGCTGCTTCTGTGTTACTTATTGCTCCTGATTCTAGTGTTGGCCAAAATAGGTTGTATGATCTTGTATCTTGGTAGGAATCTAAGGCATCTCCTGATGTCATTACTAGTACGTTATAACTCTTTCCTCGTGATGTGTATTGTCTACTTGATCTGGGGTCTACTCTTTCCTATATGACCCTATTTGTGGCTATATGTATTAGTTTTGATCTAGAAATAGTTTTGGACCTTTTTTCTATTTCTACCCCGGTAGGTGACTCAGTCATTACTAAAATAGTCTATAAGGCCTGTGTGGTATTTGTTGGTAGTAGGAAGACTTTGGTATATTTTTTTGAACTGGATATTGTTAGTTTTAATGTTATTCTAGAGATGATTGGTTACACTCTTGTTACACATCCTTGGAATGTCGAACCCACAAGGTTGTCTTTAGGTTTCCTTGTGAACCAGTTATAGAGTGGGAGGGTGGTTCTCTAGATCCTAGGGGAGGTTCTTTTCTTATCTTAGAGCCCAAAAATTAATTTCGAAAGGGTGTCTTTATTACTTAGTGTGGGTTAAAGATTCTAACTCAGAAGGTCCTTCTTTTCATTTGGTCCCTACGATTAATGAGTTTCCTGAGGTCTTTCCAGATGATCTTCCTGGTGTTCCTCCAAATAGAGAAATAGAGTTTGTTATTGATTTGTTTCTGGACACTCATCAAATATTTA
This sequence comes from Capsicum chinense, assembly GCA_026120095.1. Classification (NCBI taxonomy): domain Eukaryota; kingdom Viridiplantae; phylum Streptophyta; class Magnoliopsida; order Solanales; family Solanaceae; genus Capsicum; species Capsicum chinense. The sequence goes on from JAPEIP010000010.1 coordinate 71,326,556, forward strand.
TTCTTCCTCATAGAATGGCTCCGCCTGAGTTGAGAAAAATCAAGGAACAACTTAAGGATCTTCTGGATAAGGCGTTTATTCATCCTAGTATATCTTAGTGGAGTGCACCAGTTTTGTTCGAGCACAATAAGGATAGTTCCCTTCGGGTGTGCATTGACTATCGATAGTTAAATAAGGTAACAGTCAAAATAGATTACATGTTTGATCAGTTGCAAGATGCCAAGTTATTTTCTAAGATAGATCTTTGGTCTAGTTACCATCAGCTTAGGATTAGGGAGGTGGATATCCCTAAGACATATTTTCACACTCAGTATGGGAACTTGGAATTATTGGTAATGTCATTTGGTTTGAAATTCTCCAACAGCATTTATGGATTTGATAAATAGGGTTTTCAGGCAGTTCTTTGTTCTATTTGTCATTGTATTTATTGATGACACTCTGGTTTATTCAAAAAGTGAGGTAGATCATGCTAATAATCTCTGTGTGGTATTGCAGACCTTAAAGGAACAATAGTTGTATGCCAAGTTCTCTAAATGTGAGTTTTGGCTAAAAGCTGTGACTTTTAATGGTCATATTATTTCTAGTGAGGGGATCATGGTAGATCCTCAAAAGGTGGATGTGGTTAAAAGGTGGCATAGACCCACGACTCCAACCGACATTCGAAGCTTCTTGGGTTTGGCTAGGTATTTAGGCGGTTTGTGAAAAGTTTTTTGCCGATAGCTTCTCCTTTGACTAAGTTGACTCAGAACATGTTAAAGTTTTCTTGGTCAGATGCTTGTGAGGGGAGTTTTGAGAAGTTGAAGGACAAGCTAACTTCGACTCAGATTTTGACATTGCTGAAAGGCAGTGAGGGTTTTTTGATTTATTATGATGAATCTCGGGTAGGTCTTGGTTGTGTCTTGATGCAACATAGGAAGGTGGTTGCCTATGCTTCGAGGTAGTTGAAGGTACATGAGAGAAACTATCCTACTCATGTTTTGGAGCTTCTTGCGATGGTCTTTTCTTTGGAAATATGACAACATTATCTGTATGGTGTACACGTGGATATCTTTTCTGATCATAAGTGTCTATAGTATGTGTTCACTTAGAAAGAGCTTACTGTCAAGCAGAGCCTTCACTGTCACCCATGTAAAGCTAATGTGGTTACTGAGCATACCATGAAATTTACTAGTTATCATGTCCTGAGGTTTTAAAAATGCAGGTTCCTGAAGTTTACTTGTGTGATGTGTGTTCAGTTAGCATAGATGCATAAAGACCCTTTTAAAAATGAATCTTCAGTTGAATGAGCTCTCGTTTGTTAACATGTTTGTTACAAATATCTTACCATTTTAGATGTTTTATGCTAGCAGGGTGAATTTTCTCATTTGTTTTGTTTCCTTGCTTTAGTTTAAATCTAGTTTAGTATGCTTCTCTTAGGTGATTGAAATGTGTTATGCTTATCTTCCCGAAACAACTTTTGCTTTAGTTATCTTGCCTTTAAATGGCTAAGATTCGATTCTTCCTAACTCCTTTTCTTTTCTTACTTCACATGTACATTCGGAAGCGCATTTGAAGTATCGTGACTTGACTCCATCTCTGTTCAAATTAGAGAAGCGATGATAAATGTATCATATGCTTTCATCTAGTAGTCTAGTGACTCTTTACAGCTTTTTCAAGCTTTATCTTTCCTTTGTAAACACTTGTTATTGTTTTAACATTACTCACATTAGTATTTAATATTTGTGTTTTATATGTTTTCATTTGAATTATTGAGAATTCCTAAATCCGATAGATAATTTAGTTGTTCCCTCTCTACATCTTAAATTTTAAACTTAGCATAATTACTAGGCTTCAGCATATATTTTATGTCGTTAAATGTTAAAAATTCGATAGGTAAAAGTATACCTTTTAGAATAATTGGTCGAGTTGTTAGAGACCTTTAACGCTTTCATATAGAATAATGACTTTAATTTAGTTAAACGCTTTCATTTTACAAATAACTCACCCATCAAAACTCGATTTCATTTAACTTAATTTAGTTTCATTTAACTTAATTTAGTTTGAATATTGGCTACTTTTTATATTATTTTTAACGTTATTTCAAGTTTTTTTTTTTAGATTTTCAAAGCAAATGAGTCAACCTTTTTAGTTACTACAAATGCTCGTTTTTAAATCCATCCCATTTTTACGAATACCAAAATAGTTTTCTCTTTCTAAGTTAAAGTTTGTTCACCAATTTTAAGTTTGAAAAGGTTTTCTCACACAATTACTTTGAAAAAAAATGTTCTCTCACTCAATTACTCGCCTTTTCAAATCTTAGCACTTGTCTTTGATTTTAAATTTTTTAACCTAAGTTTGGCCGGTTAACCGTAATTAGCAGATTCTTTAGGGTGTCCAATCCCTTTCCTTTAGGATAATTAGAATTCTTAGCTAGAATTCTAGGATAAGTAGACCTTAAAATGAAGTCTTTAATTGCTTTAATCACATAGTTTATAATAGGTATCCTAATTCACCCTAGAACTAATTAGGTGATGACTTTATTAATTTATTTAGAGGTTTTCAATATGTTGTACCTTGGCCTGACCCATGTTAAAATGGGGTATAACAGTATAAACACAATCTAATTATGCTACTAGATCAAAATTGTCATTCTAGACTCAACAAAACCACTGAATTCATGAGTGTAGATCATTATCAATGGATGTTGACAAAAGTTAACTTTAGACTATAAAGTTCTAACTTTCCAACCACTACGCAAAATCTATATGAATGTCCCGGGACTCGAACCAAGTTGATTCTAACCAAGAAATTATATTTTGAAGATAACAGAACTGATAAATTTTTCATACGATCTCAAAATCTCCAAATATTGACCAAAAGTCATTCATACCAACTTCAGAACCTTCAAAAATGAAAAACTTACCAAATACTCAACCAACTACTTCGAGAACCTAGCCACCCACTTCCGTTGACCACAAATATCATAATACAACTATGAGGTGGATAAAACAGACAAATGCACCAAAAATATTAAATTAATATGAGATTCTTACCCTATATCCTACAAAATCAGCATATCCATTTGAACCCTTAAAATTTTCATTGTTATAACCATCCTTTTAGCTTTGTTTCTATTAGTTTGGTTCTAACCTAATAAAAAACCTGGTCCTGGGAGAAATTATGTAAGAAGTTAATTTCAAAATACATATTAAGTATTTGACATGGAAAACTCGTTACTCAAGGAGTTAAAAACCATGACCTATTTCTGTAGGAACTTTTTGCTAAACTCTTCCACCAATTTTGAGCCCGGACTTCTAGAAATATCCTTGAAACACCTAAGAAGTTTTTCCAACAATCCCACCCTCTACTCTTATGTTATAGAACAACACTTATTACAATCAACTATGAAATTAATTAAGATATTGATTTGGGATGAATACAACAAACTGACTATTATAACTCAAGAAATGTATGGATAAATCTTGATAGGAAGAAGTTCTTATTTGTAACAACATCTTCTTCTCTGAGATACTTTGTATAGAACTCTAACTCTGATGACTTTTGTCTTTAGGTGTGGTGGAACCTCTAAAGTATAATTCGTTTGTTTATATTATTTGTGAGTTGACTTATCTACTGTTGAGTTTATGTAGAAGATATCATGACCTTAGATTTTGGATCATGAGAGTAGCATTGACCGAGGCCTACATTGCTGATTTTTAGTTAGTTTTGTCTAACTATTAAATTACAGCACAGAGACAACTCATATTATGAATTGAAAACGGCCAACAATTAAATAAAATTGTAACTAATAAATTCAAGTCTCTTCACAAATTAATTAGAGGGATTAAACTTTAATTACTCGTGAATTAATATAGTTCTTGTGCTTATTTTAAAAGTAACATAGTGGACTATTTTGAAAGTGGCTCTTTTTTAAGTTGAGGAGGATCGTGACTATTTTTGATAATCTGTTTGGTTTTATGCCAGTTTTCTCGACTATCGAGGTCATTCACCTAGTGAGGATATTGGTGGAGCATTATAAGAAGATAAAGAAGGACTTACATATGGTATTCATCAATCTTGAAAAAGCATATGACAAAGTCCCCAAAAAGATGTAGAGGTTCTTAGAAGCTAGAGGTATGCTCGTGGCACACATTAGGATGATTTAAGATATGTACGCTGCAATGAAGACTCGTTTGAGGACAGTAGAAGAAGATTCATAGTTCTTTTCTATTTTGTTAGGGTTGAACGGGGGATTGACTCTTAATCTATTTTTATTCAACTTGTAATGGATGTATTGACGCAGAGTATTCTAGGGAGGTGCCTTGATATATGCTATTTGCGGATGATGCAGTTCTAATTGAAGATATAAGGAAAAGAGTTAATGATAAGTTGAAGGTTTGGAGACAGACCACCTTATAAAGGGTTTAGGTTGAGCAAGACCAAGACAGAGTACTAATTGGAGTGAAAGTTCAATGATTTGATGCATGAGGCTAACGTGGTAGTGAAGCTGTATACCATAGCCATTCAAAAGAGAGAAAGTTTCAAGTATCTTGGGTCTATAATTTAGGTAAATAGAGGGATTGACAAGGATTTCATACATCATATTGGTCTAGGGTAGTTGAAATGAAGGCCCACTTTGGGTGTCCTATGTGATAAGAAGGTGCATCCTAAGCTTTAAGGCAAGTTTTACAGAGTGACAGTTACACTAACTATGTTGTATGAAGCAGAGTGTTGGCCAGTTAAGAACTCATGCATTCAAATATTAAAGGTGGCAGAGATGAGAATGTTGAGATCAATGTGTAGACTTACTATGAGAGATATGGTTAGAAATGAAATTATTCCAGAGAAGGTGAGAGTGGCTTTGGTGGAAGACAAGATATGGGAAGTGAGGTTGAAATAGTTTGGGCATCTGATGAGGAAGTGCATGAATGCCCTAGTACGCAGGGGGTGAGAATTTGTCTATTGTTCGTCTCAAAAAGGGTAGAGGTAGGCCAAAGAAATAAAGGAGGAAGATAATTAGACATGACATGGAGCAGTTACAGCTTACAAAGTATATGAACTTTGGTATAAAGGTATGGAGGATGCAGATTAGAGTAGAGTAGAAGTGCATTCTTACTAGTAGGAAGGAATACTCTATTTGTGGTTGTGTTTGTAGTCGTATTGTTATGTATGTATCTTGAGTTTCTTATTCGTGATGTTTTGGTGATGTTTTTGTTTTTGGGTAGATAGTTAGTACTACTCTATGAATATCTTGTTTTTTTTTATTAGCTAGTGGTATGTTATCACGTTCTGTTGGTTTTTTATGTTGCTATGCTTTCATGTTTGTTATATTGTTATTTGTCCTATGTCGAGGGTCTATTGGAAATAACCTTTCTACTTCATTTGAGGCAGTGGTATGGACAGAATACAATTTATTCTCCCCAAATTCTACTTTATGGAAATACACTGAGTATGTTGTTTTTTTTGTTGTATTCTTGTCATTATCTTCATAAAATCAGTCTCTATTTTTTGTCTTTGCACTAGTCAAGAGGAATTATAACACAAAAATTAAGATAATTAGATCTAATTAATAGTGTGTTTCAATTTTTGGATGCAAATTAAATATTATATACAATATGTAAATGGACATATTAATTGGATTTCATACTTATATTAGCACATGATTAATCATGGTCATGGCAAGTTAGCAGTCAAATTAAACTACTACATGTAAAATTTGTAATTCTCCTATCAGTACAAAAATTTGCCGGTGATAACATAATATAGTAATATAATTTATATGTTTCGAGTTATTTACCTTCAATGTTTCTCCTTCACAAATTACAAATGTTAATCATCTCGACTAAGTAACATGTCTATGAACTTCAAAAATTTTGAGACTGAAATTTCATGGATAACTATTACTCCTTTGATGATTGTCCTCAGTGCAATAAAATATAATAAATCAATTAAATACGTATGAAGTCCGCAAGTACATAATTTTATAACCAAAAAAAAAAGAATAAATAAAAGGGATTTAATAGTTCAATAATTTACTAATAGTACTGCCTATTTATAAGTGGGAAGTAACAAATAGAATAATTATAAGTTCAGATCGATGTTGAGGACTCATATTCCTTAAGGAATAGGTTACAGTAAAATCACTATGATTATGTCTACAATAAAACAATATAATGTACAGATGCCTGATGCCTGATGAGGTGCAAGATATTGGTTGTAAAGTGCTTAAGAAGGGTAGATGTAAGCCTAAAACGTATTTAGGTAAATTGATTAGGCAAGACATGGCACAACATTTTCTCAATTAGAAGGATTAGGATAGAAGGTTAATAAGTAGTTGAGTGTTTTTAATTTTCCTTTTCCAAGATATTAGTATTAGTCTGATAATTTCATTTATTAAATTCTCATTTCTATCAATTGATTTTTTATCCTCAACTATTGTATTTTTTGTTTGTTGTTTCTGCTTGTTGTTATCGTAGTCTTTTTATCTATTTTGTGTCCAGAGTCTACAGGAAATAATTTCACTACCTTTTCTAAAGGAGTAAAATATATATAAGACTATCCTCCCTTGACCTCACTTGTGGGGTTACGCTTGATTTCGGGTGTTATTGCAGTTTCTAAAATGAAATGATTTATTATTTAGGCATTGACTTTGAATTTCAAAATTTTTTATAAGCTGAAAAAGGAAAAACTTCCTTTTTTCTATCAGATTTTGCTATGTATGTTAGTTAGGACGATAAATTAAAGTATAATTACTTTTATTAATAATATCAACGTAATTGCTTTATGCGTGGAAATGATTTAACGCACCTTGGACATAGAACAATCAATGAATATTAAGGAAGTAATTGAGAAATCAAATCAAAACAAATAAGAAAAAAGCTATAAAATACACCAACATAAACCATACTAAATTGTCACTTATATACTTTTTTATAAAGTAAAATAATTCAAAGAAAAATCGCCATTTTGGGGATAACTTTTGTGTAAATTAATATAACTTTACCAATTCTTCCCAAATATTGTGAAAATTGTCTATTGTCTTCACAAATTCAAGTATAGAAAGTAATAAAATGACCATCAAGATTGAGCCACAATATTTAGCAAGTAACCATTACATTAGATTTTTCATGTCAAATTAAGAAAAACACTAATAAAATTTAACATGTGTAGACTAAAAAAAATTGATATAAACTTTTTAAGAGATGCAATTTATTTTGTTGAATAACAAGTTTGAAAAAGCTCATTGAAATTAAGAATAATTTTTAATTTGAGAAAAAGGAAAGAAAACATTTTTATTTATGCAGATCAAATCTCTCCACTTTTTTATCTACGTGTAATAAAAGACGAAAAAAAAAAAAGAATTATCTCATGGGCAATTAGCTGAATCAATTCTTATCTTATCCTTTTCTTGCTCTTTAGCTTTCCTCCTATGGTCCTAATTTTGTGTCTCCGTAACCCTAGCAAAATTATTTTTTAAAATGATAGATAGATTGGTAAAAATTAAAGATCTGCATATTTGAAAATCATTATTAAGGGATCTAATTAGTTTTTCCCTCATATCAATTGACAAAGAGTATTTTTTTAATTTTTTCTTAAAATATCAAGTGTAAAATTCAAATGTAAGTTGATTAATTATTAAAATTAACATAAAATTGTGTTCCTCCTAGGATATAGAAGTTCATCAAGTGTATGACCTGCTTGTAGCAAGAACCAAAAATAGAGAGTCTGATTTGATTCTTTATAACTACACAAAACTCATTTATTTACTAGTAAAACAAATATAAAAATATAGAAATAGTGTTATCACAACAAGAAAAAAGAAAATGCAAGATTTACAAGATATATAATTTAATTCTAAAAAGAGATAGATGCAAATCACAAATGAGATAAAAAAAAATTATCATATTAATTAAATCTCTTATATGTAAAAAAATCACACATAATTTAGTAATATCAGAGAATCAATGATTACAAATTTTAGATTTATTTTCAGAAATGTCACCTTTATAGTAATAAGACTGTAGCAAATCGACGATATTATTAACAAACTCTTCATCGTCATCAATAAGCACCACACGAACTTCACCAATCATACCGTAATAGAGAGATGCCATTGAATTATATATTCGTTCAACAGATTGAGAATTCTTCTCTTCAGATATAAGAAAGAGCAGATATAAAAAAATTGTTATATACTGCTGAATTTATAGAGATGTATTTAACATTTTTGGTAGGTGCTTATATGGTATTTCTACTCAAGGCTAGTGGCCATATCTAGTGTTGACCATACCAAAAAAAGAATATTGACCTATTTGACTTTTTGTCATTTTTGAGTCAAAACAAAAGTACACTTTTGTCTCTTTTTTTTTCTTTTTGTCGGTGTAATATATCACAAATTACAATAAATGATTACTGTTAAAAATAAAATGAGTAAAAATAAAGAAAATAAAATAATCTTCTTCTTGGCTGAAGCATGGATATCTCGCTTTCTTCAAGGAGATTCAAGCCCAGTGCAGTATAATCTACACCGATCCAACAATATATCTCTTGACTTGTCCGCTCCAGGACATAACACCACATCAACAATGTACAATTCAAGCAACTACAGATTAATTGAAGAGTCCAAAACTCCACCATAAGAACAACTTCTTTCAACATATATTTACTTTCTTTGTATAGTGAATATAGTTAATGACTTAGAACATTTTCTTTGCCTCAACTCTTTCTTTCACTAATATAATTACACACTATAATCTTTTTCATACTTATCATATTTCCCTATCCATCCAATAACATGCAAGATCACCTCTATTTATAGGTGAGGTATTCATTCTTGTATTGAATAAAAAGAATATGATGTAGTAAAGTGAGTACATGAATGGTCTATAGGTTACAAATGTTACAAGATTTACATGCAACTAATGGTCATATAAATTACAAGAATTAATAGCAATGAGAGTTACAAGAACTAATGGCAATATGAGTTACAGGAATTAATGGTCATCTTTACCATAATTTGTACCCACTAACTCAAAAAAGATAATGTGGTGAGTTACAAGAATAATGACACCACTTTCTCCACTTTATATTTAGTAATGTTTTGCATTTTAATTTATTTTAATAATAAAATGCAAAACTCTTTTTATGAGATTAGTGCGGAGGGTAATATTTCTTGATAAAATCATTTTTTAGTGTTTAGCTACCTAGACACTGTTTGAATAGGATCAAAATTTGGTCAAATTAGCTTTAATCTCATTTTTAGTTTTCTTAGATGTTTGGAAAAATTAAAAAAAAAATACTTAAAAAATAAAATAAAAACTGATTAAAAAAGGAAAAAAGTGAGAAGTTGGGTACCCCCACCTTTTTACTTTTTAGACTAGAATTCTTTTAAGTTTCAACAAGACATTTATTTTTATATCTTTATATTTTTCTCTAATTCCAATAATACCCCAAATTTGTAGCCCTTAAATATATTGTTTTATTTCTTTTCCTCTTTGTTGCTTCTCTCCGTCTCTTTTCCTCCAGTTTTCTCTTCATCTTTCTCTTTTATTTTTAAATTTAAAATTAAAAATTATATATAATTCTACTTATTTATGGTGCTAACGACTTTAAGGACATTTACGTTATTTTGAAAACAAAAAAGTGATTAACAACACTTGTTTACCAAACATATCAAGATTTTTTTTTCAGTTTCACCACTTCTATCCAAACACTTATCTGCTTAATTTCTAAGCACTTATTTTCAACTTTTAAGCACATAAACTAAAAAGCTATTTTTTTTTAAATTCTATCCAAATAGATTCATAGACATATTTATTTTATGAAACATTTTCAGTTATTAGGAAAAATGACTTTTGTCACTTTTGCGATCTGAGTGCGTTCGCATTTTCATTTAAGAAGTATAGAAGTTATATTCTTACGTTATCTCAATTATTTGAACAAACACTTTCATATCATTATCAACCATTAGCATTCAAAAGCATCATAATGTACTTATCATGTCCTTCACTTTGTATCATAACTAAACTTTAAAATTGATCAGCTCTGGAACTTTAATGTCTTCCGATCGACATAGCTCTGCACACTGCTGAGTTAGCTGATTTGTAGCTATAGACTTTAGTTTATCTTCATTAGTTTTTAGCTTTTCTATCTCATTACCCATACTGTCCACTTTCATTGAAAGCGTAGTTAGGGTGTTAAGTATTTTTTCTAGAGTATCTTCTTCTATTATTTCAGTCTGTGTAGCTTTGTCTTGAT
>JAPEIP010000010.1:71341463-71377542 GCA_026120095.1 Capsicum chinense
TATTTTCTATGTATTTCTGGGCGGTGTAGTTGTATACTTTTTTGTCTTGGTTTAGGCTATCTCGGTATGTGCTAACTTGTGGGGGTATGAACAAGTGGTCTTTTTGTGTTTTTGGTGTAAATGGTTTTTCAAATATTTTAAAATAGTCATAAAAAATAGTCATTCTAACTGTCACTCTATAGATCATACCTTTAATTATTTGCAACACATTTTTATCACACAAAATACTAAATGTGAGTCTCTATTTTACCCACATGATTCAGTATAATGTGTACTATCCTCCTCAATCTCTCTATTACCTAGAATTACTGAATCCTTTTTTCCTGGGTACGACCACATTCGCTTTATGGGACATGTTACTGCGCACGTCAAGTACTCAATTTCGATCCTGCTCAATCTGAAACCTTTAGACTATAGAATTTTTCTTCAAACCTTCACCCTCGCATTAATGTCGCTTCATGTATTGTTGATTAGTACTATATCATCTATAAATAACACATACCATGACAACTCTCTTGAATGTTTCGCGTCAAACTATTCTTCGTCACTGCAAATAAAAATACACCTTATTTTAATCTATTAAGAATTATTATATTAACTAAGACCCTTTTTCTAGAAAATGTACTTTGTCAATTTGCAGCTCAGTATTCTATAACAATTGATGACTCTTTTGTCGGGTTATTGATTATATTTAAAAATTATACAAATACACAACTTATATTTTAAATATTACAAAAAATTTTAACTTTTTAAACATATTACAAAAATTTCACATATACACAGAATACTATGTTGGATATGTTATTAAAAAAGTGGGAGAGAGTGTTTGTATTGTTGTTGTCGTATGTAGTGATGGTTTTTAAATTTAGTTAACTAATATAATTATATATCATATGGCTTTCTATTAATATCTTCATTTAAATTGTATTAGTTATCTTATCAATATCAAGACATAAAGGATAATTACCAGGATAATTAGGGATGACAATGGTGCGTTATGGTGTGGATTTTTTCTAAACCCATAAATTTTAAAATCGCACCGTACCGCACCGTATCACCTTTAAATCCACATAAATCTGCTCCACATTCATATCCGCGTATAATCGCACTGCATCGTCCCATGTTTTTATTTTTTCCTTTTTTTTGAAAAATTCTTAACTCCATTGAAAATCATAATATTTTCAAATTTACAAGTGGGAAATAATAACTAATTTCTATTATATCACTTTTAACTAAAAAATTATCAAAAAGTATAACGTGTACAAGTAATGATCAAATATCATATTTTTATTAAAATGAATAGAGCTGTTAAAAAAGCTACTGTAAAATTATTTATTTATAGTGTTATACATGTCGTTTTAAGTATCATAAAATTTTAAGTAAAAAATACATATAATTTTAGGTATTCATGAGAATAATACTAATTTTTAGCTTTTTTTTTTAATTTAAACTCGCATATACCCGCAACCCGCACTGCACCGCACCATTTTAAAAAAAAAAAATTTAATTTAACCCGCCCCGCACCCATACCACCCGCCCCTCCCCGCATAGCTTAAAACCCGCACTGCCCCATTGCCATCCCTAAGGATAATAGATTAGTCCTATGAAAATATTAAATTTATCGGTAAGTCCTTTTCTCTTTGCTAAATCTTTAAAATTATAGTTGCATATAAATGAAATGCGATTATCTCAAAAATTTTGATCCTATTTTCTATGGGTGCTGATAGAAATCTTTATTCGGTGATTTCTATCGACAAGTTATATATTTGAACAAATTTAGAATAGATTTTTTTGCGCAATGTATTCCTATATGATATTTTTTATTTTATAATCCAATTAGTTGTTATAAATAATACTGTATATAACTTTATTATGTGCATATCAAGATTGTACACTTCAATTATGATATAAGTTGATTAATTGTTCAATTACATAAACTATGAATAGCGTTATAACCTGATAATTTATAATTGAATTTGTATATAAGAAATAAGCAAAAACCTCAATAATTCTGTACAAAATTTACTTCACCAACTTCAAAGAGCATTACACAGTTATGATTGTTGGTGCGGCTTCTACTGCAATGTCAATGCTCTCCATAGAAAAGCAAAAAATCGATGTGATGATATTCAATGTTCATTCACCGAACATGCTTTTTTTCCACCTCTTAGCTTACGTTGCGGCCTTAGATATAATTTCACTTAATAAGTATTTATTGTGCTCTTCCATTTGTAACATCCAATGTATGTAAAGTCAAATATTTTAATTAATACATGATAAAAAAATTAGCTATAAAATTCACAATTTAAATTTTTAGTTAAATGAATTGTTTATTACCCATCGTTAAGTAGGGTTATCAATGATTTTTGTTCTTTGACAACATAAACTATCAATAGCTAATTTTTATTTAAAAATGATAAATGGTTGTTTGTAATATCACTCTTATAATGAATAGTTAATCTAGTGAATAGTTAAATTAACCATTTGCATAATGTATAATTTAATCTAATTCTAATTGATAGCTTCTCGAAATAATTATGCAGTTGTATGTGATAAATACAATGAACTCGTAGCAAAGAAGGCTTTGAATGAAGGAGCTTATCTTTGCTTTGAAAATCCACTTGATAAGGAAATCATAAAATACTTGTGGCAGTTTGTAGTAAAGGTGAAAATACAAAGACTGAAAGCAAGAGAAAAGATTACAAGAAAATAAAACTCTGATGAATGAGGTTGTTAAGCGCAAGAACTACACAGAATGGATTGAGGCTGTTCATGCCAAATTCATGGAAGGTATACAATAACTTGGTGAAGGAAGTAAGTTTACGTTATTATTAATTAAATATTTTGACTATTCGTTTAAATGAAACGATATGAACAATGAAAATATACATTAGTCAATGCTAACTTGTTTGAAATGAACGTATAGTGATTATTATAATTTAATGTTCTTCAACTTGATATGAGAATATTATAGTTATTAAATTAAACTTACATTCTTATGAAACATGTAGGATGCTACCCCAAGGATATTCTTGAAGTGATGAATGTGTCCGGTCTTACTAGGATGCAAGTTGCTAGCCATATCCAGGTACATATTTAAGAGAAACTAAGTGATTAATTTTTATATCAATTATGTGTGTATGGTACAGAGAAAGATAATAGGCAAAATAACATTTCTTTAAGTTGTTTTTTCGTATTTGGTTATTAGAAAATGTTTTTCTTCAAACTTTTTAAATCAAACACTTATGTGATAGGCTATTTTTTCTGTAATATCTTAATTTCAATTTTATATCAAAACTAAAAAATTAAGTTTATTTTACTTCTGCCAATAAATATTTAGGTGTTATTATCAATATTAATACATAAAAGTCGAATCAAAGAACACTTTTAAATAAATAGAATGAGCTATATTTTCTTACATGTTTATTAGTTATTGGTTGCTAATTTTTATTATTTTCCAGTCCAATAGAATAATATTATTATCAATTTTTAATTCAAATAGTTTCAGATTCATAATTTGCCAGCTACCAAATATAAAAAATATTTTTTATTGTAAAAGATTTCGATCGATTCAAACACATCTATATAGCAATCAGTTTAGATGATAAATATATTTATGGTGTGATTCTTTTAATTTTTTTTATAAAACCTCTTAGAAATGTCGTCGTAATAATTGGAGATCTCCAGAAGAGCGAAAATCCATTCGTCACCCATTAGGCCAGGGATCCTCAAATGATATTCATGAATCAAGAAGTAGCTTTCGAAAATTTGGAACGATGCCTCTTCTTAAAAAAATGTACCAGATCTACAATGTAACCCAGATATGACCCAAAGAAGTCCAGAGTTTTCATTTCCAAATCCTAATGCCAATAATACTTTTGCTCAAGAAGAGAGTTCAATTCAACACCTGCTTTACCATCTGTGACTTCAAGCTCAACCCCCCTACCTCAGTATATTCGATCCATTCAATAATCCATTATTATCGACCCAAAATACTGTTAGTGGTGGACTACATCAACACCATGGACAATTATTTGGAATATTGAATTCACAAGGACTCCAAGGCTCACTTATTAGAAACACTAATCATAGATCTGGTGTTGTGATAATAATGGGGATCATTATACTCAAAATGATTATAGTTTAAATTTCAATGTGGCCAAAAAACAACATATTCAAGAAGTGGGATAATATATGATAGAAATACGATAAGTAATGACTACAACTTGAATGCCAGTATGGATAATGTGACAACATATTCAAGTAGTACAATGACGTTTGATACTCATGTTGGAAATGTGATTATTAATGGATTGGGAGCAATAAACCCAAAGTTTCAACAATATATTGGTGAACCAAACACATCGAATATGAACTATCCCTTCCAGTATCTCGAACCTCATGCTAGCTTATCTAATGAACAAGACAAAGAGTTTGATCAAATTTACTATGACGATCAGGTTAGTATTTCTATCTAACATGGTATTATATTTATTATGTGTTTGGTTATTATTTTTAGCTAAATTAATATAAGTTTTAAATAATGTTTTTTGTATTATATTTCATATCAAACATAGAATTTAAGTTTTATTTTCCCTATGTTTGATTGGGAATATAATCTTCAATATCAAGGTTTCAAATCAAACAACTCCTTTAGCAAATGAGATACGACTTATTTTTCAAGAAATTATTTTTGGTCACACATATAATCTTCTCTAGATTTTACCCTAAACCTACATATTCAGGTGGCAGCGACATTGAATGTCCAGTTACAAGAATGGCAAATTGTTAGGACAAATCCTCAATATAATGATCCAATGCTATCAAGACTATCAGTGAAAACCATTAGAATCATTCTTTGTAGTGACAAAGTTATTTTCTCAAGTGAAAATTGCACTTTTCATATTTGTTTAGACTATTTAGTTGGTATGACTTGAAGTGTTGCTTTATTTTTGTTTTTTCAGTTGAAAGTAATGGCCGGTATTACGTCATAAACTTTCTTTAATTTATTGACTTGAAATTATTATTTTGCTTAGTATCAAATACATTTATTCTTTCATACATAATATTTTGGTTGACATATTCTATATTATATATAGGATTGATTGTTTATAGGACTAATTATTGCATCTCAATTTAGAATAATATTTGGTGTATCCTCAATATTTATAGGATGGGCTTTTTGTTACTGCACTCAAATAGTTAAGCTCTTTGTGGATTTTCTTCACACTAGGATCTAGCAGAAACTAAACTAAGTAAATATATAATTCTGCATGTAGAAATGTCCCAACATCTCCATATCAATAATCATGAAATATAACATCAAAACACAACAATAATCTCAGAGTGATGCAATGCAGTGATATGAGATAATATGGAATAGACAATGTATACTAATGTACATCCCTTCTATAATGGTATAATATGAGGTAGGACCCATGGAAGACTCGCGAGATCTATATTCCCATCAAAATATTTGCCTATAAACATTTATAGTTGAATATATGCCTACAACACTATAAATAGTAAAGCAAGTCAAATCTTTGCCCATAGACTTGCATGGCTGGATCATTACCCATGATTGTATAAAGTAGTAAACAAGAAGCACATCCTTTAAGATATCACTTTCAAGTTAATATCCAAGTTCATAATCTCGTTGAATGAGTATGAATGATTATGCATAATCACAACAAATATAGACCCTGATATGCATCATTAATGTATTGATACAATTCAAAATGCCTTTGGACCTTTTGATGGGATGATCATGAAGTAAGATGTGTTTGAAGGAACTTTATTACTATCCAAAGGAGGCCATTAGGTGGTGATACCATCCAAGAAGGATCAATATGCCTTGAAGGGGTTAAACAAAAGCAAATAAGAGCTCAAAGAGGCCCTATAAAGACCTGCAAAGCCACCTACGTGTGAAGGTGGATGAGATGCGGCCGCAGGTCACTTTCCAAAAGCTACTGCATTGCCACATGCATTGGCATGTTCTTGGGCTGCATGGACATGAGTCTAATTTACTGAAATGGGTCACTTTTAAGCCCATGATTGTAATTATTAGCTCTTGGCTATAAATAAGAGTTTCTCTTTCATTTTTTAACTAACTTTGATGCTTATGAACAATTATTGTCTTGTGAGTGTCTATGAGCTTGGATTAACTTACGTTGAATTCTCATTTGGAAACATTGGTTGCTTGAAAGTCAATTCTCTTGTGGTCTACATAGGAGTTTAGGTGCTTAGTTCAATATTTTAATTGAGGATTAAGGGTTTAATATACCCTTTGTTTGCTTTTGATTTCCTTCTTTGTGTCTATCTTATTACTTTTTTTCATCTATTTCTATCTTTATTTCCTCATACCATATTTTGTTTTTGATGTAGTAAATTTTCTCATATCATTTGGTATCAGAGCCAAGCTTAGCTCATTCCCGAAAATTCAATCTTGGCTTTGTTATTTTTCGACAAATAAAAAGTGTCAAAAATAATTTTGAGAAAACCCCAAAAGTTTTTTGTTATTTGAATCATTTTTTTCGTTTCCACACTAGATTTCTTCCATCTAGTGCTATATAGGGTAGATCTTGAGCTATTGAAGTGTTTGGGAGAGATTTGAAGAAATCCTCCATTGTTGAGCTTGAACTTAAAGAAAAAGAGAAGTGAGTCGATAGATCTTGATTATTTGGTGTTGATTTGTGGGTTGAAAAGCATTGAAAAGTGATTGCCACATTGAAAAGACCCTGATCTAAAATTTCATGCAATTCCGGGCCAAAATAAAATAGTTAGAAATTTTGGAGTTCTTCGTGTTCTTAAGAAAATTCATATCTTCAAGAGGAGTATTCATCAAATTGGTGGTGTTTAATCAAAGAAAGAGAAATAAAAAAGAAATAAAATTTATTTGTACAAAGGAATATCCAATGCAAAAAGAGAATATTCTTGAAAAAGAAGTATACAAGGGCCTACAAAAGAACAATACACGGAGGTACAAGTTGAGCTGGAGAAGGTCACCTGCACCAACACTTGTTCACGTGGGCTAGAACCTTTGCATGTAGGTCATAAATTCAGGTGAATCTAGGGTCACTGGAAGTGACCTACAAAGTTTTCATGCGAGGGAAGGTGACCCTCATGCGTCCACACCTCAGAAAATAAACTTCAACCATTTCAAAATTGATTTTCACCCAGGTTCTAAAATCCTAATCCTATTTCTTTATTATTAATCTCTGATATTGATTCCTAAATACTAATTAACAAGTAGTAATTTATCTACTTGGTTGATTAATTAGACTTACAGTCTGTTTTCTTTCTTTGTCCGTTTTTTTATGCTTTTCTCTTTTGTTTCGTTGTTATTTTATTGTTTCAAGTATCTTAGGTGTTTTGAGTCTACTTTTTAACTTCAAACAAGAATCTATTATGTTCACAAGCCACAACTGACACCATATATTCCATTGGAGTACAAATGATCTATCAATGCTAGCAATGCCAATTGGGAGGCAAAATAAAGTTGTGTGCTCCAAGAGCTTGTGAGGTTGATTTATTAGTCGTAAATTGTTTGTTGTTATTTTTTAGTGTTTCTTTGATAGGTACTATAACACTAAGAGATGACACTTAAAGTTCTTCAGGAAAGATAAACATAGATACCTTATTGACAACCATCTTGAGTGTGAAACAAGATATAAATAGGCTTCGAGGTCAAGTGTCGGGATTGAATGGGAGGTTGGTTAACAAGGAAGAACATCTAAACCCCCCTTTCTAATCCAACAAAATTTCAAGCTTTCTTGAGTAGGCATGCTCAAAACACCTTTCCTAGACTACCCCAAGATCCACTAAATCAAAATCAACCTAACCAAGTCAAGGATGTAGCGGAAGAAAAAATTAACAAAGCATAGAAAAACTTGGCTCAAGAAGGGGAGTTATGTAAGGATGTTGATCTAAGAATTGGATTAAGGAAGGTAGACAATGAACACTTGGTTATGGAACTTGTCAACCTCAAGCCTTTGTTACATTCTAACCATAGACTTAACATTTTTTCCCAGTCCCAATACTTCTATTTTGTAGGTTCATGATCCAATACTTCCAAAGGGGGATTCAAAGAAAATCTCTCACGAGCATAAGTTTGAAGGCCTAGATAGTTCTTATATAAGGACTCCAAGGTTGATTAAGGGAGGATTCTAAATAAAATCCCAAGGATTAATGGATACTTGATGACAATGGGTGTAGAATCTAACCCCATGGATTGAAAGAAGGAGTTACCTATAAAGGAAACTCCTACAAAAAGGCAAGAAGACTATGCCTATTGGTACAAGTTGAGGCATGGTAGAAGAGATCCTTAAAGCACCCATAGGGAACAAGAGAACAAGTTCAAGGTGTTTTTTACAAGGTATGTACGTACCCCCTCCTATTCCTAGTGATCCTTAGAGGCATGATGACATTTTTCTTGTATTGCTAGGCCCTTAAAATTTATTGATGTTATGCCATATCATAAGTGTACTAGTGTTTCCAAGATTTTATCAAGCTGTATGTCTTTTATTCTTAAATTATGTGGGCCTTGAAATCTAAATGCCCAATCTAATTATGGCTTTAGGAAGAGTCCTTGTTGTGTACTTGATGTACAACTTTTGTTTCCTAATCCTTGTCACACTTATGTGGTTGGACAAGTTGAAGTAATAGGAAGGAATCTTTGGAGTATGCTAAGTTCCATGAAAAGAGGTCACCCAACTTCTTGGGCATACCATTTGTGTTAAAGTTAATTGGTTTCTCATAGATCCTCTAATCCCTCTAATAGCATGACACCATTAGCTAATCCACTTATTTTGGGAAGTTGCTTGAGGGGAAAAGATTTAATGTGATTAAATTATCTTGTACCATCTTCTTGTATAGTTAAGTTTGAGAGTGATTTAGATGATAATGGTGTCCTTAACTATTTTCTTTTCTATCATTTGCTTGTGATGATGGCGATGTTTTTGTTGAAAATGTATTTTGTGTGAACATGAGTTGTTTTGAAAGAAAGGGTGATGTGCACCCTAATTACTTGACACCGTCGTTGGTTGTTCCGACTTGTTTTGACTTGACTTCTAGATTTCTTGAGTACCTTTATACTCTTACATATGGAAACACGTTGGATGTTACTCATCTTCTTTATACCTTCCTTTAATGCCTTTTTGCATTTGATGATGTCCATGTTGATATTGGATTTTCTTTATATAGAGGGGGAATCCTTGGGTATGGTCTTATGGTGAAACAAAGAAACACTTGTGTGTTACGACCTTGGTAATTTTCTTGTTTCATAATGCTTCTTATAGTAAACAATTTTTTATAGTGTATAATGAATTCATTTTATTGATAACAAAAGATCGCTAATTGTATGTCAAATGTGTACCCGTTGGTATGGAAATATTAATGTTAACCCTTGTGCTTTGAGGTCATGTTGGTTGTTTGTTTGTCTCTTGTGATTTCAAGATTTAGATTCGAGGACGAATCTTCTTCAGAGAGGATGATACAATCCAAAATGCCTCCAGACCTTTTGTTAGGATGATCATGAATCAAGGGGAGTTTAAAGGTCCTTTATTACTATCTGAAGAAGGCCATAATATGGGGATAATATCAAAGAATGGTTGAGATTCATTGGAGGGGTCAAACAGAATAAAAAAGGAGCACGGAGAGGCCTTAAAAGGACCTGTGAATCAACCTACGTGTGCAGGTGGATGAGATATAACCGCATATCACTTTCTAGAAGCTCCTGCATTCCTACATGCATGGGTATGCACCCAATTTGTTAAAATAGGTCACTTTTGGGCCCATAGTTGTAATAATTAGACCTTGGTTATAAATAAAAGTTTTGCTTTCAATTTTTAGACTAACTTTAATGCTTATGAACAATTACACTCTTGTGAGTGTTTGTGAGCTTGGATTAACTTACGTTGAATTCTCATTTGAAAACATTGGTTTCTTGGGAGTCAATTCCCTTGCGGTCTACGTAGGAGTTTAGGTGCGTAGTCGGATATTTGAATTGAGGATTAAGGGTTTAGTATACCCTTTGTATGCTTTTCAGTTCCTTCTTTGTGTCTATTTTATTACTTCCTTTCATCTATTTCTATCTTTATTTCCTCATATCGCATTTTGTTTTTGGTTCCGTAGTTTTACTTGTATTATATATGGAACAACCCAATAAGGAAAAATACGAATCAATATTTCCAAATCTCAAAGCGTTCATTGGCATAAGCCTGCACTCGGGTATCACAAAATTAGCCCATCTTATTAACTACTATAATCTGCTAATTTGTCCAATCCATAACATGGTTTACACAATAAGTCTTCACGTAAGAAAAATCTGAAGAAATTTAAATCATAACTTAGTCGAAGCTTAACTGCGAGCTATAAAAGATCATAAACAAACCTTCCCACTCTGAATAGATTTAGAATGCTTCCAATCTATCATGATCAAGTTCTACATGTAAATAACAGTGTAAAAACCATAGGTTAGTGAAATAAGCTCCAAATAAGCTTATTCGTAAACCATGTGTTAGTGAAATAACATAGTACATCCTTTACAAACACAAAACAAACCAATATCAACCTATGATTCCATTTTTACTATCTCTCAGGATATAACACAGTGCACCTAATTTACAAGTACACTTTATAGTCATAATATACTTCAATAGAGTTCAACATTTTAAAACTTATTCATTCAAGCATTAACAAACAATAAATCATTTAATCACAAGTATGTACGAAGACAAATCACTAATTTATCCAATATTCAGAATGTCTCTAATTAAATCATAGCCTATCTCAACCGAAGAACTGAATCTAAGCAAATTCGCAAGAGCCTTTCCTTTTTTTTTTTGACTTAGATTATTCACTATCTAAAATAGGCAAATAAAAGAGTAATTAATCACTTGCTCTTTAATTTTAAGCATTGTAAACTTAACCCTACTAGTTTTTCACTTATCATATCTTAAAACCTTTGCCAAAGGTTTTTAAACCATTAATTTGCCCCAAATCTCCATAACTCACATTGAAGAAGAATAATTCAATGTCAGAAAGTCACCCTAAATCTCCATTCTAATGGTTCTACAATAGAAATAGATTAATATTTAATGAAAGGGAGGAATAAACTTATCTCTATGAAGAAAATCACCGTAGTTCAATAGGAAATACTTCATAGCATTCTAAGAATGAACACTTAGAGATTTTGTAAAATACATAGAAAAATGGATTTAAGGAAAGTAAAACTGATCGATAGCCACTGCATCAGCCTCAACACCTTGACAACAGTTTCTATATAGAGGCTAATAGGCCTTCTACAATGATCCTACCCTATTCCACCGCCACTATTGCAATAGTACGATGACTTCTACGACACCGCCATTGCAGCTGTAATAGAACAACTGGAGCACTCCCTAAATAGAAACTTAGGGGAAGGCTAAAGCTACCCCTATTTCACAATACAAGCCTCAATTTAAGACATCACATATTTATCCTAATGTGTTGCAAATCTATTTATCATTACAAAATTTTCTACGGAATCCAATAAGACTTGACCACCCACTAAAGAATAGAATACCACCATAATGATTTTAAAATCTTATCAACTCTCATTCTAGGAAAAATGCTAGCAGGGTACTTACGCCCTAAACAACACTGTAACAAAAGAATGAGTCATTACAAAGTGTAGTATAAAAATCACACCCAAGGAAGAATTATTGAAAAACACTTTTTCAATCTCCAAAAATTGAGTTCTCAAACTTCTTAAGATGGGGTTTTGAGTCAAAAATAAGATTTTAAATCTGCCTAGGAAATTTATTCATCACGATCGTAATACTTACCAAGGTCCATGGCTATGGAAATGTCTTGGTCACGTTCACAGAGCACTACCTGAACTAGACACAAAATTCCTCCTTCACGATCATGATCCATCCCACTGTGATCGTGATGACGGGTGATAATTATTCATCATGAATTAGAGGGAAAATATGGTTGTCCATAAGAAACCAAAAGATATTAGAAATTTAACTGAATGGACCCTCAAAATTTGTTTGGAACCCATGGTGACAATCTAACTAAGCTACTAGATCAAAATTGACTTTCTGGACTCAATAGAATCATTGAATTTGTGAATGTAGATTGAGTTTGAAGTCCACTCTAGGCCATAAATTTCTAACTTTTCAGCCACTACTCAAAATCTATCTAAATGTCTCGGGACCCATACGGAAGGTTTTACTAACTTTAAAATGACATTTCGGAGCTAACAAACTATCAAAATTCTTATATGACCTCAAAAGCTTTAAATATTGACCAAAGTCAATCCTACAAACTTCATAACCTTCAAAAATGAAAAAATCATCTAAAGCTCAACCAACCACCTTAAAAACCACGCCAACCACTCCCTTAGATCACAAATACCATAATATAAGTACGAAAAGGGTAAAATAGTTAAAATGCATAAAAATTTGAAAATTAATATGAGGTTTTTTACATCCATATCTTTCAAAATCACCATATCCATTTGAACCCGTGAAATTTCCATTGTTATATCTAATCTTTTTCCTTTGTTTCTGTTACTTAGGTTGCTACATAAAAAAGAACCATGTTCTTGGAGAAATTATGTAAGAAGGTAAATTATAAAATATAAATCAACATAAGTATTTTACATAGAAAACTCCTTATTTAAGGGAGTCAAAACCACAACCTACCTCTATAGAAATTTTCTCCATACTGTTCTGCCAAACTTAAGCTCGAACTCTTGGAACTATCCTTGCAAAACCCAGGGAATTATTCCCAAAACCCCCAACCTTTACTCTCATTATATAAAGCAACACTTACTACAATTAACTATGAAAGTAATCAAGATATTGATCTTAACTTACACAACAAAATAACTATTATAACTCAAGAATTGTATGAATAAATCTTAATAGGAACACGTTGTTTATTGTAGCAACATATTCTTCTTCAATACTTTTTGTATAGACATCATCTAACTCTGACGCCTCTCTGTTTAGGTGTGGTCCAACCTCCAATATAATTCATTTTCTTGTATAGGAATAAGTATCTTTCTTCCAGTTTCTCCAATTGTAGTTTAACTTGGTTTTTTCATTCACATATCTGGATTCTCCTATTTTCAAGACAATTTCATGTGTATAATGTATGGTAAGTTTCCTTCTATAATTGAAGTTCCTTATCAAATTAAATTCTCCCATATTATAGTTTTCAATAGATTTTTGATACACATGTGAAATAATTTCATCTTCATGCTTACATGTTCTGCTTAGAGGAACAAGTTTTCATGATGAGTTCCTCTGTCAATGTTCTTAACTTCCTCACTTCTTCTTTGATATATGTGCGGACTTGGTTCTTGAATCCTCAATCTTCATTCTTCAATCTCATCTTCATACAGATTATTTTTTATGCATAATTTGTAACTTATTAAAATTCCATATGATCTTGAATGTAGGTTTAGAGATCATTGTACTTCAATAATTTTCATTCAGTTAGGTAACCAATCAAATTGTAATATTTTCCTTGGTGCGACCAATAAATGATAGAACTCACATTGTAAGAAGGGATTTCTTCATTTATAATTTTGATTTACCTGATTTTTGCTAGTCTGCAGAGCCATTGGATCAGATTTCTCATTGATGGTGGTTAAGCAAGTTGAGTATTGACTTTCATCCTCAACTGTCATAACATAGGCTTGATTTATAGGTGGAGTAGCACTTTTCAAAAATATTTGTCTATGCACCTAATTGTCACGCCCTAAGCTGAGCCCCTAGACATGGCACACACTCGATACTATTGCTAGTACGAGTGAATGTTCTAGCATATCTCATGAGCATATATATAACATTATGAATAAAGAAAAAACAATATGAAATAAGATTGTCTAGAAGATAAAGACTTTAGTCAAGGTTCATTAATATCACTTAATGTCTGATGATACTAATGGTTATGATAAATAAAGATTAAAAATTTCAAACTCTATCTAACAACTAAACCAGTCTATGAAGCCTTTAATGAGTAATAATAACTATTGAGATAAGGCCCTGACAATCCCCAATGCTAAAAGAAATACAAGAAAAAAAATCATATCTAAACTTTCCCCTAGATTGAAAGGAGGCTCACCAATAGCAGAAGATAAAGATAGTAATGATGTTTCTGGTTACAGAATTTGAGAGACTGAGCCTATATCATGAAATGACGTAGCGCCAAAGACAGTCAATACGTGAAATATGTTGATATGTAAGACTGTTTTAGGAAAATAATGAAACATGGATAAATATCAATGTAAAAAGCCTCAATCCTAGTAATGACAATCTGAAAAATAACAAGAGCATAAGCTGAAGTTATATCTGACAAAGTAAGGTAAATTTAAGTCTAATTTATTTGTGGGAGCAAGCGGTAAACCGACATAAAATACCATGTGAGCACATGGATGACTTAGCTGATTGAGCCAAGGTCTGACTCCATGTGCTCACATGGTGGTTTATATTGGTTTACCGCTTTTCCCACAATAGAATAATCTCTATCCTATATCGGCAAATATAGTTTCAAGTATTTTCATTTAGGACTATGCCTTTTCGGTCTCCCAACTAACTCCGTTATTCTCATAATATTATCTAATTTATTTATGTTCAAAGTCTTAGCCTTATCAGGCTCATGCTTATAGTTTGGACTTCTTACGCTCATGTATATAATTTGACCATTTTGAGGCACAAAGTCATTGATTTTCCACTTCAGGACTCATGCATGAGAATTTCCATATTAGATTCACAAATCATAAGTTCTTATCACTCCATGACATGTTTGGGGAGTCATTAGAGGTCAATGTCATCATAATTTATGTCATAGCTCATTCTTCGACTTTTATAATATTTAGGGGAATTATAGATTAACTTGAATTATTCTTGTTGATGGTGAATCATATTCATATCAAAAGTGGAAAAATTTAAGTTATTATGCTATAGAAAAATAATTAAGAATTTACACCTTTTAGTTGTGAGAAAACAAAAGGAGTTCACATTAGGAATTATGAAAAGTCCATCACTTATCAAATATTCAAATTGGGGTTAATTCAAAGAAATATTATAGGGTTCATGGTTCATATAAAAATAATGGGGATTTCAAGTTATGATTGGACAAAAAAATAATCAAATTTTGTATCTTTTTTTTGCAAGAAAATAACAAGAGCAGTTCATGGTTAAGATCATAAAACAACATAAAATTCATCATTTAACAAGTTCATACTTCAGGACTTATTCAATAGAATTTAATAACGTTAATGCTATAATTCAAATCATTAAACAAAATAATCGCAAGGTTCATGATTTTCACATAAATTATTAGTTTCATAATTTCCCATATTCAAGAGCCTTTCATCAAATCATAAGGGTTAGTAAAATTCATCCAATTTTTGAAATATTCATGACGTAGAGAATTTATTGAAGAATTTCCCAAAAAACTTACTATTCCCACAACCTAATTAGATTGAGAGTAATTGGAACTAAAGGAGAACAAATTCCAAAAAAAAAAAAATAAACAAAGTTGTCACGACTTAAACCCGCCGTGAGTGGCACCTACACTACTCACCCAGTGGGAGAACCAATAACCCCGGTAAATTAATCCAACACTTAGAGTAAATAAAGAAAAATGTGCCATTAATAGTTTATGGATTAAAAAATCTAAAAATTTACCGGAAATGTAGAGATAAATACTAAATGATTCACTCCTACTGTGACACCCTGTATGTTGGATGTACTTTTTTTTATTTATACGTAACTTGGTATAGCCTTATGGTAGGTAATGAATGAGATTTTTTATGTGAATATTAATGGTATAGAGGGAATTCTAGATTCTATCCGTACCTTTTTATGAGATACGATGAAGTTAACATCGATACAACTATTTAAATTAGAATTGTAAGTCGATATTTGAATGTAAAGTTTAAAGTGACCAGGTGTGTAAAATTTGTAAGTTAGATCAAGATGGTTAGGAGATGGAAATGAAATGAAATATTGAGGTGCTTGCTTTACTTAATTAAGCTTGTAGGCGAGTCACCAACTTGGGTTACATGAGCCAAGTTAATGAACCAAGTCCATGAATCAGATTTGGGCCTTTATTAGTATACTTATTTAGGGCCTAAATTGAGTAAAAGAAGAAGGAAATTGGAGAAAAGGACCAATGCTCAAATCTGCCAAGGACCAAATATAATTGAGCCCAACTAAGAAATTAAGCAAGTAGGTGCATCACCTACTCTGACATTTTGAGCTACTTGAACTCCTTAAGTAGGTGCATCACCTACTTGGACCAATTTGATTAAATTCGTGGTCCAAAATCAGCTAAGTGGATGGCCAAAATTAGGGACTTTATAAGGGCACATTGCTGGTCATTTTTCCTCATTCTTAAGTCACAAAAAAGGGTTACTTCACAACTTCTCTCTACTTTCTTTTAAACAATAAGGAGCAGCTCTATTTTCCTATCTAGGGTTCTTTAAGAAGCCCTAATTTTTATAAGCCAAGGTAAGTGAAAACACTTATGGTTTATATTAATTATCTCATGGAATATTAGGAAAACATGATATGAGTGAATAATTATTGATTCATGATAGAATATGAAACAAGCTACTTGTTCACTTTTTGTTTGTTATTAAGAGATTTCTTTTATTCTTTGATTTAAAGTGTGAAGGAAAGTGAAAGTTGAAGTTCTTAAGGAGTTCAAATTAAAAGAATTAGTTGCAGAATTAAGGTAAGGTGACTGTCCATTTTGTTCTCATTATGTATGAATTTGGGAAAGAATTATGGATGTGTTGTTATAAAGAACTCAAGGGCTGATGAGTTTAATAATTGATTGCTAAAATAAAAGAGATTTGGGACTTTTTGAGGATTGTTTTTTATGTATATGTTATGGGCTGCCAGGTTGATATTGGAGAAAGGTGTGACTATTTTGAATTAAAATATAAAAGAAAGGTGTGGCGGTACACCACCGAATTAATTATTGCATGTGTTTACTGCCTAATCTATTTTGCGTATTGTTTGGAGGGTGTAATAAAGGTGAGGTGGATTCAGTGAATCTTATAAGAACATGTATGGTATGTGGGGGTAATTGGAGGAGAAAGGGGTTAAAATAACACCCTTGATTGATAGATTAAGTGCTTACTGCCTGGTTACTATTTTGGTGAAGTTAAGTAGCCCAAATGTGTTGATGGGTTGCTAATACTAGTTTTCCATATATTCTATTGTAGACAAGTAATCTAAAAGGCGGGAAGTCAAGTTGAGTTATTTTTGGAGTTATATAACCAAATATGTAAGACATACTCTATTTTGCACTCTTTGGCATGAAATCGGACATTTGTTCCATCAAGTAAGCTTCCAAGGTTATCCTATAACAAGTGATACATAATAGAAACACATTACTTTCCATGTAGCCAATGAACTTGTTCCCACTCTCTAATGTGGTAAACAACTCAATACATGCTTATTATTTAACCTGCACATTTATTTTAACTAGAAAATTTCAAAAGTTCTCTGTTTACTCAAATAAGACCCATGTGTATTTTCTGCTCCTAAATACTTCATTTGTGTGCAAAAAACTCCCTACCTCATTGTTGTTGCATTAATTTTCCATTTACATGTATCTTATTGGTAGATTACTGTTTCAAGGTACCATAATATTATGACGACCAAAGTAACAATCTCAAAGGCTAAATAAACTAAGTAACGTAAATTTGTGAAACAAGTGGCAGCTCAGGGGCATAAGACTAGCATAGGCCAATCTTGATACCTTTATATGTGGGTGGTAGCTCAGGGGAATAAGCCTAGCATGGTCCGATCCCAATGTTTTTATGTGGGTAACATCTCAGGGGCGTAAGCCTAGCATGGGCCAATCCCAATTTATCTATTTACTACTAATCAGCTGGTTATTTGTATTATATTACAAAAATTTTGAAGTAAGAAAGGTAAAAAAATAAAGAAAAGAATGTAATGTACGTCGTCCCACAAGTATATTTAAAGGTGGTCTACTAGTACTACTTATACACTTGTATCTGATTTCTATTGAGCTCTTGTATCATGTGTTGTTGCCTTCAGCCTTACATATTCAGTACATATCTTCATATTGATGTCCCTTATGGGGGACTTGTATTTTATGCTACAGGCATAAGTGCTTTAACCAATATACCACTCTAGTATGAGCGCAGGCTATTCAGTGACTATTGGTGAGCTCCAGGTTTATTCGAGGCTTTCCAAGTCTGTTCCATATATTTTGGATTGTGTAGTAGTCAACAGTAGGGTGGGGGTTTGTCCCGACCCTAACTAAAGTCTATGTATCTTTTAGAGGATTTGTAGACTAATGTAAAGTTAAACATGGTAGTGTCTTGCTTTTAGATATGCTGTCCCCAATGGCAAAGTGTTGTATATATAATTTGGTGCTTAGCAATGTAGATATTCTCATCGATTCATAATATCATGTTTGTTAGAAACTTTAGTTTTCATAGTTACATGCATGATAAGTACAAGGTTATGGATTGGTTCTCTCGGGTCTTTACGGCTACGGGTGCCTGTCCGCCCCAATAGGATTTGAGGTATGACAAAAGTGGTATCAGAGCAAGTCGTCCTAGGGATTCTACAAAGTTGTGTCTATGTAGAGTCTTGCTTATGGGTGTGTTGTGCGCCACATATATAAACAAGACACTATGGGCATTTAGGGGTTGTTTCTTTTTTTCATCTCTTAGATTGTGCAATAGAGCCCAAGTCATAGGTGAAGTCATATTTAACCACTGAACTTGTTTCTTTCTTATTTTAGTAAAGATGCCAGTCATAAGAAGTAGTAAGAATATAGGTAAGCGAGTGGATGTGGCTGCCGGAGAAGGGACAAGCAACTCACCACCTAGACAACCTAATCAAAGTAAGGCTCAAGCTGAGTTTGTATCACAAACTTTTTCTACACTTCCATCTATAGAAGAACTAAGGAGAAAAAGAACCGCATCCTCAGAACCACCTATTAATGCTACTGGCCAAGATCTAAATAATTCAGTGCAAATATTAGCTCATATAGGGCAGTCACAGGACCATAAGTTCTAGTGGTGCAGATAGGACAGCTAGCCTACGGACACAAGATTTTCTTAAATAGGATCCTTCTAAGTTCACCAGATCAGATCTTAATGAAGACCCATAGGACTTTATTGATCAAATACAAAGGGCTCTAGATGTCATGCCTATATTTGGTAAGGAGACAGTAGAGCTAGAAGCATATATATTTAAAGGGGAGGCTATATTTTGGTATGAAGACTAGAAATGATCTAGGGATATCGATGTACCTTCAGCTACTTGGAAAGAGTTTAAAGATGCATTTCTTAATCATTACCTTCCATTTGAGATTCGACAATCCCATGCAGATTAGTTCCTAAATACTAACCAAGGTAATATGAGTGTGAGGGAGTACAACCTCCGATTTAACTCCTTAGCTAGGTATGATCCTAATGTAGTAGCTACTATAGATGATAGAGTTCATCGATATGTGGATAGATTTGATCCATATTTGGTTAGAGATTTTACTATTGTTGCTTTGAACAAAGACATGGACATAGCAAGGATACAAGCTTTTGCATAAAAATGAAGGATTAGAGGCAAAGATGAACACAAGAATTGGAAAGAAGGAATTCCAAGAGGGCAAAATATATGGGGCAGTTCATGGCATCCCTAGGTGAGTTTAGGCCTTTGTTTTTTTAATAAACTGCCTAGGTTGTTATCTTCCTATCCTACAGCTAGTGGTCCACCACAGTTTCAAGGGTCCAAAGGCAACCAGTTTGGGCAAAGAAGTAAGAGTTAGATTTTAGGAACAATGCAGTATCAAGAACAAGAGAGTATGAGCCAATTAAGGCCTCCTATGTAGCCATGTAAATAATGTGGAAAGATTCACTTAGGTACATATCAGTTAGGGACAAATGCTTGCTTTTGGTGTGATACATCTGGGCATATGATTAGAGAATGCCCACAAAGGGGTATAAGTGGTATGACATAACCTACTAGATCAGCCGTTGCATCATCATCATTGGTGTGTTATTTAGGTTGAGGTGTAAAACCTATGGGTCATGGTAGAGGTACTAAAGGAGCAGCTAGCTCTTATGGAGTTCAGAATTGTACATATGCTCTAGCGGATCGACAAAATTTAGAGGCTTCTCCAGATGTGGTTACAGGTATATTGTCCATATTTTCACGTAATGTATATGTATTAATTGATCCAAATTCTACATTATCATATGTTACACCATTGGTTGTTGGAAAATTCAAATGAATACCAGAATTGCTAGTTAAGCCATTTGAAGTGTACGCCGATTGTCGAATCTATTACAGCTTGGAAAGTGTATCAAAATTGTATAATAACTATTTCTAGTCATGATACAATGGCTGACCAGGTTGAGTTAGAAATGGTAGATTTTGATGCGATAATGGGTATGGATTGGTTGGTTTCTTATTGTGCCATGGTAGATTGTCGAACTAACAGGGTGTATTTCTATTTTCCAAGAGAGGCAGTCTTTGAATGAAGGGGTAATATTGGTGCGCCAAGAGGTAAATTTATTTCTTATTTTAAGGAAAAAAGGATGATTTCCAGGGGTTACATATATCATCTAGTTAGAGTGCAAGATACAGATGCAGAGCCACCAACTCTTCAAACCATTCTAGTGGTAAATGAATTTTCCAACGTAGTTCCTAAAGATCTTCCAAGTTTACCTCTAGAATGAGAAGTAGAGTTTGGTATTCATGTGATTCCTGGTACTCAACCAATCTTAATTCCTCCATATAGAATAGCCCCGGCAGAATTACGGGAGTTGAAAGAGAAATTGAAAGACTTGCTAGAAAAAGGATTCATAAGGCCTAGTATGTCCCCTTGGGGAGTGTTATTTGTGCGTAATAAAGATGGCTCATTGAGAATGTGTATTGACTATCGGCAACTGAATAAGGTGACTATTAAGAACAAATATCCCCTTCCAAGAATTGATGACTTATTCGACCAATTGCAAGGAGCCAAGTGTTTTAAAAGATTGATTTGAGGTCAGGGTACCACCAAGTGAGGGTCAAAGAGAAGGATATACCCAAGACAACTTTTCAAACATGATACGGTCATTACGAGTTTCTAGTCATGTCTTTTGGGCTAACTAATGCCCCTGCAGCTTTTATAGATTTGATGAATAGGGTGTTCAAGCCATTTTTGGATATGTTTGTGATAGTTATAATAGATGATATTCTAGTTTATTCGAGATCAAAGGAGGACCATGCCCGTCACTTATGACAGGTGTTACAGATTCTTCGTGATAATAAGCTATATACAAAGTTCTCTAAATGTGAGTTTTGGTTAAAATCTGTGGCATTTTTGGGTCATATTATATCTGATGAAGGGATAATGGTTGATACTCAAAAGATAGAAGTCGTGAAGAATTGGCCAAGACCTATAATGCCTACAGAGGTTCGTAGTTTCCTTGGGTTGGCAGGTTATTATAGAAGGTTCGTTGAAGGGTTTTCTTCAATTTCTACACCTTTATAAAAGCTAACACACAAAGCTTCTAAGTTTTAATGGAATGATGCATGCGTAAGGAGTTTCCAAGATTTGAAGAATAAGTTAAATTCTGCACCCATATTGGTACTTCCAGAAGGCACAGAAGGGTATGCCATGTATTATGATTCTTTAAGAATCGGCTTAGGATGTGTGTTGATTCAGCATGGTAAAGTGATAGCATATTATTCAAGACAATTGTGGTCACATGAGAAGAATTATCAATAGAATGATCTAGAGCTAATAGCAGTTATATTTGCCTTAAAGATATGGCGTCACTACTTGTATGGGATTCATGTCAACATATACATTAACCACAAGAGTTTGCAATATATATTTAATCAGAAGTACCTAAATTTGAGGCAATGAAGATGGCTTGAGCTATTAAAATACTATGATATTGATATGTTGTATATTCTGGGGAAAGCAAATGTAGTAGCGGATGCATTAAGTCGTAAGGCTATGGCACCTTCTATAGAAAGACAAGGGATAAATAAAGATCTATACAAACTAGCCAATTTGGGGGTTTGCCTTCTTGAAACTCTAAATGAGCGGCTTATTGTGCATAATGCGGAAGAATTTTCATTGGTAGCCGAAGTGAAAAAAAGCAATATGCAGATCCTATTCTATTACAGCTTAAGGAGAGTGTATAATATGGTATGACAAAGGAATTTGAGCTTACTCAAGAGGGAGTACTTCAGTGACAAAATAGATTGTGTGTACCTAATGTTGGTGGGCTAAGAAACAGAATTATGACAAAGGGACATCATTCAAGGTATTCCATCCATCTGGGATCAACTAAAATGTATCAGGATTTGAAAAAAATGTACTGGTGGGGTGATATGAAGAAGAACATTGCAGAATTTGTAGCACCAAAAAGTTAAAGTATAGCACCAAAAGCCCGGGGGTTATATGCAATGTATACATCTTCCAATATGGAAGTGGGACATGATCAACATGGACTTCATCACTAATTTAGCTTGTACACGTTGAAAATTCAATTCCATATGGGTGATAGTTGATAGGCTTACCAAATTAGTGCACTTCCTACCATTTAAGACCACTTACACAGTTGAAGAGTATGGAAAATTGTATATCAAAGAGATAGTTCAATTACATGGAGTACCGACCTCTATTATATGATATGAGCTTGTGTATTGAACTTTAAATGTAGTTGGAATGATCATTTACCTCTCATCGAGTTCTACTATAATAATAGATATCAATTAAGTATCAAAATGACACCACACAAAGCTTTGTATAAGAGAAAGTACAGATCACCAATTGGATGGTTTGAAGTGGTTGAAACTGCCTTGTTCGGGCCAGATCTTGTTCATCAAGCTATGGAAAAGGTTAAAGTAATCCAACAATGTCTAGAGACAGACCAAAGTCAACACAAGTCATATGTAGATGTTAAAATAAGGGGGCTAGAGTTTGCTATAAGTAATTGGGTATTATTGAAGGTGTCACCAATGAAGGGGGTTATGAGATTTGGGTAAGAAAGGAAAACTAGGTCCATGCTATATAGGCCCATATAAGATTACTCAGAGGTTTGTCCAAGTCTCTTATGAATTAGAGCTACCCCAAGAGATCTCAATAGTTCATCCAATATTTCATGTCTCAATGCTTTGAAAGTGCATCAGAGATCCGTCTCATATTACTCACACTGAAGATGTACAAGTTGTGAAAGATCTCACATATGAAGAAATACCTATTGCTATTCTAGATCGTTAGGTTAAGAAGTTGAGGAATAATGAAATAGCTTTTGTAAAAGTGCTTTGGAGAAACCAACAAGTAGAGGAGATAACATGGGAAGCTAAAGAAGAGATAAAATATAAGTACCCCCATTTTTTCAAATACGAAGAAAAAGTCCAAGATGCTGAATTAGAGAAATAACAAGTAAGTGTAATATATAAGTACTATATGATAATAGAGATATTTAACTTAGGCTTGAACTTGTTTTGGTTAGATAGTTATGTTAACATTCGAGGATGAATGTTTCTAATGAGAGGAGGATGTGACACCCCGTACGTTGCATGTATTTTTTCTATTTATATGTAACTTGGTATATCCTTGTGGCCAGTAATGGATGAGATTTGCTAAGCAAATATTAATGGTGTAGAGGGAATTCTAGACGCTGCCCATACCTTATTATGTGACACGATCAAGTTAACATCGATACAACTATTTAACTTGGAATTGTAAGTCAATATTTGAATCTTAAGTTTAAAGTGTCCAGGTGTGTACAATTTGTAAGTTAGATTAAGATGATTAGGAGCTGGAAAAGGAATGAAATATTGAGTTGCTTTCTTGACTTAATTAAGCTAGTAGGCGAGTCACCTACTTGGGTTACATGAGCCAAGTTAATGGACCAAGTCCATGAACCAGATTTGGGCCTTTATTAGTACACTTATTTGGGGCCTAAATTAAGTAAAAGAAGAAGGAAATTAGAGAAAAGGTTCAATGCTCAAATCTTCCAAGGCCCAAATATAATTGAGCCCAACTAATAAACTAAGCAAGCAGGCGCATCACCTACTTTGACATTTTGAGCTACTTGAACTCCTTAAGTAGGTGCATCACCTACTTGGACCAATTTGATTAAATTTGTGGTCCAAAATAAGCTAAGTGGATGGACAAAATTAGGGACTTTATAAGGCCACATTATTGGTCATTTTCCCTCATTCTTAAGTCACAAAAAAGGGTTACTTCACAAATTCTCTCTACTTTCTTTTAAACAACAAGGAGCAACCCTATTTTCTTTTCTAGGGTTCTTGAAGAAGCCCCAACCTTTTCAAGCCAAGGTAAGTGAAAACACTTATGGTTTATATTAATTATCTCATGGAAGATTAGGAAAACATGATATGAGTGATTAATTATCGATTCATGACAGAATATGGAACAAGCTACTTGGTCACTTTTTCTTTGTTATTAAGAAATTTGTTTTCTTCTTTGGTTTAAAGTGTGAAGGAAAGTGAAAGTTGAAGTTCTTAAGGAGTTCAAATTAAAAGAATAAGTTGAAGAAATAAGGTAAGTTGACTGTCCATTTTGTTCTCCTTATGTATGAATTTGGGAAAGAATTATGGATGCGTTGTTATTTAGAACTCAAGGTATGATGAGTTCAATAATTGATTGCTAAAATAAAAGGGATTTGGGACTTTTGTTGGAATTTTTTGTATGTATATTTTATGGGCTGCCAGGTTAATATTGGAGAAAGGTTTGACTAGTTTGAATTGAAATATAAAAGAAAGGTATGGCGGTGCACCACCGAACTAATTATTGCATGTGTTTACTGCCCAATCTATTTTGCGTATTGTTTGGACGGTGTAATGAAGGTGAGGTGGTTTCGGTGAAACTTATAAGAACATGTATGGTATGTGGGTGTAATTGGAGGAGAATGAGGTTAAAATAACACCCTTGATTGATAGATTAAGTTCTTACTGCCCTTTATTTTTTTGGTGAAGTTAAGTAGCCCAAATGTGTTGATTGGTTGCTAATACCAATTTTCTATATATTCTATTGTAGATAAGTAATCTAAAATGAGGGAAGTCAGGTTGAGATAGTTTTGGAGTTATATAACTAGGTATGTAAGGCATAATCCATTTTGAACTGTTTGGCATGAAATCAGACATTTGTTCCATCAAGTAAGCTTCCAAGGTTATCCTATAACAAGTGATACATAATAGCAGTTTATTACTTTCCATGTAGCCAATGACCTTTTTCCCACTCTCTAATGTGGTAAGCACCTCAATACATGCTTATTATTTAACCTGCATATTTATTTTCACTAGAAAATTTCAGAAGTTCTCCGTTTACTCAAATAAGACCCATGTGTATTTTCAGCTTCTAAACACTTCATTTGTGTTCCAACAACTCCCTACCTCATTTTTGTTGCATTAAGTGCCCATTTACATGTCTCTTATTGGTAGATTACTGTTTCAAGGTACCATAATTTTATGACGACCAAAATAACAATCCCAAAGGCTAAATAAACTAAGTAACATAAATTTTTAAAACGAGTGGCGGCTGGGGGGAATAAGCCAAGCATGGGACAATATCGATACCTTTATATGTGGGTGGAATCTCAGCAGCATAAGCCTAGCATGGGCCGATCCCAATGTTCTTATATGGGTGGAAGCTCAAGGGCGTAAGCCTAGCATAGACCGATCCCGATTTATCTATTTATCACTGATCAGCTGGTCATTTGCATTATATTATAAAGATTATGAAGTAAGAAAGGTAAAAAAATGAGGAAAATGATGTAATGTACATCGTCCCATAAGTTTATTTGAAGGTTGTCTACTAGTACTATTTATACAGTTGTATCTGATTTCTATTGAGCTCTTGTATCATGTGTTATTGCCTTCAGTCTTACATATTTAGTACATATCTTCGTACTGATGTCCCCCATGGGGACCTATATTTCATACCACAGGCATAGGTGCTTCTGCCAATACACCTCGCTAGTACGAGCACAGGCTATTCAGTGACTATTGGTGATCTCCAGATTAATTCTAGGCTTTTCGAGTCTGTTCCATATATTTTGGTTTATGTAGTAGTCGAGAGTAGGGCGGGGGTTTTTCCCGACCCTAACTAAAGTCTATGTATCTTTTAGAGGATTTGTAGACTAATGTAAAGTTAAACATGGAAATGTCTTGTCTTGTAGATGTGGTGGCCCCAACGGCCAAGTGTTGTATATGTAATTTGGTGCTGTCCAATGTGGATATTCTCATCGATGCATAATAGCATGTTTGTCAGAACCTTTAGTTATCATAGTTACATACATGAGAATACAAGGTTATGGATTGGTTCTCTCGGGCCTTTATGGCTGCGGGTGCCGGTCCGCCCCAATAGGATTTGAGTCGTGACACCTAGAATACGAAAGTTGGTGTACCAAAACATACTAAGAACATCTAGAAAGGATGCAACCCGAAAAAACTAAAGAAAGAGCATAAGTCCAAAAAATGGAAAATGTCATAAAGAGAGATCCCATGGTAGCCCGATATGCTATGCACACTAAAATATTGGAGTCCACCACTGATTCATATGTGACTTCTCGTAGGAGATTCTGAAATATGAGTTGCACTCACAAATGTAAATAAAGGTATAGTATCAGTACACAAGAGGAACAGTGTACTGGTAGGGTCATTTATACAACCCAAGATGAGAATATGAACATATAACTAAGTTATAGTATAACATGTTAATCTGTGCTTAAAAAACATACACTTAGCATCGAAAGAAACAATGAACAATTTGGAATCAAATTGGCAAGTCAACATGTTATCACCAAGTCAAGTTTAATCAAGCCAAGCAAAAAACAAGTTAGAATAATTTATTAAGTATACACATATATCTTCCCAGTTTCTCATGGAACCGTCAAACCTTCCTAACCCTCGTATATACACGGTAAGGAATAAATTACCTCCCTCTACCCATGACCTATAGGGGAGAATTATCATCCATGTACTAAAATTCCAAACATAAGTGTTTGCCAACCTTGTTCTACCAAAAGGCTGTGAGAACGTTCTAAATACTAAACATTCCACCTTTACCAAGTAAGATAGGTCGAAAATAATGTAACAACCACAAATCATTGAAAATATAATAACAAACATCATGCACTAACGAGTCATACAACAAAGTAGTTAATATTCATATATAGCATAATTTGAATTAAGCTATAATAGCATCACTTACCTTGAACCAATCTTGCACAAGTCCTCTATACCGGAGCTTTACCCAACCGTGCAATTTTTGCATGCTCAGAATCTAAAACATGCACATAAATACATAATTAATGCAACTACCTACCATGCCAGAATTTATAACTCACACCCAACTCCTTAGGTCAAATTCTTGATCATTAACTTCCTGTTCTGGAACTTTTCCACCATAATTCACCTAAAACCACCAAGTTCATGGATAAATGATTAAATTAACATAATGAAAGGGTAAAATAAATATTAATAACCAAACCCCATTAATTTATTTTTTAATTTTCCCTCTTTCGCAAACAATTAACAAAAATCCGTCCTAAAATCCTCCTCGAGCTCTACGCATTGATAATTCTAAATCTTCATAATTAAATACGAGTTAACGGGGGAAGAATTTCTTATTTTAATGAAGTCAAAAGAAGAAATTATTAGCATATTTCCCTAAATCGCCCTTCCTTGCCCAAAAATAAGTTTTTAAAAATTAATTATTTTGAGAAATTATTTCATTAAAACTGCAATTTTCACTGCTATAGCGATACCTGACTATCTTTACCCAAAAATTCACTTTTTGCAACACACCTTAAGATGAAAATATCCGAGCGATTCCCTTTATACTAAGATCAATTATGGGAGTTCTACTTACTTAAATTCAATTCCAAAAATTTCTACAGGTTCCTTATCATCTTATCTAACTAGAAACTTGTAACGACAAAAAATCTAACCCCGAGATGTCATACGGGGCTCAAGGCTACGAGTAGCCCCAAGCTAACCCGTTGAGCCTGCTACTAGATTTGAACCTTAGTTTAAGATAATCTAATCAAGATATAATGATGTGTTATACCAAAAACTAAATAGAATAAACTCTAGATACTGTATGAATAACAAATACGGAAAGTCTGAAGTTAAACTCGTAGTCCGACAATCCTCTACTACTAAAGAACTAGAGAGCCATTGGGACAGTTCCCTAACTGTCTCGGGATAAACTGAAAATGATAACTCAATTACTATAAAAGCTAGAAATCTGAAGAAGTAGGCCCTCGAATCAAGAAGACTCACCAACTGTGGGAGCGTAGATAGAGATGCTCGAACAACTCATACTACTGATACTGAGCACCTGAACTTATATTATAAGACAATGTAGCACATAGACATATATATGGACCAGTACTTTCAGGATGTACTAAGTATATGGGGGTGTAATGCATAAGTAAACATCATCATAATTAGAAAGTAAATGCATGCGAATGTATAGGACTCAGATAAGCTTGATTATCCATAATATCAAAATATAAAATCATGTATGACCAATCATACTTGTAAATATAGTGAGTCATAACATGTAGTCTTATAAAGCTTTTCTATCATTATTTTATTCTGAAACTTAGAAGCTTTAGGACTTAAGAGACTTTGGGCTTGGGAGTTTCTTTTAACCGACATAAACCATATGAACTGACACGGAGTCCAATGTCTTGCCCATATTAGGGAGAGCTATTCTACCTTTGCCATCGGAATAGAACCTTAAATTAAGTGATCACAATCTTAGTCATCAACATAGAAGTGGGAATAATCTTAGTCCTACGGTGGCACGTAGTTCTGGGGCATGAGACATTGGAATCATACCCAACTCGGTGCTAAATACTACTCCTATACTTACGCTCAGAACTTTTAGAAAATCCACCTTGAAATTGCATAAGGGTTTATAATTAAAACAAATTATGCTTCTCTTCTTTAAATCTCAAAATATGTGAATATGTGGATTCCTTAACTTAGCGTAGAATCAAAAGATCAATCTTTTCTTGTGAAAACACTTATCAAAATTATAAATAGAACTTGAGATGATAGTCTCCTTATAAAATCATCAAAGGTACTTAGGACTCGAAATATAAAACTTTAATACATCAATAATCATACTTAAACTTCAGGCTCAAAAATCATATTAAAAGATTTGAACAATCTCATTCAAGATAGTGGAAAATAACTCATAATGTGAATCTCATGATTTCAAACATGGATATATATAATTTCAATTAAAGACTTAAATAACACGATAATTTCATAAACTAAAATTATAATAATTGGGTATCACCCTAACTTGCAAATCATGAAATCTTTAATAAAAATCAAGTTTTTTTATTGGGCACAAGGACGAAAGGATTGTCCTTATTCAAACCCCACATACTTTAGATGGTGAAATAAATGAATAAGCTTGCTTTTTGAGATGCTATTTGTGCTCTTTAATGAGGATTCTTGAAGCTCTTGGTCTAGGGATCTTAGATCTTAAAATAATTTGGAAAAAGGATGGTGGAATCTTAAGTTTCTTAGAGTTGAATGTTGAAGCCTAGGGTTTTGGATGAGAGTAATTCTGATGAAACTTAGCATATAATGCTTCTAAAAGGCTTTAATCAAGTGTTTGGACGGATTGGAGGTTGGGGAAAAGTCCAAAATACCCCCTTCAACTCCTAAATGAAACTGGAAAAAAATAAACTAGGGTTCCGATTTTTAGCCTTGGCGCGACGCGCCACTATAGCGCCAAGCCACTAGAAAGTGCCAAACGGAAAAATTCTTGGTGGTGCGATGCGGAGGTATTGCATTGCCACCTTACATGAGACTTGGACTCTTGGCGCGATGCTCCAATATCGCGGTCTTTCACTAGAATTGGACAATTAGGAATTTGGCTCTCTCCACAATGCGCCAATATCATGGAGGGCCACTGGAAATTGACAATTAGGAATTAACACTGCTCCACGATGCGCTAAGGGTCCAAATAACGGTGTTTTGCAACTGGAACTTAAAATAGCCATAAATTCCTACCCAGTTATCGGATTTAGGTGAATCTTATATCGTTGGAAACCTTATTCGATTTCCTACGCCATGGAAAGTTCAAATCTAAAGAATTCCACTCAAATTAAATAATATTCATCTTGGAAGCTATCCCTTAACATCTTAGGGATGGATTCTAGATAAAAAAGGGATGGGGTATTACAATATCTCCCCCTTGGAAACATTCGTCCTCGAATGTGGCTAGTTAAGCTGAAATTTCTAAGGAATCTGAGAATATAAGATAGCATGAACAACTGAAATGAACTAAGCAATTGAATCTAAATTATTCTGAGCTTCTGAGTCACTCAATGAGTGCATGAACTTACACGAGGACATCTATATTGCTGAATATCTAATTAGAAAGGAACTGAATCAAGGAAGAGTATTACCTTTGGCTTGATCTGAGTTTGCGGAGAAAATGTGAGAGTACTTGGCTCGCATATTTTCTTCTACTTCCCAAGTAGCGCCCTCAACCGACTGATTTCGCCAAAGAACTTTGACCAAAGAAACTTCTTTGTTCCTCAATCTACAGATC
Organism: Capsicum chinense; assembly: GCA_026120095.1. Classification (NCBI taxonomy): domain Eukaryota; kingdom Viridiplantae; phylum Streptophyta; class Magnoliopsida; order Solanales; family Solanaceae; genus Capsicum; species Capsicum chinense. The sequence continues at coordinate 71,372,076 of JAPEIP010000010.1, forward strand.
TGATGATCTAAAATCTCAACTGGAATCTCTTCGTATGAAAGGTTGTTATGAATTTCTGAGCTTTCTAATGGAACTACAATGGTGGAGTCACCGATGCATTTCTTAAGGAAAAAGACGTGGATTACACGATGAACTGCTGACAGGTCTGCGGGCAACTCAAGCTCATAAGCTACTTTCCCAACATGACTCAGAATTCTATAAGGGCCAACATACCAGGGACTAAGTTTCCCCTATTGCTAAATCTCTTCACCTCTTTCATGGGTGAAATCTTCAGATATACTAAATCTCCAACCTCAAACTCGACGCCCCTTCTTCTCACATCTGCATATGATTTCTGACGACTCTGGGCTATCTTCAACCTTTCTTTAATCAGATTGAATTTATCCATAGCCTCAAATACTGCATCAGGCCCAAGCAAAGAGGCCTCACCCATTTCAAACCAACCTATGGGTGATCTACATCTCCTCCGACATAGAGCCTTAAATAAGGCCATCTGAATCTAGCATGATAACTATTATTATAAGCAAACTCAATCAATGGAAAATGCTCATCCTAACTACCTTTGACATCAAGAGCATGTGCCCTCAACATATCTTCTAATATTTGGATGGTCCTCTCTACTTGACCATCTGCCTGAGGATGAATGGCAAAACTGAGATAAACTTGGGTACCAAGACCCTTCTGAAAAGCTTTCCAAAACTGGGAAGTGAACTGAGTACCCCTATCCGAATGAATGACAAGGGAATTCTACGCAATCTGACTAACTCTTGAATATACAACTTAGCATAATCTTTAGCTGTATAAATCGTATGAACTGGCAAGAAATATGCTGACTTAGTCAATCTATCTATAATAACCCCTATCGAATCATGATGACGATGCGATTGGTGTAAACTAGTCACAAAATCCATATTCACCTCTTCCCACTTCCAAGTGGGGATACTGAACTCTTGCAACATACCACCAGGTCTTTGGTGCTCTACCTTAACCTATTGATAAGTTGCACACTTTGCTAAAAACTCTACTATATCTTTCTTCATACCACTCCACCAATAAATTTTGCACAAATTGCGATACATCTTGATAGCACCGAGATGAATAGAATAACGTGTAGCATATGTTTCAGCCATAATTATCTATCTTAGATCAATAACACAAGCACACACAATCTACTTTGGTATCTCAACACCCCATCTCCCCCTTGGGAGAAAACCTATACCTTTTGGTCTTTAAACAACTCCTTCAGTTTGACTACACTAAGATCCATATCTTGTTTCTTCTTCACTTCCAAAACTAGAGAAGATTCAGAACTACTCTGAACCCAAATATTTCCTTCAGGTGAATCAAGTAATCTAACACCCAATCTATCCAAAAGATGTACTTCTCAAGCCAACTCTTTCTTATCTTTTTCCACATGAGCAATACTTCCCATAGACAACCTACTAAGGGCATCTGCCACTATATTAGCCTTTCTCGGATGATACAATACACTCATATCATAATCGTTTAGCAACTCTAACCAACTTCTCTGACGAAGGTTCAACTCCCTCTGGGTGAACACATACTGCAAACTTTTGTGGCCCGTGAACATATCAACATGAACATCATATAGATAGTGTCTCCAGATTTTCAAAGCAAACACCACAACAACTAATTCCAGATCATGGGTTGGGTAATTCGTTTCATGAGGCTTCAACTATCTAGAGGCATAGGCTATGACCTTACCTCTTCGCATCAACACACAACTTAAACCAACTTTAGAGGCTTCACAATAAACAACAAAACCATCTGTACCATCGGTTAATGCTAGAATTGGGGCTGAAGTGAGTCGAGTCTTCAACTTTTGAAAACTCTTTTCGCAGGAATCTAACTATTAGAACTTAACCTTCTTTTGGGTCAATCTACACATAGGAGATGCAAAAGATGAGAAAACTTTAAGAAAATAGTGGTAATAGTCATCTAAACCCAAGAAACTTCTAATATCTATTAGAGAGATAGGTCTACGCTAATTCCTTACGGCCTCTATCTTTTGGGGATCAACTTTAATGCCATCGGCAGAAATAATATGACCGAGAAAGGCTGCTGATCTTTGTCAAAATTTGTACTTGCTGAACTTGGCAAACAATCGATGATCTCTAAGAGTTTACAAGATAACTCTAAGATGATTTACATGGTCATCCTCACTACGAGAGTATACAAGGATATCATCAATGAACACTATGACAAACATATCAAGATACTCCTTGAACACTCGATTCATGAGGTCCATGAAGGCTGCTGGAGCATTGGTTAGCCCAAAAGACATGAATAGGAACTCAAAATAACCATAGCAAGTTCTAAAGACAGTCTTCGGAATATCACATTCCCTAACTTTAAGCTGATGATAGCCGGATCTAAGGTCTATCTTTGAGAAATAACTTGCACCTTGCCATTGATCAAACAGGTCATCAATTGTAAGAAGAGGATATTTGTTCTCTACTGTGACCTTTTTTAGCTGATGATAGTCAATGCATATGCGCAAACCACCATCTTTCTTTCGCACGAATAGGACGAAAGCACTCCATGGAGAAATACTAGGCCTTATAAAACCTTTATCTTAGAGATCTTTAAGTTGCTCCTTCAAATCCTTAAGCTCTATGGGAGACATATGATAAGGAGGGATAGAAATAGGCTGAGTATCTGGGAGAAGGTCAATATCGAATTCTATCTCTCTATCGGGAGGTACCCCTGGGAGATCTTCTGGAAAGACATCTGGAAACTCATTTACTATATTGACTGAATGAACTATTGGAGTCTGATACTTAATATCTTTAACTCGAACTAGATGTTAAATGCAACCTTTTGAAATCAACTTTCTGGCCCTAAAATATGATATGAAATGACTCTTGGGAGATACTGAATTTCTTGACCACTAAAAGACTAGCTCATCTGGAAACTGAAACTTCACCACTCAGGTACGACAATCTATAGAAGCATAACAAGAATGGAGCCAATCTATACCAAGAATAAGATCAAAATCAACCATATCTAATTCTATTAACTCTGCAAACTTGACCTTATGAAAGACAGTGATAAGACACTTTTTGTAAATCTATTTAGCAACAACTAACTTACCTACTGGGGTAGAAACCAAGAAAGAATTGAGAATCTTTTTAGAACTTGTATCAAAATTCACGGCAACTAATGGGGTCATATAAGAGAAACTTGAACTGGGGTCTCACAACACATACACATCAAAATGAAAAACACAACGCATACCAGTAATAACATCTGGTGAATCTTTCTGCTCCTGGAAGAATGGTAGATCATAGAATCGATTCTGACACTCTCTGCCATCGATACTGGATAAAGCACCCTGAGGAGGGGCGAGGCGAACTACAGGGGCTAGTGTACTGGTAGCCTGAGTCTAAGGACGAACATCTTTGTTTCCATTCTTATCATATGGACACTCTCTAATTCTATATCCCAACTTACCACAACCAAAACAATCTTTCTGCTCGGCCAAGTACTCATCGAGATGTGTTTTACCACACTTAGCACATGGAGGATATTGGGCTTACCACTTACACTATTCTGGGATCTAGACATAGAATACTTACCCCACTATTCTTTCCTATTTCTGGGTGTAGGAGCACTAGATGAAGATGGCGCTGGCATAGATGAGAGGTTCTGAAACTATGGGTGATTCCCCCCATGGGATCTAGTCTGACCATACTCAAACTGCCCTGTTCTGTCCCTCTTATTTACTCTCTCTTTCCTTCATCTTTTCTGCCTCAATCTGTTGAGCATGCATCATAAATATAGAAAGATCCATGTCTCTATTGAGCATAGCAGTTCTACACTCCTTAACTATCAATCCAGACACACCAGTCACAAACTTACTTATGCTGTACCTAGGGTCAGCCATCTGATCTGGGGCATACTTAGACAACTGGTTGAACTTGAGGCAATACTCTTTAACTGTCATGGATCCCTGCCTCAGGTTCATGAACTTCTCTAACTTAGCTTCTTTCATCTCAAGTGGGAAGAATTTGTCTAAGAATACATCCTAAAAAATCAGCCAAGTCATGAGAGCTGCATTCTCCCCTCTACTCTTCTTCCACATTACTACCCAATCATTAGCAATATCCTTCAGCCTATAAGATGCTAATTCTACACTTTCTTCCTCAGTAACATGCATCACTTGGGTGATATTCTTCACCTCATCAAGATACAGTTGTGGTCCTCACCCACTTTCGACCCAAGGAATTCTAGCGGGTTCATTCTCATAATGTCCTGAATTCTAGCTTCAGATAAATCCCCATCCTGCTGAGGTGGAACTGCAACCTAACAATTACCTTGAACATTAGTGGACATAGCTTGGGCTAGCACCTGAAAAGCTGCTCGAAACTCTACATGTGACACATTCTCATTCAAAGGATCTGTGGGCTGAGGTGGCTGGTTATTGTTTCTGCGGACATTAGCTCTGCGAGGAGGCATATTCTATCATAAAAGAGCATGAGTTAATAGTAGATAAATAAAGTTGTAAGCATGATGGATTATGAAAGAAAAAGAGAATTTTCCTAAAATGCTCCATAGCCTCTTGCTAAAAAATATGGCGCACTTCAAATCGATGATCAAGACTCTATGTAATGTAGCTTGTCTAACTCCTTATGACTCTTTAAATATTAGGCTCTGATACTAAGTTTGTAATGCCCCAAAATCTAATCCTAAGACGTCACATGGATCTCAAAGATACGAGTATCCCCAAGCTAACCCTTTGAGCCTGCTACTAGATCTGAACTTACCTTGAAGATAATTTAATCAAGAAATAATGTTGTCTTATACCAAAAACTAAACTGAATAAACTATAGATATTGTCTAAATAACAAATATAGAAAGTATGTAGTTAAACTCGTAGTTCGATAAACCTGTACTACTAAAGAACTAGAGAGTCATTGGGACAGACACCCGACTGACTCAGGCTAAACTAAAAATGATAAAAAAATTACTATAAAAGATGGAAATCTAAAGAATTAGGCCCTCAAATCATGAGGACTCACCAACTGTGGGAGCGTAGATAGAGATGATCAAACTACTCATGTTGTTGATACTGAGCGCCTGAACCTACATTATAAGACAATATAGCATACAAACATATATGTGGATCAGTACTTTAAGGATGTACTGAGTATATTAGGGTGTAATGCATAAGTAAACATTATCATAATTAGAAAGTAAATGCATGCGGATGTATATGACTCACATAAGCTTGGTTATCCAAAATATCAAAATATAACATCATGTATAACCAATCACACTTGTAAATTTAGTGAGTTATAACATTTAGTCTTATAAAAGCTTTTTTATCATTATTTTCTTTTGAAACTTAGACGCTTTGGGACTTAGAGACTTTGGGTTGGGAAGTTTCTTCTAACCGACATAACCCATGTGAGCTGACATAGAGTCCAACGTCTTGCCCATGTTA
>JAPEIP010000010.1:71377642-71391397 GCA_026120095.1 Capsicum chinense
TAAGCATGATGGATTATGAAAGAAAAAGAGAATTTTCCTAAAATGCTCCATAGCCTCTTGCTAAAAAATATGGCGCACTTCAAATCGATGATCAAGACTCTATGTAATGTAGCTTGTCTAACTCCTTATGACTCTTTAAATATTAGGCTCTGATACTAAGTTTGTAATGCCCCAAAATCTAATCCTAAGACGTCACATGGATCTCAAAGATACGAGTATCCCCAAGCTAACCCTTTGAGCCTGCTACTAGATCTGAACTTACCTTGAAGATAATTTAATCAAGAAATAATGTTGTCTTATACCAAAAACTAAACTGAATAAACTATAGATATTGTCTAAATAACAAATATAGAAAGTATGTAGTTAAACTCGTAGTTCGATAAACCTGTACTACTAAAGAACTAGAGAGTCATTGGGACAGACACCCGACTGACTCAGGCTAAACTAAAAATGATAAAAAAATTACTATAAAAGATGGAAATCTAAAGAATTAGGCCCTCAAATCATGAGGACTCACCAACTGTGGGAGCGTAGATAGAGATGATCAAACTACTCATGTTGTTGATACTGAGCGCCTGAACCTACATTATAAGACAATATAGCATACAAACATATATGTGGATCAGTACTTTAAGGATGTACTGAGTATATTAGGGTGTAATGCATAAGTAAACATTATCATAATTAGAAAGTAAATGCATGCGGATGTATATGACTCACATAAGCTTGGTTATCCAAAATATCAAAATATAACATCATGTATAACCAATCACACTTGTAAATTTAGTGAGTTATAACATTTAGTCTTATAAAAGCTTTTTTATCATTATTTTCTTTTGAAACTTAGACGCTTTGGGACTTAGAGACTTTGGGTTGGGAAGTTTCTTCTAACCGACATAACCCATGTGAGCTGACATAGAGTCCAACGTCTTGCCCATGTTAGGGAGTGTTGTTCTACCCTTTCCATCAGAATAGAACCTTAATTTAAGTGATCACAATCTTAGTCATCCACGTAGAAGTGGGAATAATCTTAGTCCTACAGTGGCACATAGTTTTGGGCATGAGACTTTGGAATCATACCCAACTTGGTGCTAAATACTACTCCCATACTTACGCTCAGAACTTTTAGGAAATCCACCTTGAAATAGTATAAGGGTTTATAATTAAAACTGATCATGCTTCTCTTCTTTAAATCTCAAAGTATGTGTAAATGTGGATTCCTTAGCTTAGCTTAGAATCAAAAGATCAATATTTTCTTTTGAAAACATTTATCAAAATTGTCAATAGAACTTGAGATCATAATTTCCTTATAAAATCATCAATGGTACTTAGGACTCGAAATATAAAACTTTAATACATCAATAATCATACTTAAACTCCAGGATCAACAATCATCTTAAAAGCTTTCGACAATCTCAATCAATATTGTGGAAAATAACTCTTAATATGAATCTCATGATTTCAAACATGGATGTATGTAAATCTCTTGCAATTGAAGCCTTAAATAACACGGTAATTTCATAAACTAAAATAATAAGAATTGGGTATCACCCTAACTTGCAAATCATGTAATATTTAATAAAAATCAAGTTTTTTAGTTGGGCACAAGGACAAAAGGATTGTCCTTGTTCAAACCCCACATAGCTTAGATGATGAACTAAATGAATAAGCTTGATTTTTGAGATGCTATTTGTGCTCTTGAATGAGGATTCTTGAAGCTCTTGGTCTAGGGATCTTAAATCTTAAAACAATTTGGAAAAACGATGGTGGAATCTTGAGTTACTTGAAGATGAATGTTGAAGCTTAGGGTTTTTGATGAGAGTAATTTTAATTTAACTTAGCATATAATGATTCTAAAAGGCTTTAATAAATTGCTTGGATGGATTGGAGGTTGGGGAAAATTCCAAAATACCCCATTTCAACTCCTAAACCAAACTGGGAAAAAAATATACTGGAGTCCCTATTTTTGGCCTTGGCGCGACGCGCCACCATTGCACTATGCCAATAGAAAATGCCAACTGGGTAAATGCTTGGTGTCTTGTTGCGGAGGTATTGTGTTGCCACATTGGATGGGGCCTGGACACTTGGAGTGACGCGCCAATATCACAGTCTTTCACTAGAATTGGACAATTAAGAATTTGGCTCTAATATTGAGGAGGGCCACTGGAAATTGACAATTAGTAATTAACACTGCTCCATGACACGCTAAGGGTCCAAATGATGGTGTTTTAAAATTGGAACTTAAAATAGCCATAACTTATTACCCCATTATCGAATTTAGGCGATTATTCGATTTCCTACGCCATGGAAAGTTCAAATCTAATGAATTCCAGATAAATTAAATAATATTTACCTTGAAAGCTATCACTTAATATACTAGGGATGGATTCTAGATAGAAATGGGATGGGGTATTATAAAACTATGACAAATACCAATATCTTGATCAAAATCATTCTCAGATTTTCATAGTCCACACCTCGCTCTAAAATAAATAAAAACTAGCTTAGGCTGGAATTTGTACATTATATTGATTTAATGAGATTTAAACGTACCCAAACTTAGCGATGTAGAAGGTCATTATAATATATACCAATTTATCCATTGTTCATCTCTGAACAATTAATGAGAAATATAGGCTACACAAGGAAGAAGGAAAGTACATGCATCCTCAAATAATTGAAGGTAATTATCTCACATGTCTTTCTCAATCTCCTAAGTGGATTTCTCGATCGAACTATGCTTCCATTACACCTTCACAAAACAAATCTCTTTTGTCCTCAATTTCAGAATATCCCAATCCAAAATCACTACTGGTTCTTCCTTGTTAAACAAATCCTTATCTACTTTAGCTGTGTCTCATTTAATAATGTAGTCTACATATCTATGGTATATTTTCATCATTAAAACATGAAAATTAGATGGATCCCTAACAACCTAATAGTAGAGCTAACCTTTACACAACAAATCCCACATTCTCTATAACCTCAAAAGGACCTATATATGGAGGGCTGAGCTTATCCCTCTTTTAAAACATAATAGACTCCCTTTTTAGGAGACACCTTGAGCAAAACTTAATCACCAACCTTGAACAACATGTACCTTACCTTACAGTCTACATACTTCTTTTACCTACTTTGAGCAACCAACAACTTGTCTTGAATGAATATTACCTTTTTCTCAACCTCTTGTACCAAATTTGTACCCAAAGGTTTAATATTTTCTGACTCAAACCACCCAATACGTGACCTACACTTCCTTCCATAAAGTGCCTCGAATAGTGCTATGTCAATATAAGAGAGATAATTATTGTAATATGAAAACTCCACAATAGAAGAAATTGATCCCAATGACCAACCAAATCAGTCACATATGCCCTCAACAAGTCCTCTAGCACCTGAATTGTCATCTCCAACTGCCCATCAGTTTAACGGGGAAAAACTATGCTAAACAAGAGCTTGGTGCCCAAATACTCAGACAATCTTTCCCAAATTTGAAGTGTACTTTGCATCTCTATTATAAATAATATTAAGTGGCACCTCGTGAAGTCTCACAATCTTCTTGACATAAATTTAAGCTAACTGCTGAGACTTGTAGTCTACTCGAACTAGTAAAAAGTGAGTTGACTTATTCAACCGATCTACTATCACCCAAATAGAATCTTGCTTTCTCAAAGTCTTAGTGAGACTCACCACTAAGTCCATAGCAATATGCTCCCACTTTCACATGGGTATAGGTATCCTCTGAAGCAATCATACAGGACTTTGGTGTTTATAATTTACCTATTGACAATTTTGACACTCTAACACAAAATACACTATGTCGCTCGTTATCTTGGGACACCAATAATGTTACTTCAAGTCACGGTACATATTGGTTATACCAGATTAATAGAATAATGCGATCAACGAGCCTCTTAAATTACATCATGAATCATATCACCAACCTAAGTAATACATAGTCTTCCCTTCTACCTCAACACCTCTCCCGTGTCAAGAGTGTCATCCACCACCTTACTTCGTACCATTTTATTTTAGAGTGAATTCAACTTCTTATCTTTGAAATGCTTAGCCTTAATCAGCGCCATCAATATTGACTTTACCTCTATACTCACACCACCCATGTCTAATACCCCAAAATGCATTTTCAGATATGCTGGAGTTTTAAACTCTCTAGCTAATGGTTGTTTGGATACCCTAAAAGTGATAAACTAACTATACTAACAATTTTTTGGCTCAATGAATCTACCAAAATATTAGCCTTATTTGGATGGTACTGAATACTCACATCATAATACGTCAACAATTCCATCTACCTCGGTTGCCTTAGGTTTAAATCCTTTTGAGTAAACACGTGTTGCAGGATATGATGATCTATGAAGACCTCACACTTTATACCATAAATATAGTGTCTCCAAATCTTTAATGGAAACACAACCACTACCATATCCAAGTCATGGATTGGGTAGTTCCTTTCATGAGGCTTTAACTATCTCAAAGTTCAGGCAATGACATTCTTATCCCACATTAACACAATACCCAAACCCAGTAGTGAGGCGTCACAAAACACAATATAGTCAGTCCTTACCTTTAATTTGTAGTGAAAGAATAGGTGTTGAAGTCAAGAGTGTATCGATTTTTTGGAAGATCTCTTCACATTGATCAGACCAAAAAAATGGCACTTCTTTTCGATTCAACCATTTCAAGAGCATTGCAAAGGATGAAAAGTTCTTGACAAATCAATGATAGTAGCTAGCAATTCCTAAAAAACTCCTTATCTCAATCACTGAACTAGGCTGAGCCCAAATCTTTGCTACCTCAATCTTCACGGAATAAACCACCACCCTTTTATAAAAGCCACGTGCCCAAGAAGGTAATTAAGAACAACTAGAATTCATACTTCAAAAACTTAACAAATAACTGCTCCTCCTTTAGAATGTCCAAGACTGTAAGAAGATGGACTATATTCTCCTTATTACTCTTGGAATACACAAGGATATCATCAATAAATACAATAACAAATGAATCCACGAATGACTTAAATATTTCATTCATCAAACTCATAAGGGCTGCAGGTGCATTAGTCAACCCTAAAGACATCACCAAAAACTCATAATGGCCATACCGAGTTCTAAAAATTGTCTTTGGTATATCCTCCAGTATAATTGTTAATTAATGATAACTGACCTAAAATAAATTTTTGAAAACACGAACGCACCTTAGAACTGATTAAATAAGTCATTTATGCAAGTCAAGGGATACTTATTTCAAATGTTAACCTTATTCAACTATTTATAATTTATACATATCCTCATACTACTATTTTTTTTTAACAAATCAGAATGCAACACCCCAAGCTCCCTTGACTCTACTGGAGTCATTCAATAAAATGGAATTGAAATAAGGGGGAGTGCCCATCTATAAGTCAATATAGAAATCGATATCCTATCTGGAGGCATACCTAGTAAGTCCGAAGAAAACACATCCTGAAATTTGAATACTACCAAAATCGACTCTATAGAAGGGGACCCCGCATTACATCCTAAAGATGAGCTAAAAATGATGAACACACATTCCTTACTAGACTCTTAGCTTTGACATATGATATAACCTTTATTGGTTTGTCCTTATACACTCCCTTCCACTCTAGTTCCTTCATTCTCAACATAGAAAGAGTCACTATGTTAGCATTGAAGTAAAAAAACAACATGATATGGAGATAACCATGTCATACCCAAAATTATATCAAAGTCAAACATATCGAAAATAACCAAGCCCAAGTCTAAAAACCCACAAATATTACTGAACAAGAATGCTAAACATGGGTCACTATCACAGACTCACCCATCAATGTAGAAACATAAATAGTATAATCAAGTACATCAAAATTTATATTAAAACCTACCACAAACTAGAAAGATACATAGAAATAAGTTGACCTCAGAATAAATAAAATAGAAGCCATTCGAGCACAAAAAGAAATAGTACCTATGATTACTGCATCAAAAGTCTCGAAATTAGTATTTCCTAGAAATGCAAAACAATGAGCCCAGCCATCAATCTGATCTAATTCCCTCTCGACTGTGATCCTTTCTTGTGTCGACACCTCCTTAATCTCCTCGATCACCTACCTAATTTCAATATTTACCATATGGAAGTACCCTACCATTACCTCTTCTCCCTCTACCTACTGGAATTATAACTTAAGTCTACTATATTTGGGTTTTGCCCATCTTAAAGTACACTCCCTCTTAAAGTGATCAGCCATACCATAATTGTAACATCCCCATTCAAGAGAAGGCCTACTGTTTGAAGAGTAAGAATTCCCTTAGCCTGTTAGAACTTGTGCCTAAGAAGAACCCTTAATTGGAATCATAGTAGAAGATGGAAAGGCCGACTGAATAGGTTAGGTTGAATAGGCCTGCTGATTGTGGCCTTTAGAGTAAGACCCACTAAAATTCCCAGCATTTTGAGATTCCTTGTCTAATGACATAGACGAACTCGCTAGGGTAACCCCCTCCAACTTTTTCACATAGTCAAAAACATCATTGAACCCTTTCCCTGCCGAAGTCATACACACTTACAATACTTGAAGGTCATAATTTAAACCTTTAACCTAGAAGTAGATTCTCTCCTTTTTAAAAATCAATAGTTGTGTTGCATAGCAAGACAACGCATAGATCTTGGACTCGTAGGCCATAACCGATATATCAACCTGCTCCAATGCTAAGAACTCATTGTTGTGGAGATCATGGAGAACCTATGGTATATATTTCTCTAAGAACAAATAATTGAATTTCTCTCAAGATAATGAAGGCAAAATTGGTGACCGACATTCGACATATGCTCTCCATCACTACTTAGCATGTTCTGCAATAGAAAAGTAACAAAATCAACTCCGTGTTGCTTCATAATACCTATCTTATGTTAACTCTTATTGTAATTAATAATAAACTCAAAGGTATCCTCAGACTCAGTGCCATGGAAAATTGAAGGTTTTATTTTAAAAATTTTATCAGCAGTTCATATTCTATACCTGTCTTCATTAAACCCAACATCGGATCAGAAAAAAATCAATCCTTAAGTCTTCATCTATTCTAGGAGCCATGGCATTAGTAGGATGAACAAATGGAGCCTAATAAAATGGTACCATGGGTGTAGCTCCAGTACCAGCCAACTCTCTCAATAAAGATAATACCTATTGAACAACTCTAGAAGACATAGAGGGTAGTCCTGCAACCCCAATTTGAGCCATTACCTCTGGCTCTACACACTGCTCCTTTATTGCGCATCTTCTCCAAATGATCCTAAGGTGGGGGAGATAATTCTAACCTCTAAACATGCACATAAATACATAATTAAATAAATTACCTAACATGTAAGGATTTATAACTCACACCTATTTCCTAAGGTCAAATTCTTGATTACTCACTTCCCATGCTAGGGGGTTTCCACTGCAATTTACCTAAAGATATCAATTTTATCAATAAATTAGTGAATTAATGTAATATAAGGGTAAATTAAATGATAATAATCAAAATACATTGACTTATTCTTAATTTTCCCCTTGCACCAACAATTAACTAAAATCCGCCCTAAAACCCTCCCCAAACTTCATGAATTAACAATTTTAATGCTTAATAATTAAAAACGAGTTAACAAGGTTGAATTTCTTACCTTAATGAATCCAAATGAAGAATTTCCAATGTATTTCACCCTAAATAGCCCTTTCTTTTCTGCAAAATAATGTTTTGAAAAATAAACTATTTTGGAAAATTATCTCACTAAAACTATTATTTTTACTGCTATAGTAGTACTTGACCACTATAGCGGCAATGTTGTAGCGCCACCGTTATAACGGTTGTTGACCGCCACTATAGCTAGAATTATTCTGCTAAGCGCTCTAGCAGTGTACTAATCATTGTAATGGTGTCGATTGGACAAAATTTCCGTCTTCACCCAAGAATCCTACTTTTTACAACACACCTTAAACATGGAATATTTTGAATAGTACCCTTTATGCTATGATCAATTTTGGGAGTTATACTTGCCCAAATTCAATTTTGGAAATTTATATGGGTTCCTTATTGTCCTTGTTAACTAGAAATCAAGGAAAATTCCACTAACTCAGTCCAAATCATCCTCAGATTTCCCTATACCACACCTCGCTCTAAAATTGATCAAAACTAGCCTAGTTGAAAATTTATTACTTCTAAATTGGAAAGAATTTGGACATAAGATTTAAATGTAGGACTCATATGTAAACACGGAGAGGTCATTATAAAATTAGTCATGCATACTACAAACCATTAGAGGAACTAGTGTCTGTGAGAGAGGCAACTTCACTTGATTTTTGAGCCAATTCTCTTGGATTTCTTAAGCTTGAGTTTTAGAGAAAGGAGAAAGGTAATAATAAGGGCTGAAAAAAATAATGGAAACTGATGAAAAAAGAGGTTTTAAAACATATTGGGGGTTATGGGATAAGAAAAAGATAAAATTACCCCTCCAACAATCTGAAAAGAATAGAAAAAATTTCATCTAGTATAGGGTTGTTATAGCTATTCTTAGTAAAACATACCTAACTTTTTACTAGGGACTCAGATTGACGATCTATTGGTGGCATTGTAATAAGAACCAAAAAGCTTTAATTTGAAAGGTAATGGGTCACAACAACAACAACAACAACAAAACCAATGTAATCCCAAAAAATAAGGTCTGGAGAGGGTAAGATATACGCAGTCCATACCGCTACCTCCGAAGAAGTAAAGAATGGGTCACATAACTCTAAATATATTAGGATAAATGCTTATTTAAAATTTATCCTTGTATAAAACTATATGAAAACTTAATCATTAAAGGACTTTTCAACTTAAATTTGTTTTAGAGATTCTTATGCCTTTAATTCATATCCAATACCCCTCCTAAACTTAAGACATGACCTTTACACCTAGATACAATAAATTTTCTAGATTTAGGTCTAAATACATATGCATAGGGTTCCAATTTGCTTTTTTTAGCCTAAAAGTTCAGCGTTACACTAATCATATGAATAATTTATCCATCTTAAAAATTGTATTAGTCATAATTGATACATATGATCTACATAATCCTTGGATTTAGGGCAACCAAAACTTGCTGAAGGCATAAAAACATCATATTCATCCCAGGACCTTTCAATTTGGTGAAGTAAATTGAGATATAATCAATATTTTGCAAGATAATTATAATCTTTCTGTGCAATTGGTATATTTTAATTCAATTGAATTTGTCAAATCACTTCTTTGATTCTTTCTCAAACTATATGGGTGCTCATAGCATACACAAATCCACTGAGAAGTTCCTTAGTGACAATGCTCATCAGCTATGACAACATAATGGCATTGCATGTCTCCCAGTGCTTACAACTTCATCAATGGAGAAATCCAGTAGGGAGAAGAAGATATAGAAATGTAATGGAGAAATCCAGTAGGGAGAAGAAGATATAGAAATGTAAATGTATATTTGGAATTAAATAATTAAATCCACCAGTTGTACATGCTCATATGTTGTGTACCAAGATGACTTAATTGGGCCGATTAAAATGTTGGAGATCTTTATTGGGATTCAGGCACAATTAGCATCAATATTTGTTTAAAAATAGACTTGAGGTTAGGCAAAAGAGTTTATGCGTATTATAATCATGATTAGAAAAATTCATATTTATCATCTTGCTATATCTAAGTCTAGTTCCTCATCTCCTTCTTTATTCAATATAGTTCTTACTTCCAATACATTTGCAATTTCATTTTGGATTTTGCCTTTTGTAGTATTGCATTTACTTTTAAAAATTGTAATTGAACTTTAGGCATATTAATAAAGTGGAGAAATTAGTTATTATTTGAGTCCATTACATTACATTGGTTCTTTCATTAAGAGAGTAGATTGATCCCTACATGGTACAGTAACTCAGAGTGGTGTCTGGACCTAAGAATGGTGCTGTCGTGACCAACTGGGCCCATTCGTGAACAACAGGGTTCATCCACGACCAATGAGGTAGTTGGTTCTAAAGTAGGGTGGTTGTTATGTGTCAATTGTCCCATATCGAATTAATAGAGAAACGCTAATGAGTTTATAGGTTAAATGTGTTCTCCTACCTGTCAGACTAGTCTTTTTGATTAGGTTCTCATTTTTGGTTTATTATATCCTGTCTATATATAAGCAAACCAAAGACGGATGGAAAAATATTTTCTACTTCTTCAATAACTGACTAACTACATTGTTGACTACTAACTACTATGCATCGATTAATAGGACAATAATGTAAATAGCTTGCTACTTGGATAAGTCACTTTCAACAAGCAATCTCAGTTTTCAAACATTTCTCATATTCAAAATAAAAAATTTGAGTGTCAAGCAAGAATTATATTGAGCCTGCAGCAACAGAAACAAAACAAGAGCACGTCTTGTCAATCAAAGCAACATTCATCAAGAGCTAGACCATAATGCCAAAGCTACATTACAAGGCCTCAGCCACAGGAACCAAATGTTGGAATAGATTTAAAATTAAATCTGCGCACAAAACTAAGAATTTATGTTTTGGTCATATGATTTGACTTATTATATTAAGTTACCTATCATGTTTTCTAAGAGAAGTTTGTCAGTTTCAACATTGTACTATTGAGATTGAGCAACTTTATCTATTATTACTCGCATCTTTAAGGGTGAATAATCATTTTTATACTTGACCCTAATGAAGACCAAATATAAGGGTGTCAAGACCCAACCCACAGATCATGCATGCACCTATATAACACTTACTCCAGTTAGGAGAACCCTTACTACCCAACCATTCATTTAATGCAGAAGTGTAAATAACTCATTTTCAACAATAATATTAAATTGACTCATACAGAATAACTCTAGTTTAATATGTTTGGCAAGTGAAACTAATGTTAAATATAATCAATGGTGAATCTCTAGAAAATATGCTAAACTGGTACAATAACACCAAACAAGAAATAAAAAAATCCATGACACAACGTCCATGCAGAATAGAGAGGGGATGAACTACTATTGACTCACCACCATGGTTGCGATAGAAACCGCAACGGACCTATACCACGACTATATACCCTATTAGAGATATAGTACGTATAACATCAATAGAACTACACCTACTGGTAGGCAACATTGACTGACCAAGGTTAGAAACAAATAACATCAATATCAAATAGGGAGAGATCAAAATATCAAGTAAAACTCTAATTTCTAATCCCAAATTATGAATTCATTAACACTATATGTTTAACATCTCCGTGACCTACTTCCCATTTAACATTTTAGTTTATCTTTGTCCTTTGACCACCCCCTCTAACCTACACCTTCACACTCCTCACTAATTTATTATTCTGGATTGCATAGCTTCTCACTCAAACTAGATCGGATCTTCTTAGTAATTCACTATTACAATGTACTATGGGGTTTACCATTATATGCTTGGAATTCTAATGACCCCATGGAGAGGGAAAAATCATACAATATACACCTATAACTAAACACATAAAAATGTTACATTAACCTTGAATTAGGACATACTTCAGATTCATGGTGTCATACTATATTCCATCTACACTACCAATATATAGACCCGCTTAAGAAATCAACAACAATAAACAAAATAGAATTTAAAGAAATATAAATAAATGCATTTATGCAAGATATGTGCACCATCACTTTATCTCATCAACCTCATCACATCATATCCACATCATGAACATTATGATCAGTAACAACATTAGTATTATTAACTCATCAGTTACCCATATCATGAACATTATGATTCATTAACAATATTACTATCATCATCAATATCCTTATCAGCTCCCTTCCATAACATCAGAGTACATGAATGTGTAATACAATCAATAATCATAAGCATTGGTTGAAAACAAACACAATCACTATCTTCACACATGTAATCATAAAGACACCAGCCTTAGTTCACTATTTTCATATATGTAATCATAAAAACATTAGCCTTAGTTCAATACATGTCCTTAGATACTTCCATTATTATAATTATTATGCCGCACCCCTTAAAAGACCACAGTAGTTCCACCTAGGTGTCATTATTAATCATCGCTATCAACAACACTCTCCTTCAAGTTACCTACATAACTCTCACATTCCTTTCTAAATACTTATTTTAGGGTAAACATGCTCAACCATACTAACCTTTACCTTATAATTCTATGACTTTTATTAATTACATATAATTCCATGTACTGTCACTGGTCTATTTCTTAAATGGTCCTACCTCTTTATTTACACTCATGGGTCACTTAAAACTCTTTTTGACTATGATTAATCCCTACTCCATATTTATGTTTTGTTAACACTCCTTGTAATAGGACCTAACTATCCAATTTACCAAGAGCACCCTTTATCACATCCTAGATTAATTTTACTCCCTCTTTTTACCATACCTAGCTCATACCATGTTGATGAATAATAGTATTCACAAAGTTAGTCAAGATTCTCAAAAGATTAACCCACTTCACAGAATGAATAACACATAATTGAGGTACAACAACAATTAAAATCATTATTAGAGCCTAAACAAGTTTTACCATTTCCATCCTTCTAAATACCATGCCTAAAGGCCAAGCATATGAGAACTACCAACCTTACTATCAATATTATATTAATCTAGACCAAGCCTAATTTCTACAGTCTATGAACTAAAACATACCTTACAGAAAAAATAGGTTGTTATTGAGTAGAAGGAGTTGTCCCGAGTGTGTTAAGAGTCTTCCCATGTCAGGTTCCTATAGGGTGTGCCTTGAAATTTCCCTCATGAAGATAGGCCTTTGAAATGTCATGACTAGGGAAGTGGAGTTTATTTTAGCTATTTTTGAGGAAAAAGGGGCAACTATGGACGGTTAAACAAAATAACATGACTCGACCCCGGGCCTTGTCATAACGGGCATCCCAAGTCCAGCCAGAACTAGGGACTACTATAACGCCCCGAAAAATGGGTCCCGAAGCATGACACGATGCTTGAGGATATGAGTATCCCCAAACTAACCCTTTGAGCCATTTTCATTCAGTTCAACACAAATCAACGGGGTTTCCATAAATAACCCTCAAATATTAATAGAGTAATCATCATCCAAGAATAAAAGAATTTTAAAAAGATAACGAAATATGACTTATTAGTCAACTCCCAACATCTATACTAGTCTGACAAGCCTTTAAGAAAATTAATAAAACCAATAAGTCATTGAGATATGCCCTAACTGACTCATACTGAGTTATCAAATGTAAACAATTCCGTGAAACCAACATCAAACATCACATCCTCGGAACATGAGGAATCACCACAACAGAGGATGTAGAACAGCATGCGCGAAGAATCATTGTCAAACCTGGAACTGAGCACCTGAACCTATATTCTGAGAAAATAAAGCCCACATTCGAAGATGTGGGTCAGTACCATGGAAAGGAACCAAGTATATGGGGGTGTATGTAGTTATATAAACATCATCATCATAAATATTTATAAGAAATATGCAGGATGTATGAAAGACTCACATAGCCCGAAGAAAATCATCATAATCATAAGAGGATAAAATAAGTACGATAACACATGTGAGTCATCATATAATTTGTCAATCACTTTCAGTTCATCAAGAATATCAATTCTCATAATGTAAATATCATTTAAATCTTTTGAAAGAATAACTTTCACAATTCCACTTTTAAATCACTTCACCATTC